>JAGWCC010000629.1:0-472299 GCA_022651775.1 Drusus annulatus
CTTTAAATTATTGAATTCATTTAAATTACTTTTTATACTGCGTTGGTTAGATCTAATCTAGAGTACAATTCTACAATCTGGGCTCCATTTTATAATATTCACCAACTTAAAATAGAAAGAGTGCAGCATAAGTTTCTCAGATTTATTAATTATAAGTTATGTATCCCAATTGTTGACCTTGATTACGTATATTTAATGAACTTGCTTAACCTCACTGATTTATCATCAAGACGCACAGTGAGCGATTTAATATGTCTCTTTAAAATAGCGAATGGCAGATTGGACGCCCCGGATCTAACGAGCCTTATTACCTTGCGAGTACCTACCCGTGATACACGGCAGGCGGCTCTATATTATGTTTCTCCGTCTACAAACAATTATTTTGATAATTCTCCCATTCAAAGACTGCATAGACTTGGTAATAAATATGGTTCAATAGATGTTTACCGTTACAAGACTGTTTCCAAATTAAAATCTAGCTTACTTGAATGTTTTCAATAGAACACAAAGGTTATTGTTATTATATGTATAAACCTACGCTATATTTATATACTTGCAGTTAAATACTAACTTTTCTCTTAATGTTATATTCTACCCATCTATTGTACTCCTTTATTTAAAAAATGTATTTATGTAAAAGCCTTAAAGGCGTTAATAAAAATAAAATAAAATAAAATAAAAATAAATAATTAATGTACGTAGCATTTATATAGGATAATTATGTAATTACGATTTTAAGCCCCAAAACGCGGGCATGATAAGTTTGTTGTATTTTATAATTTGTAATGTAACATTAATAAAAATCGTAGGGAGTATAATCAAGGTCAAGGTGGTAGCCAGTAGGCGACATGGGGGCATGGGGGGATGAGTAGGAAAAAAACCATCCCCCCCAATTAGTAGCCGCCTGGGGGAGAGAGAAAGGGGGCGAAAGTATTCCCCCATCCAAAACTCTCTCTTCCCGATATTGCTTAAGCTGTTTTAAATATCGCGCAAAAAGTAAGAAAACTAGACATCCAGGAACCTTCACTTCGCTCGTATCTACCTTGACCTCACTTCTCTCCCGACTTTGCCATCAACTTACTCCTGCCTTTTTATTGAGCACCGCCTGCCCACCCTGGACCGCCTGACCTACCCCTCACTCTGGACCAGACCCGCCGCGCCGTGGAAGGAAAAGGAGAATACCAGCAGTCACCCCCAATCGTCTCGCATACAGCGAGACTGACTCCGCGGAGCACTTCGTAGATTGGGACCGCCCCCTATACAGTTTACTTGTGTGCCTGGATACGTCCGGTACACCATGTATAACCCAATTTTTGAGAAATATTGTAAATTTCCAATAGATATAAATGAAAACAATAAAACTATAATACACGGAGCTTTGAAGATTTGATGAATAAGCTGAGCGCCACAATATTAATATTCCTCATTTATTTTCCAAAACGTTTAGATTTGTTGGTAAAGCACGACTATTATACAATGTTATATGTGTGTTACGTATAATGAAGTGTTAATAAAAAAATATATATAGTTACCAAATTATATGAAAAAAAATAAGTAAAGTTATTAAAAATATAAATAGTTTATGCTAAAGAATATATTAAGGGTTTGCAACAGGATATCTGCAAAAAGGTGAATTTTCTTAAGGACATGTATTTCAATATTATTTTTATACGTATTAAAATGTTGAATATCTTTGAAATTCCATGTAAATTCATAAACTTTGTTCATCTTTAAAGCTTTTCGTTATTTGTTCGCCTTATTTCTTGCTCGATAAAGCAAAAAATAAGGCGAAAAAAAATAAATAAATATAGACGTAAAAATAATATTTTTACTTTCCCAATTTCGTTATTTTTTATCTATTTATGTTTAATACATTTTCAACTTAATTTTTTTCAGAAATTAAAATAATTATATCTGAAAAAGGTTTTACCTTACCACTGTATTCTTAAATTGATTAGAATTTAAGTTCATAAATACATTTACGGGCATGAGCCTGGTTTGGTATTTCCAAATATTAATTATATATTTTTTTAATGTCGCACGTTTTAGTGTAAGAAAATCACCTCAAGGTTGGTTTGTGTAAATGTAAATAACCTACAACCCAATAACTAGGTGCTTATAAATTAAAGCTTATAACTATGGACTTACGGCTGAAACTTATTACTAGTGCCGTTCAACTAAGACGTATGGTTAGTAGTGACTTACAACTACGACTTATAATTAGTGCTTTTTGACAAATATTTTTAGCTAGTTATTTAAAACTAACATATTTACAATTATTGAGTATTTGTGATAAATATTGCCCGAGCTTTCAGTGATAAAATATAAATAATAAAAATGTGAAAAAGTAATAGTATTAGTAAAATAATGAATAATAAACACACCAGTGGAGCAATCATGATGTCATTGCGGATACGATCATTTAAAAAGGTGAGTCTTTAGTTTTGCACTGAACTCAGTTGGGCTGTACATCTATCACAAACGTTAAGGGAGGTTGATACCAGCTGTTGGTCCCGTGTAACGAACGGATGTTTGTTGGCCAGTCACTAGCTCAGTTAATAATATAAATATTTGCACTTCATACTTTACCCTTTCCGCGTATTTTCTCCACTGTGCCATCTCGCCACATTATTTTTTTGGTTTGGGACAAGGGGGATAAATATAAATAATATGTAATAATTGTTCGTTGGACAGAAACATTTAATAATATTAGAGATGCCATTTCAAACTAAATTTTAATCATAATCAAATCTACTTATATCTATGTCTTAACTAATTGTCACATGGTTCGTGATCACTAGGAGCCGCAGACGTGATGGCCAAAACAGGGCGGTAATCAGCACTAGGGAAACACATGTTAAAAAAAAACTAATCTAAGGAACATATTTTTAGATCGTTTCTCGATTTTAACAGGCAAGGAGTCGAGTATGTTGTCAAAAAAAAATTTTTTTGAATTATTGTAAATTATCGTTTCCTGCAAAGCTTTCAAAGTTCAAAGCAGCCTATATTGGGGATATACATCACATTCAAGCTATTTTCTCGTAATAACACTATCAATATTTATTCATGATACTAATAAGGTGATAAATAGGGCTTTCCTATTGGGAATTTGAATAACACGTACTCGATGCAGGATTAATTTGTTTTGACATCAACATTACTTTTAGAATACACTATGAGAATCCGTTCTTTGTTTTTCGGAGATAAAACAAACCTCTTTTTTTTTAAATCCACTTTTGTAAAGAAAATTATCGTTCAAAATCGACATATTTCAACGAAGAAAATTTATGTAGCTATGTGAAATCGATGGAAATAATTAAATTTTCACTAATACACCGTAATCCATAATAGCCAGGATTTTGGAATAATCTTTTTTCGGCCCACTCTTCATTCCTCTATGATAAATCGAACGATTCAATGATAGAAAGGTCCTAATTCTAATCTTCTAGTTATTTTATTACATTTGGAATTGTTCCGAAATATTCTGTTCTAAAAATAAGTTTACCCTTAATACTCGTATCTTCGAATAAAAATTACGCTTCCGCTTTTTGCCAATGCGTCCTTGTCATTTAAAATAGAAACAAAATTTTTATTTTTCTAGTATAGTTAATTTTCCTACAAAACACTTTATTCAAATATACTCTTGGAAGAGCATATTCACTTGTAGAACAATTACAACACAGATATTTAGAAGTTTTTTTTTAACTGTTGAGTTTGGTAAATATACTCATATACATTTTCTTACTGTGAATACCGCACAAGAGTCCCAATTGCTCCCAACTGTCTGGAGCCAGTGGGATTATGGCATCCCCATGGGGTATGTTGTGATATTGAAGGTAGTGGAGAGGAAAAGGATATGAGAAAAAATGAAAGTTGGGAAGTACATGGCTATTTAGATCTGGTCATTAAACACGGCTAATGACATTTCAAGCAACGTTTTGATTCTGAATGGTGCTCTTATTACAGCAAACTAAAAACATAGCTAAATCAAAATAGAAATCTTTTTTGATGCATCATTTTATTTTAATAGTAAATACCGTACAAAAGTCCCAACTGTCTAGAGCCAGTGAGACTATGGCAGCCCCAATTGGGGTATGCTGTGAGGATGAAGTTGGTGCAGAGGAGAAAGAAATGGGGCGGATGAAGGTTGGGAGTACCTGGCTATTCAGATCTGGTCACCAAACACGAGTAAAGCCATTTCAAGTAACGTTGCGATTCTGAATGGTGGTCTTTTACCAGGGCGATGCTTAGAGTATCTACCACTCTAGAACGTGCCGTAAATAAATATTAGTATATATGCATTAAATATGTAATGACATATATTAATTAAACAAAAATTATTTGCGCACGCCGGGTTTGAACCCGCAATCTTTAGGTTCATGGTCGAGCGTCTTACCACTCGACCACAGAGGCCGTCAAAAATATTTTCCGTTTGTCTTATTTATGAAATGTATATTATTTAAATTGTGTTTAGGAAATATGGTTTGATAATTGGGAATAATTATTAGACGAAAAATTCTTAATAGCCTTGTAATAAATTGTTTCAAGATTGTGTACAAAGAAGACGTCCGGATAACGTGTCTCTTTATTCCTCCGTACACTGTACATTTGATAGAGAAGGACAAACATATCATAATTGATGGCCTTACATAAAACAGCCACAAAGAAGGAAACAAAAACATTCCGATGTCACGACTTCAACTCACAAACTGCTACTAGCAAAACGAGTAAGTCATTTTAGCACAAAAAGGTAAAAAGAAGAGTATACAAATTATGATTCCATTTAAACTTAAAGTTTCTATGTCATATTTTATATCATAGTAGTGACCATCGGGCACTGTAACGCTTCCGCGGAAAGATGTGTTAAATCTCTATTATTTTCAATTTTGAACAATTCCTCGATACTTGATATATTATATTGTAATTCGGAGGCCTCCGTTGTCTAGGGGTAAACTTTTTGGCTCCAGACGCAGTACTACGTAGAAGCAATATATGTGTATGCAAAAACAAATTCATTTAGGTGGCCTCTGTAATGAAAACTAATTTCATTAAAAAATAATACAAAATTGAGAATTCTTTCAGAGCAGGCCTCTCGTGGCTTACATAATGCACTACCGGGCGGTTGAAACGAATTTAACCTATCAATTAACGATATTTCAACTGATTTCCCTTTAGTAATGATCGGCTCTGGAATTCTTCAACATGCCACCGCGTTCACGGCTCCTAGTAATCACTTCTTAATTGTTTATATAATCATTGTAGATTAAAGTCACGATTATCATTCAGTCAAAATACCTTTAGTTGACTAAGATTCACTAGCAGCGTAGGCCTTGCAAAAGGCCAAGGTCCACGATGGCTGTTTTGACGCCTTTCAGGCCTGCTTAAGCCCTCATAGCTGAGTCTCCTTCCAGCTCCATCGTCCCCGAATCCCCTTTGGTCACCCCACTTTCTTCGTAGAACCACGTAGCTGGTCAATCACCATCACTCCTGTTCATGGCTTGACTTTGACTCCTTCGGATTCGAACCTGACTCTCTGTCTCAACGCCGGGCCGGGTAAACAACCATCTTCCTCTCTTCCGTTTTAATCGGAGCTGCGCGTGCCAGGATCCTTCGGAACCAGTGACCCCACCCCTCTTTATCTCCTCCTCCCTTTGTGTCCTTTCGACCCGTGTCTTTGTGTTTTGATGCACACATCTCAAAGCTCGAATAAACTGTTTTAAGCTGAATAAAAATGGTTATTGACAAAAAATAATAATGATCCATGTGCGTACTACCAAAAGAACGACCAAAAACATGTAGGGACTGGAAACACATTTAAGGTGGCGTTTTAAAGAGCACCCGTATACCGTAGGGTACCGCACCCCGAGACGTAATTGCACGTACTGTGTAACTGCTATTGTCTCCTCCACTTTGATTTCTCCGTTACTTTGGTTTTACGATCCGTGACGGTGATGCGCTTAGATAACCGATGACGCTATTAAAACAGCGGAGTTTCTCTTATAAGGCAGAGAGATGTAAAAAAAGTGTGGAAAATAAATGATTCCTTTCCACAACCTTCATAAATGATAACCAACAAGACATGCAAGTTCACCCAACATATCACACATCACACAAAATGACTACCAATGGTAGAACTGAAGTTTGCAACACAAAAAAATAGTTTCCTAATTGACTAAGAGATGTCTAGTGATATTTAATTTGATAACATGAATGAGTGGATTTCGAAATACGCAGATTAAAAAATCATGCACGAAATTTGTCCTCCACTTTAAGCTTATATTTTTTAATTAAAGCGTTAGCGAGTTGCTTTTTCCGTTCCACGATCACACTTTAATGATATAATCACATTCAGCAGCGTGATTGCGAAATTTCTAAAACTTGCAGTAATATTTTTATGCGGATTTGCTGGCTTTTAAAATAATATAATTTCAGAAATTAGGCGATGAAATTTTTCGAGGTTTCTCTATTGTTCCGGGTTTGTTAACTTGCGTTCGTTTTTCAAATTTCTCAAAGAATATCGCGATTCTTTTCATCAAAATTTTATTCCCGAGTATGCAAATTTATCATTTGTTCTCATAAATATCGTTATACCTCTCTTAAAACTCCCCAAAGTGCCTTACGAATATATATTTATGCCAAGGAATTTTATGATCGCATGGAAATAAGTTGACTAAAGAAGTTTCATGTGATATATTATGTAAGTATTCTCCAACGGTATAACCTGATTTCATGATGGTACTCGTAAGTAATGCTACAAATATTTTTTGAGATAATCAATAAAGTTTGGATCAATTACAACTAGATAAGGTTATAGTTTTTGCTCTGTGTATTATAACTTAACAGCGAAGATACTGTTGTGTGAAGTAAAATTCACATTGGTAAACCATATGTGCATTTGATAAAATACTTGAAAACTATTTTAATTTGTATCCTTAAGTTACCTTTTGATTCTGACAGTTTTAAGAGGATGTAGTTGACAATGAAATTTAGGATTTGTTTATTTTTTGCTAGCAAGGCGTTCGTCCAAATTGCATTAAAACGATTTTTTTCAAATACTATGGTAGCTTTTAAGCCAGTCTCTAACAAACGGCAATTTTCCAGGTCTTTTTCAACAACAAACTGACCATGACGCTGTTTCCCTGTAGCAATAGGCAGATGTGAGTGGGCCACCACACAACTCTGTCTCGACATAGATTCTCTGCTTCACTCACATTCGGACATCGTCTGACAATGCTCTTCTGTCATATCGAATCTTGACATGACCCTTGACTCAACTATTTAGATCGATTGATCATGCCCCGGCTTTCTGTGGTATTCTCGATTTCTTCTTTAATTCACTTATTCACGGATTTCTGTTTCTAGTAAATTTTCTTGTAGCCATATATGACAGCTAATCACTTATTTATACAAAACGCAGTTGCCCAGCAACACCATCATGGACCGGGGAATAATAACAAGACGCGCAAACTGAAAGGCGAGAAAGACACCGACACCGACACCATTAAACGCGTCACATATCCGAAAGGGTCGGGACCAGAGGTCGAAAGTTTTATTCTTCCTATCTATTATTGACGAAAGCTCAGTCAGCGAAACGGGAAGTCCATTAAAGATTCTCTTTTGTCCGAAATAATATACTTCTGCAGAATTATTGAAGATGACAGATACATTCGGGTTTTTTGGAAATTGCAGATAGTAAACTTTACTTATTGGATACGTTGCTTTCATATTTTAATCATTGTTGACCTTACGAAGAGTGCTATTTTGAATATCAAAATCTTAAAGATTAAAAAAAAATTATAAATCCCTTTCCACCAACATATAAACCTAATTTCTAACCACCTTCAAACATTTATTCTTCCCCCCTCCCATTTCTATTTTACTTGAATACATTTATATTTAATTGGCAAATATAAAATATTTAGAAACTTTATTAGTTTATTAAATATAAATCTTTTTTTCAGAATGCCCTACCGTTTTAAGAAATGCAACAGATTTTGAATCCCACGAGAATCTGGATTTGTTTGAAGAAATTTTCACCTGGCAATAATTTCAGTGGTTTGACAAGTAGCTGGCAATTCGGGTGTAGTTACACTTACGATAAAAGCCATTTCAGACAACGTGACGGTTTGATTCAATGATTGTCTCTTATGAATGAAAACATTTAATACGAGTATGTTTTACTGTGTAAAACTTTATAATAGCAACAAAGGCCACCTGCTCAGCGACCTCTTGTTTAGAAGATAATAAAATTGTACTTAAGACAAACAATTCGAATGTATTGCTCACACCGTTATTTAAACCGCAACTTTTGGTTCTGAATCCAGATTCAAACAGCTAACCGCCCTACTTTCAAACCACTCGGCCACTAAACGAAGCAAAGTACCTGACTGCGAAGTTACCCACTCAATCAATAGTACAGCTCCTCTATCGGAAAACTGACGATAAATTGAGAGCAATTTGTTTCCCACCGTCTGGCTGACCTTTGTTTCGTAATAACACCCTGTCGCAAACATTTTGTTTGACAAAAGGTCATAAACCTTTGTCGGGAAGCAACAAAGGCGAAGATAAAAACAGTAAAGGCAGACTAACAGTAGGTATCCTAATGCCAGCGATAAAGTTGTGTGAGCGAGGATGAAAGCTTTTATAGGTTTTTTTTAGTTTTTAGTCGAATAGGTCCCGCAGAGGTAAACTTTAGAGTGATTTTGAAAGCTACATGATTACATTACGTTAGGTGTGTAGCAAATGTGGTAGTTGACGTTTGAGAATGTTTGTGTGCTTTACTAGAAAGTGGAATAAAACATATTTCGTCACAAATTAAGTATTAGTTTGTATTATTCATCAACACACAGACGCGTTGACATATACGGGTTAAAAGGACATGACGAGAGGAAATAGTGGTATAAGAGGTAGTACGGGTCTCACAAAATCTTAAGAAACCTACAGTTAATATCTAGAAGATGGAAACTTAAGGATCAAGGAGAGGTAGACGGTGGTTACGCATTCCCCGCCCAGCGGGGTGCACAGTGGACGAACAGTGAGAGTTGAGAAGGAAGACAGTCAAGATCGGAAAGGATTCGGGAGATCAGGAAATCAGGAGAGGTAGACGGTGGTTGACCATCTACGTGGTTCTTCATCCAGTGACGTAGAGCTGGACGGGATCCGAAGAAAGCGCGGTGACCAGATGTGACACGAAGAAAAAGGAACTGGAAAGAGACTCGGCTAAGAAAGCTTGGGCAGGCGAGGAAGCAGTCATCGCGGACTTTGGCCTTTCGCAATGCCCGCGCTACTAGTGAATCTTCAATCAATCAACTGAAGGTATTTTGACTGAATGATAACTGGGTCTTTAATTGTCAATACTGATTGACCAACGGAGAAACGACCCCGAACCATACGACGATTAGTTAAGACTTAGATGAAAGTACTTCTGAGTATGTTTGAGATGATTTAATAAAACAAATTTATAAATTATCACAATAAGCAAGCACTTTGTGGATTGGCAGGCTGTGTACATCTGATTATCGATTTTTTTTGTAATTATGTTGGTACACATATGTTTATCATATGTAAGCATTATCAGCCATTTTGGATTAGTGGTTTGTTTTTGACAACTGAAAGGTAAGTCACGTTTTTGTGTGTTCTTAGATTTTTTACTTTTGAAAAAAATGGATTAAGGAATAAAATCCACGATTTGTTTTTACACAACTCCAGGACGCTCATCGTCATTATTATCTTCTCGGCCTTTTGTAAGGCGCTTGTACCACTTACAAACACTTTTTTGAGACAAAGTAGACTTTTGAAAAATAAGTATTAAATTTTGCGTTAAAAATGGATTAAAGTGCTCTAACGCACTTAAAATGTTGACTGTGGCATTCGGCAAGTCTACTTTGTCTCAAAAAAGTGTTTGTAAGTGGTACAAGCGCCTTACAAAAGGCCGAGAAGATAATAATGACGATGAGCGTCCTGGAGTTGTGTAAAAACAAATCGTGGATTTTATTCCTTAATCCATTTTTTTCAAAAGTAAAAAATCTAAGAACACACAAAAACGTGACTAACCTTTCCAGTTGTCAAAAACAAACCACTGATCCAAAATGGCTGATAATGCTAATATATGATGAAAAATATGTGTACCAACATAACAAAAATAAAATCGATAGTCGAATGTACACAGCCCGCGAAAATTTAAAATTCACCTTTTCTTTTGAACAGGCTATGTATGTCAACTAGTTTCGATTCAGCAGAATCTTCATTGGGACTTAAAAATATACTAATTAAATAAAAGTAATATGCAATGGTGAAAATAATAAAAAGAGAGAATAATGTAATAATGAAGACAACAACATAATATATAATATAATATATACTATAAAATATACTGGTATGTTGTATAAAATATAATATAATATATTGTTGTCTCCCTCCTAACATTTAATCTCTCTTTCCCCCATTTTCACCATTATATATTTCTGCACATTCCTCTTATTTCATTAGTATATTATATTATTTATAACTTTATTTTACTTATTTGTTTTTTGACTGGACCGAATTCAGCCCATAACGGTCATCTTCAGACTAGTACAGGTTGTTGTTATCCTATGGCTTATATACTATTTTTGAGATGTCAGGGGTGATAAACCATGATTTTAATTTAATTATATTCGTTAGTATTGTTGCACGATTTTACTAGTTATAGGGTAAAAGTTACTTTTAGTTTATTATTTTTATTATTATATATACCTATCTGGTATTATTTTTTATTCAAGATGGGTTACAGTTGTACTTCTATAAATATGATTTCATGGTGTATTTATTTAATAAAAGTTTGGTGAATACTGAATGCCAATGAGCTTACTTAAGGTTTTCCCATCTTAATTGTAATGTCTAGATTTACAACAAAATTTCCTAATTATTGGGTTACTCCCAGCATTATGGTATAATTACATTAATTTTATGATTATGTTTATTATGCAATTTTAGATCAGATTACTTATATTTAAAGGGATTATTGAAATTTTATTCAAATATAAGCTTTTTTACCTGAAGATACTATTTAAGGCAGATTTCCCCTTCAGAGAAATAACGTATTAATTTTTCTTCTATACACAAACAAAACAAAAGTAAAACAACATCCATATTCATATTTGATCATCATAAGCAACTAATAATAATAATAACAGTGAACTTAATTAGCGCAGTTTTGTGATATTTCACCTCAAGTGCGTTTCAACTATTATTCAATTTAAGACTCCTTTTCAAATATGTCTTTATTTACATACAAAATGTATGTCTTTCAAAAGCTCATAAATCGCAAAAAGATTTATAAAAGTTTTATAGTATTTGACAGCTGCTAAAGTGTTGATTCTAAGTTGCTAAAAACTATAAAAAAAAACATACAGAATAAAAGTCTTCACCCTCTTGTGAAAAAATATTTAAGCTTATGTTAAAAATGTACTAGTCTGAAGATACCCGTTGTGAGAAACTAGTCCGATTTTAAATAAATAAGTGGTCATACGTCATGAAGCAATTTAATCCACATTTGTTAGATGAAATGACTTTGGTTAATGGTGTCGTAACTTAATGATTGGTAGAATTATGTAAAAGAAGAAAATGATACGAATCATGAAGAAAATGACATAATCATTCTACAACAATGAGGAACATTTTTGAATTTATTGAATTCGTAAAATAAATAGCGTTTGAGGCTCACTGTGCCCATTTCCTGTATTTCAATTTCTGGTAAATCTACCCACTTGATGACGCCTGTGTGTACTTGAAACAAACTGCTTTATTTTGAGCCATCATTAAAATCCATACGTTGTTTATGTAAAGTAAAAATCGATTTACACAAAGGCGAGATCAATTAATTTGTTTTTATTTTATGAAATGTTAGTAGACTTACTTCGCTCAGAATCTGAATTATATTTGTGTTCAAATCATGATAAATATAAAGCAAATGAATTTGATGGAAGGATCCTTCCACGCTAGTCAAACTAACGAAACGTTTCATATTCTTACAGAGAACCACCCATCAGTCAATTCGACTTTTCGTAGAATAATGATGTATTAGCAAAATGTTATTACTTTTAGCAGAATTTTATGATTGAAAGGGAAGACACGGTTATTAATGTATGTCTGCATAAATTTAAATACATTCTTATCTTCTCTTAGAGATACGTCATAGACCAAAATACTAGCGTGTCATTGCTTAAGTTCATTGTTAGTTGACCGTAGAGTGAAAACTATAATAACTCAATAACATGACTACTGAGGTATCAAAAGCGAAAACATATCGAGAGTACGCGCTCATACGTCACGTACAGAGAAATTGGCCATGTGATGTTTGTTATTTCTAAAAAAATATATTTTGGGTAACTTTTTTACTTTATAAAATATGAAAAAAATATATTTCTCAGGCGACAACGAAAAAAAAAATATCACTGGAAATTTTTAAGGGAACCCCGATACACAGTGATGTGATCTTAAAAATAACCTTTTACCACTTTCCACAAAGGAAAGACAAGTTTCCACGTTCCAAGTATTATTTCTACATTCCTTGATAATTTGTTACCGTAAATAGACGCAAATTTCCAGAGAAATGAAAAAAAAAATCACGAAACTGGCGTGGTCTTGACGTTGAGGGATTAAGAAAAGTTTTGAACACAAAATTTGTTTTAAATTTGTAACGAAATGTATATTTCATTATTTTGTAGGTTCTAGGTTGATTCAGTGAAACAAATTACACTAGATTAGTCCTGTATTGAAAAAAAATTCTTTAAATCTGACACTGTTTTTTGTAAATAAAAGAAATTTTTTTTTTTAAATTTAGAGGGTGAGAGAAAGATGACGATTTGAACTTTCTGTCAGTTTTCAAAGGTGCTTGAAATTTTAAACGCATCCGAAATGAAATAAGTAATAACAATAAATAAAGGAATGAGTAATAAAAATTGATGTAGGTATATTGATATGAATGTAATATCTGTAATAAACCAGCAAATAATCATGAATGTTAAATTCTTGTGTTATACTTTTCACACTGAGAAGAAATCTCTGATTCTTAAGGTCGCGTGAATGCCTTCAAGCGTTAATCATCTCGAGATTAGTTCCCCACCTTAACACTTCAGATGTATCAGAGTAAATATGAATGATAAATAAATTATATGAAGAATTCTTCTAGTTCTAAATTCCGAAATTATTGTTTTTCCACGTGGCAAATTATTTTCTTCCCAGTGTCGTCTGTGTTACAAATTTGTGTGAAATGTTGATGTTGTTGATATTAAAATGAAGGAACACGATACTAAATGAATTATATTATTTCCGAATTTTATTCTATTTTGATAATATAAAAAAAACAGGTGGTTGAACGTATTTTATCGCTGCCCATAAAATCCAAGCCGACTAAAATTTCACAACAAGTAATTTAATTGTTTTTATATCTGGTGATTTAGCAGCGGTGGAATAATGATAGCGCACCAAGTTAACTGCTTAGAATAACCGAGAAGCTTCAATTATATAAAATCACCAAATAACGGCTGAGCACAGCTGTTTGGTTGAAACTAAATAAACTACGAGTATTTCGAATTTAACTCCAGAGAAAAAAAAACCACTGCATGCAGCCTGCGTTTATGCCGTTTAAATTGATGTTACTATTTTCAAATGATGAGTGAATACCATACCACAGTCTTAATTATCCGGAACCAGTGGGACTATGGCTTCCCCAATTAGGACGTGTTGTGAGGCTGAAGGGAATGGGAAAAGGAAGGAGATAGATGGAGGTCGGGAAGTACTTGGATATTTAGATCTTGTCACCAAAAACGGCTAAAGCCGTTGATAAAAAAGTCGAGATAATGATTTTAATAATACCAAATTTTTAACTTTATTCCATTGTTTTTTTTATTTAAGACCTGACCGGTTTCACCTTATGACGGGCATCTTCAGACTAGTACAATGTTAAGTAAGTCTATGGAATATATACTATTAGGACCGGAAGGGATGGATATTGATATTCATAGTAAATCATCTGTGACTTAAGGATTTGAATTGGCTGACGGAGGTGGCTATACCATAACTTCAAAAATACATTCGGGTAGACTTATTACCTTCTTCACCACGAATAAAAAAATTCAAAATTAGAAATAATAAGTCGAGATAAGTTACAAAGGTTTTTTAATCATAAATTCATATTAAAATGAAATTCAACCACGAACTATAAGTTTCAAAATTTGCAATAATGAAAATGGTATGTAAATCTTTCACTTAACAGCTGATAAACTTATTTTATTTATCTTTTGTTTTTAATAAGAATTACAAAAAAAAACATACAATCATTGTTTGTTTTATTCAAAAGTTCTGCATCATATTTATGTTTTCGTTTTCCAAAGGTATTGTCAAACTATGAAAATAACAGAAAATTCATGTCTTTTAAAAACTGTAATGAAAAAATATTGCTCTGATAATATATGATAATTTTCGTACAAATAAAACCTTAATTTTAAAATACCCATATTTGGTATTGAACAATTCCTTCCTCCAAATTCATATATTTTTTTAGTACATGTGTATGTGAGACAATGGAACAGTAAGTTACGAATAACCGGTCGCAGGATAAGGACGCGTTAGCTATGATTCCAGAGATAAGCTATTGAAACCTTTCTGTTGTCGCGAGAACAAGGGACTGGTGGAAGCGGGGATTACCCCTAAAACCTTTTGTTATCAGGATACGTCATATTATTATGAATAAAGAATTCTTATTTTATGTTTTGGCGATTCGTTCATCCTGGCGCCTTCCAACCGTCGCGACGGCTTAATAGAAGCTGTCTCTGTTCTCTGTAAATTGGAATAAACCTTCACCTGTTTACGAGAGAATTAAAGAAGATGATTAAAATTTATTTTTTGTTTTCGATGGTATCTTTTTTGTGAATACCGCCCAAGAGTACTAACTGATCCCAACCGTCTGGAGCCAGTGGGACTATGGCATTCAGAAATTGGGGTATGTTATGAGGTATCAAGTAAACTGGAGGGAGAGAAAATTACGGTGTGGTCACCAAACACGGCTAAAGCCATTTCAAGCAACGTTTCGATTCTGAATAGTGGCATTTCACCTGAGCGATACTAAGAGTATTTGCCACTCTGGAACATGCGGCAAATACACAATATATTTTCTTATATTAATTCAATGTGGAATAACACATTTTATTTTTTTAATGTATTTACGCACGCCGCGATTTAAACCCGAAATCTTTGGATTCATAGTCCAGACTCTTAACCACTCGACCACGGAATTCATTAATTATTCTTATTCTTTAAAGCAACAACTTCCTTAACACGTTTAAAGGAGTCCTTAATCTCGCCCTTAGTAACTCCGAAGAGCTTATCAACATCTTGAATACCCACCTTTTGAGGAAAGGGTTGTTCCTCAGCCACAAAAATCTCTTCCGGCCCTTCGACCTTCCACTTCTCCTTCCTTTACCGATTATGAAAATGCGTCAATTTCCCACCAGGCGTCGTGTTCCCACTAGGCGTCGTGTTCCCACCAGGCGTCGTGTTCCTACTGGGCGTCATGTTCCCACCAGGCGTCGTGTTCCCACCAGGCGTCGGGTTCCCACCAGGCGTCGTGTTCCTACTGGGCGTCATGTTCCCACCAGGCGTCGTGTTCCCACCAGGCGTCGTGTTCCCACCAGGCGTCGTGTTCCTACTGGGCGTCATGTTCCCACCAGGCGTCGTGTTCCCACCAGGCGTCGTGTTCCTACTGGGCGTCATGTTCCCACCAGGCGTCGTGTTCCCACCAGGCGTCGTGTTCCCACCAGGCGTCGTGTTCCCACCAGGCGTCGTGTTCCTACTGGGCGTCATGTTCCCACCAGGCGTCGTGTTCCCACCAGGCGTCGGGTTCCCACCAGGCGTCGTGTTCCTACTGGGCGTCATGTTCCCCACCAGGCGTCGTGTTCCCACCAGGCGTCGTGTTCCCACCAGGCGTCGTGTTCCTACTGGGCGTCATGTTCCCACCAGGCGTCGTGTTCCCACCAGGCGTCGTGTTCCTACTGGGCGTCATGTTCCCACCAGGCGTCGTGTTCACCAGGCGTCGTGTTCCCACCAGGCGTCGTGTTCCCACCAGGCGTCGTGTTCAGGCGTCATGTTCCCACCAGGCGTCGTGTTCCCACCAGGCGTCGTGTTCCCACCAGGCGTCGTGTTCCCACCAGGCGTCGTGTTCCCCACCAGGCGTCGTGTTCCTACTGGGCGTCGTTCCCACCAGGTCGTGTTCCCACCAGGCGTCGTGTTCTACTGGGCGTCATGTTCCCACCAGGCGTCGTGTTCCCACCAGGCGTCGTGTTCCCACCAGGCGTCGTGTTTGTTCCTACTGGGCGTCCCACCAGGCGTCGTGTTCCCACCAGGCGTCGTGTGTTCCTACTGGGCGTCATGTTCCCACCAGGCGTCGTGTTCACCAGGCGTCGTGTTCCCACCAGGCGTCGTGTTCCTACTGGGCGTCATGTTCCCACCAGGCGTCGTGTTCCCACCAGGCGTCGTGTTCCTACTGGGCGTCATGTTCCCACCAGGCGTCGTGTTCCCACCAGGCGTCGTGTTCCCACCAGGCGTCGTGTTCCCACCAGGCGTCGTGTTCCCACCAGGCGTCATGTTCCCACCAGGCGTCGTGTTCCCACCAGGCGTCGTGTTCCCACCAGGCGTCGTGTTCCCACCAGGCGTCGTGTTCCCACCAGGCGTCGTGTTCTACTGGGCGTCATGTTCCCACCAGGCGTCGTTCCCACCAGGCGTGTTCCCACCAGGCGTCGTGTTCCCACCAGGCGTCGTGTTCCCACCAGGCGTCGTGTTCCCACCAGGCGTCGTGTTCCCACCAGGCGTCGTGTTCCCACCAAGCGTCGTGTTCCCACCAGGCGTCATGTTCCCACCCAGGCGTCGTGGGTTCAATTCTCCTCCTAGCTCTTACTTCATTGTGCAAGCAACATTTTCTGCTTTTAATCATGGTAGTAGGAATTTTATCGTTCTCTCGCCTCTTAGTCGACCCTTCATGACCGCGGCACCACCAATACCCGGCCCAACCAAACTACCCATATCTAAGTTATAGGACAAGAAATTTGTTATGATTGTAGTTCCCAAAGCTTGCGCTGTAACATCTTCAACGTGAGCGTGAGCAATTGAACAATGCAAAAACACAACTATCGAACATCTGGCCCAAGCGTGGAGTCCGAAAGTGCTACGAGTATTTCCTTGAAGGGTACCATAGAAAGATAATAAATAAAAATAACGCAATTTTTTTTGGACCTCTTCTTACCCCATCTTGTTATTTAAATCACATTGCAAAAAGAGATAGGTGCAAATAATATTATTGTATTTTCCATGAATATACGAGTAATCCATAAGTAATGTTGTCTTTTTCCTACGGAATACTGCAGCTGATGGGGGGGAAGGGGGTGGTTGAACCCCCTGAAACTTCCTTCCCCTTATATACGCTCCTGATACGTACTGATAAATATTTTGATAAGTTAATAGTAGCCTTGATTGAATATTGTATAATTATTCATAATCAATTTTAATTATTCTAAAAAAAAATCACGGAATGTACACTATCATAATTTCCGTGGCATTAAAAAAACACATAAACGTGTTCCATAAATTTCAATAATTATCCATTAGCCTAATTGACTTGAGTTTTCTTAATAAAATGCCAAAGGTGATTTGTATTAAATTATTTCCCTTATTTCGGGAAAGTTTTTCTTTTCCTACTTTTAAGGTAATCCATTTATCAATGCCAAAGAAAAACTTGCTGCTACGCTTTAAGGCGACTTCTCAACAAAGTCTTCGTAGCAGTTTTTTTTAGTTTTTATTTCCCGTTCAATGGAAATTGTTGAAAAGTATCACGGAAATAACAAAAGTTCCCGGACCCTGCATACGAGTATATTCATTCACTCGAAAAACAATATTCAATAAGAATTTAATGCAACACCAAAGTGGATAGGTTCAGTTTGATAAACAAAATGTGGAAATTCAATATAGTGGAACTTACAAAAAACACAATAAAATGCGATTATTTCGCTTATAAAATGTTTAAGAATTACGATATGATTATAATAAATTGAAAAAAATAAATGACCTTAGTAGGCACATTACGTAATCGTTTTCTTATGAAAAATACCACAGATTTTTAATGCCGTGTATACATAGTGTGACAACGAATTGCCTGAACCAGGGGGCTATTTTAAAGTTACATCCTTTTACTAATAAACCACCTTGATGTTACCAGTTTAAACAATTTGAATGTTTGCAGCGACAAACATTTTTTTCCACATGTATTTGTCGGACTGCAGTTTGTGTAAGTTTGTGAATTTTTCAATGGAAATTACTGCTTAAAATACTTCATTAATTTGTCGAAGAAAACTTTAAAACGTTTTGAAAAGTTCGTAATTACTTTATTTTTACTTACAACATTCTTGAAACTCTAAAACTTATAAAAGTTTTCATATATTGATATATTTGTATAGTGGTATATTTGTAAAGTTTGATAGATGTATAGGTGTTTCACTCGACAAATAGTGGAATGGATCGAGTTTGTACCTACAGCGGGCACCGCCACACACCGCAAATTATGCTTACTGGAAATTCTGTCCTTTAAATCTTAGAGCACAATAAAAATATTTACCCTTATAAATTATAAAAATTAACAAAATTCAATTAGTAAAAACAAAATATTATTAATGTTCTTTCTTTCTGGACTAACGCTTTGTCTTTGTTGACAGATTTTAAAGAAAACATAAAGGTCAAACCGCACTAGCGCGTCAGCGGCGCTGCACTGCACGGCGCGTCGCTTCACCACGAAATATGTTTTCACTTATTTCTAATTTTGAAACTGTTAATTCGTGGTGGAATTCCATTTTAATGATTTAATAAAACAAATTTGTAACTTTATTCCACTTTTATTATTTTGACTGGACCGGTTTCAGCCTATGACGGCCATCTTCAGACTAGTACAAATGTTTGTTAACCTACGGCTTATATACTATTTTTGGGGATGTTAGGGGTAGTAAACAATGATTTTACTTTAATTATATTCATGAGTATTGTTGCATGATTTTAATAGTTACAGGGTAAAAGTTACTTTTAATTTATTGGTATTACTATTTTATATATCTATCTGGAATATTTATTTATTTTATTTAATATTTAAGATGGGTTACAGTTGCATTTCTATAAATATGAATTGACAATGTATTTATATAATGAAAGGTTGGTGAATACTGATTGTTAATGAGTTTACTTTAGGTTTTCCCATCTCAATTGTGATGTCCAGATGTACAACATAATTTTCTAATTATTGGGTTACTCCCAGCATTATGGTATATTAGTTTTATGATTCTACTTATTATGCACTGTTAGAGTAGATTACTTCTATTATTATAATTTCTCGGTATCAAGGAATTTTTGAGTGCTATGCACTTTGGTAATGACTTACATTTATTGTTATTACCTATTGATTGTTTGGGATTTTTTAACTTAAAATATTTTGACGCGACGCGACGCGACGCTGCTGCTAGTGCGGTATAGTGCGCTACACTTCACTGCGCGTCAGTCGCCAGTCGCCACCGCCAGTCCGCTTTCGGTGTTGGACGTGTTCACGCAAGTTGTTGTGTTTTACGCCAACAGGACTAATACGAGTGAGAGACAAAGAAATGAACGCTGCGCTCGAAGAGAAATTTATCGAATTGGTCAGCCATTACAGAAAGCTGTACGACCTCAGCAATAAGCATTGCATGAACTAATATAGAAGAAAATAATATTTGTAAGGACATTAGCGCTGAATTGGGTGTGACACAGTGAAAAAACTAGTTTTTTAGTAGAATAAATAGTTAAATGATTTTGGAAACATTTTTTTACTTTTTATTGGCTTTCTATTCTATTCTTATTGGCTTCGACAACCTTTTCTTATAACAACCCTTTGCCAAGGCAGAGATACCTGTGACGAACAAAAATAATTCTTGAATCGGTCGTCGTATTGTTATATAAGTCGTCCATATTGTTTAACAGTTATAATGCAAATGATCGATATAATGACGCGTACTGCCGCGTTACTGCAGTTGTAGTGCGGTTAGTTAGACAAGTGACACGCAGCGCCGCTGGCGCGCTAGTGCAGTTCGACCTTCAGCTGATAAATAAATAATATGAGTATCGATTTGTTTCGAGATACTACGTGTAACCTTTTGGTTCTTAACTTTTTAAGATGATATTTTTTTGTATGCCTGTATTTTGTCTCCCGGCAAGAAAGTGTTGTCTGATTGGTGCTCCATTTATCGACTATTATTTTTGCTACTGGTTTTACTTCCTGGTTTTGCCCAATATACAAGACTCTTTTTTAATTGAATATTTGAAGGCCTTAGAAAAAACGACATGGCGACTTATTATTCTTTTTCCAGTTATGTAGTTATAAGAAATTTTCTAATAAGATACCATAACCGATCATGTAAATAACTTCAGTTGTATTGGCCTAGAAAACAGCAATGGAAACGCCGTGCCAGAGCTTTTCCTTTGATAGTTTTTCAACTTCATCAAGCAGATTTCCCCTTTGTAGTAAAGACGGGGGCTATCCTATTATTATTTAGAGGTAAAACGCTATTTTTTCACAAAAAAACTGACATCCTTCCAACAAAATACAATCATATCAAATAAATGTATTTTTGGTTCATATCGAACGTACTTAACAATGATATTGATAACGCCTTCAAAGGTTCTACCAGCTGCTGACCTTTATAGATCCCGAGTACGATCGACGGTTAACCTAACCTAACCTAACCTAACCTACTTGACTCATGCAATGTATACATCGTCGCTGGAAAGGCAAACAGGTTTAAGTGACACTTTGGTCAAAAATGAGAATTTTACAGTTTTTTTTCTTTGTCGAATGCGCTGACTCTCGTTTCCTTCTAAAGACTTGACTCCAGCGACACAAGTTTGGGACTTTTTAAAGCTTTTTGTCGCTTCAGGTAACTCAGTGACTCAGTGACACTGAAGACTTACGAATATTTTGTAAAATAAAATAAACTTTAAAGTGCTCTGGTGTAAACTTCCCAAAATGGCCCTTCAGCCCTTTTGCCTTTCCGGCGACGATATATCGAATATAGTTATCCAGACTTGACACTATGCAGATTGGGTAATTCTTGTGAGGAGATAAAAAGAAAGATTGGCAATGTCGACGTAGGAAATGAAATTTTTTGAAGTATTATTCTACAACCGCCATGGAAAAGGATAGAAAGCCTTTCAGCTGTAAACCCGG
This sequence comes from Drusus annulatus, assembly GCA_022651775.1. Classification (NCBI taxonomy): domain Eukaryota; kingdom Metazoa; phylum Arthropoda; class Insecta; order Trichoptera; family Limnephilidae; genus Drusus; species Drusus annulatus. Next base: position 21,269 of record JAGWCC010000629.1, read on the forward strand.
ATGTTGCAGTTTATAATCTCGATGTTGGAAATGAGAAATGTTTTAATCACATCCATTTTTTTGTAGCGCATTAAGCAATTAAACACTTTGTTTCGTTTTATGCGATCATCAAACAACAGTTCCTACTGCCCGGAGCGAGCAAGACGATGCCATTCCCCGATTCGGGAAATATTTTGAGACTGAAGGGAGTGGGAAGGAAATGAGTTGGGAGGACCTGCTTATTCAGATCTTCACTAAATACGGCAAACAAGCATTTACGTCTATGGACCTTCAATAAGGAGATCACTATTTAGAACCAAATCGTTCGTTACATAGTTTGAAATAGCTTAAACTATGCGCATTGATTAGATGTTAACGATTGTCAATCTTGCCCTTCGTCTTCCATTTAATTTTCTTCAAACTCACCAATTTTACAAAGATGGAACTCCGTACTGAAATTGACTGCGGAAAGTTGGATAAAATATTTGGAAAACCACTGAATGTGGTAATGGTATTTTATTTGAAGCAAGGTCTAGTTACTTTTATTATTCCCCGGTGGCTGCAAACAACAGCTCAGTGGACCATCGGACTCCGGCTGAATATTGACTAATTCTCCCGCAGCAATAAGGACATAACAATTTTATCGCCTCTATTTCATTTATCTGGTTTATGCGCCTGTAAAGCCCGCCAAAGCGATCAATCCATCAATAACCGGTTTGATAGTCATCCCCAGACGGGGTTTTATTACCCACACATGGCCAGCAGTAAACTTTATCGAGTGTAGAGTCCGCGAACGTCTTTAAGCATCGATTCTGCTTTATACAGGTCCCTATGAATAATCACATTATGATAATTACCAAAAATATTTTATTTAAATAATCAAATATACCTTCGATAAGCTTCACGTACTTACTGCGCAAAATAAATTATTATCATAGCTAAGCAGATGGTTTTCGCATTAAAAATAAGAAATAAATTCTTGGCTTTTTACTTGTATCATTTTACAGACGATAATTGAGGTGATTAAATAAACACTTGCATAAATATGTGTTCAAGCAATGACTTTGATAATGGTGAAAATAGGTTCTTAATTAATTTTGTTGTATTTGACTTGAGAAGGGTTTAAATATGAAAACGTCGCTATTGGTGCAAACTGCTTATAATCATATTTTTCCAAAATGTTGTAGCACTACTTACAACACAGTTGTCGCCCCTTGTACTGACAATTCCCCTCCTGATTTTAACTTCCATAGATTTTAGAATCCACGTTGGGTACGGGGTACGATTTTCATTAAATTATGTAATATCGTGTCGCGAAGATATAACATATTTTCCTTAGCGCGGTTTACGACCGTTTATAAAATTGTTATACAGCCAATTTTCTTTACTATAATAATAATGGAAGCACACTTAATGCCCTATACATGTTGTCATCTCAAAACAAGACACTAAATATATTATGTTTGCAGTTAAAGAACAAATTCAGGCCAATGATTTTGCTACAATCGTCAAATATTTAACTGAGGTTTTTTATTATATTTGTGGTACATAGTTGATACCCGTTTCGCGCAGGTAGTTTAATGATAAAGATTGTAAATATATAAGTTAAGTTAGCACTTACTTATTTCATTCACGTATAAGATATCGATAAACTTCCACACCAGTCATTCGTTGGTTCTGGTTTACTTGTTTTTTACATTTTCCAAATTTTGAATACCTTAATATATTACCCTACAATTGACAAACTAACTCCCTGGACTTATTTTTATCATGTATTTGATGACTTCCGTGAGCAAGTGGTTAAGGTCCTTGGCTGCATATCTAAGTTAACGGAATACGATTTAATTGTTAAAAAAATGAACACTACCCGACAAATACAACCCGATAACATTTTGAAAGAATACTTTGTCATGCTCTTAGTTGCTTTTGAAGAGTTATGTCTTTTACGATGTGAATTTGTTAGCGTTTCTTAAGCTTTTAGTTTAATGATTCATTATGTCTTATATTTTTTGAGAATGATGAATTTACTTGTCGCAAGGTACCTTACACTTTGTTGTTCAAAAGTAGTTAAGATTACAGGAATTTGGAGTAAACTTTTGTTAGTATTTCAAATATATCGGGTGTGTAATATTTTCTCGTAGTATTAATATTTCTATGTAAAGAGATGAGTGCGAACTGTTTTTGCATATAACTAATTCACCAAATCCACATTATAAAGAAATATCTCATTTTATAACGCCGCGCTCGTAAAAAAAAACCCCGCAGGGGCTTTTACTTCTTAATTTATTTAACCTATAAATTATCACTAAGTCTTATATCTAGTAACTTATAAATTATAAATAGTCACTTAAAAACTACAATTTATACAAAGTGACATACATCTAAGACTAATACGATAATAATTAGTGTCTTCCAACCAAAATTTGTAATCAGTGATGTTCAATTTTGGCTTATACCTAAAGACTTACAACTAAGAAATTTACATTTACAAAATATTTCTCATGCTTATTGCCAGTGCTATCAGTGATAAAGCTAGTGTAAAAATCTAACTCGAAGTTTGCTAATTATTTTTTACTAATTAGTTTTCTTTTTAGTTCTCACTATCAGAGGATGTTTGGGATCTTTAAACAGTAATTCCGTTTGAAAAAAAAGTAAAGTTTTGACGTGAGAACAGATCTTTAAAACCCAATTGGTCTTTAAACGGTTCAGAGACCACAGCAGGAAACATCGATATAGATTTTATCGACAAAGTCTTTAATTAGAAATCGTTCCTGAGCTCGACTGTAACTTGTCGATTTTTCGTTGGCAATCTGCAGTCGGGCTCGAAAACGATTCTAAACTACCTACCAGATGCTAAGGTCCCAGAAAGGGGGAAGTTTCCTTTGATATCATTAAGCCTTTTGCAATCAATCAGTCAGTTTTTTTTTTTTTTAATAAACGTTGATAGTAATTTTACAGCTTGTAAACTTTTATTTTTAAATTATTGCAAATCTTTATAAGATTTAGCTCTCTCAAAAGCCTCCCAAAATCAAGGAATTTCGTCAATAAATCCAGTTAGAATCCGAATCTCTGTACTATATTTCACGGTTCTAATATTTCGGAACATGTTTCTCATACTAGCTTTTCATAATAACTCCCAGACGGGTTTTCATAACTCGGCAATAAAGTTTATATAGGGGTACAATAGTTCTAGCAAGTTCTCAAGAGGCATTTTTATAGAGGTGCGTAACTCAATTGGGAGTTCATCACAAAGCTAAAGGTTTCGTGGTTCATTTCAGGATCAAGCTTTGAGATAATATTATTACACGTAAAGGGCCAGATACAGCTCCAATATTCGAACATTAAATTACGTTTTAAATTAAACACCCAAATATTGAACACTTTAAAAAAATATTCTTGAATTTATATGTCAAAAGTAAGTACAACATAAAATGGATTCATAAATAAGACATTCATTTATACTGACAGAAAAAAGGTGTTAATGGGGGAGTCACATAATTTAAGGCGTATTCCTAAAAATCCTTTTTCTTTTTAACTAGTCACAGTAGGAATAAAAAACCAATACCTGTTTCAAATATAGCACTAAAATATATTTTTTTAAATATTTTCAGGAAGGTTTTTTTTAATCAGTTATTAAAATAAATGTGTAATGCAGCCAGCGACAAATTTTTTGTTTATTTCAATCTAATATCAAAAGTAATTTAACACACTGCAAAAGATGAAATTAATTATTGAAAATATTATTGTGATTTTGAGCATACAAGAAAATGTGATTTTTAAAATTGACGTATTCGTATGTAACTATAATTTATTTTAGGTTTTTACCAGTTTAACACTGCTAAGAAAATATTCAGACTGCTACTTTTTAAATGGTGGTCAGCTTAATGGGTAACGGAAAAAAATAGTTTAATTATATTTCTAAGCGATTGAAGCCTTGTGGATTTATCACACTCGATAAAAAACCAAAGTTAGTTATTTTTTACTCGTAATATTTTTTTATGAACTCCCTTGTATCTACGGATATATCTTGGGTAATTAAAATATGATGACTGTAATTGATTGCTAATTAAAAGTCTCAATTTGTCTGTAATATTTAAGCAGTTTTTTATTTCATTCCATTACAATATATTATAAAAATTTCATGTTAGCTTAGAGTTTACCGTGGGCATTACATTAATTTTGTAAAACTTATTGACAAAACAAACACAATAACATACTTGAGTAATTGAACAGAAGGGTAGAATAGGTGTCTTAATATGTAAATAACGTGCTAATGGACTTCAAAATAATAATCGCGAGGGTGAAAAATCAATGTGTTGTTGAAAATTTTATGGCTTCCTAAAGAGGGTAAAGCTCAAAAAAAGCCGTATAGCCGCCGGAAGTAAGTAGGTTGCATTGCATTTTAAAGTACATTCAATATCGTTTAAGTGAGCTGTTGAGATCATTTTCAAATAAATAAGTTATCCATTCACTCCTAATTGATGTATGTATTGATAAGTTCCATGGCAAAGGGCTTTGCTTCTGGATTCAAATATTGTACCGAATGGGGACGCGGGACGTTAAAGACGAGGATATCCAATCCAAAGAGTCCTCGCTCTCTAATTTTAGCGCGCCCGTGAGTTCGTACGTCTATGCTCTCTCTGCCAGTAGCTCAGTGACAATGAAGGATGCAGGGACTGAGGGAAGCTTCATACTTACGTTGGAGTGCCGAACCAGCCCCCCGCTCTCCGCATCCTGGTCCACCGTCCGCAGTCTGTCATCTTGAGTGGATGGATCCGAGAGCCAATCACGACAAAATCCAGAATCGTCAGCCCCAGACCCGTGTCTCACTATGTTTTAACCTACTTTAGATTTATATTGTGAGAGTTCGGCCAAAGGTAGCGCCAAATAAAGTAAACAGAAAGATCGGCCGAGCTCTCTTTAGCTTAATTAATAATTTGTCCAGACATAAATTAATTGTTATAATGTCTCCCAAAAATGTCGGGCTTGGGACCCCTTTTATTTGTATTTGTCATTTTTTATTGGGATTAATAAAAATGTAGGGAAAATGCAGCTTAGGCTGAGCGAGAGAACTTGAAGAGGTGAATAGCTGGCATTTTAGTTTCATCCGCTGCAAAATTTGTAGCGGATTACACAACGAATCTAAAATCACAAAGCCAAAGAAAATGGGTTGCATTCGTCTCCGGCCCGCCTGAAAGGACAGGAGTAGGGCGCCGGGTATAAATACGAGTGCAATAACCTACTCAAGTCACTCTCGCCACACTACAAGCTTCACCTTTTCGACACTCCACTCTGCCTACTGCCGCTTTCCGCCTGATCTACTGACCGCTCGTTTGATTTACGACACCCTGGACCTCACCTCTTCCCCCCTTGGATCACTGAAGCAGCAGCTCCCACACAGGCGCATTGTGAAAGATCCACACATCTACAGCGGCTACTGCACGACTGGCCGGCCTATATTTCAGTCTGTGTGTGAGACAGACGTCCCATACAAATATTGCATGCTTAAAAAACGGTGAAATGCATAAAAATGATACACACAGCGGATAGATGAAGAAAAAACGATCATAAAAAGATTACGGAAGTCGGGGGTCACACAACTAAGAAAGAGAGATATATATATCGTTTATCATACACGTAGGTATAATAATTAGGCAGAGAAAGGAAAATCTTTGTTTGTAAGGAAGAAGGAAAAATAAGTTCTCGGAAAGACAGGATGTAAAACAGGGAATTCAATGTGTAAATCATAGTCAGAACAATAGAGTGAAGGTTTATGGTGGCCCTTTGCACTTTGGAATGCTCTGAAGCCAAGCTTTCTCCTAATTTTACATAGTTTTTTTTTTAAATCTCATATATACCTACAGCAGTTTTAATAAGGTGAAATATAGATACATCTTTATCCGTTGAGTAAAACAAAGTGTACATTTTAAGTATTGAAATATCGTTGTTCGAGTTCATCCTGATATATTTTGTTAAATTATGCAATGTGAATAGTAATAATAATTTAGAAGGTTTTCATAATTTTCATAATAAATAATTTACTTTGTTTTATTTTTATTGTTAATATTTATATTCCTCAATTAAGCAAATGATACCTAAACCAGATTTCAAGAAGTTCGGGTAAACTTTCAGATGCTGTCAGGGTTTACCAAGGTGGATTTTAAAAAACCGTATTATAGCGCAAACAATGTTTAAATGTTATTAATAAATACTATTGGAATACCATTTTGAAGACCATACTGGAATGAAATTTTAAATTATAACCGTAGCAAGTTTTACCTTAATTCTAAAAATTATTTTTTTTCCTTCAAAAATAAAAAGTAAACATTTTGTTTATAGATTTAACTAAATACTTTGATCCATTTGTGCAACTATTTATTTATAATTTTAAATTATGTTCTTTGCATGTTTATTAAATTTTACCCTCCATAAATTGAACCAATAGCTGATAGATAATATATAATACATAGTTTTTATTTAACTTGAAGAATTTTGTTTCGGGTTCAAATAATATTGTTTTTCATATTCTAATATAATTTATGAAAAATAATTCATAAAATAATGATATGACCAAAAAGATTATTCATCCATTATACCACTAGTTTTTTAATGCGCATTGTACAATATGAGGCCTAAAGGAGTAGGGAGATGAAGAAAATATCGAAGAGGGGGTTGGAAAATACCTGGGTTTTCTGATTCGGTCAATAGATATGGCTAAAGTCATTTCAAGTAACTTTTGGATGGTGATATTTCACCAGGATGATACACACACTCTGAAACATGCCATACAAATGCTTGGTTTCGAACCCACGACCTCCAAATCTAGAAAAAATAATAATAATAATATTTGGATAATTTTTATAGCGCCGTTTTTGTGAAAAATCACCTCAAGGGCGCTGATGATCTTAACTGCTCGGCTACGGAGGCAATTGTGATGTGGTTCAAGCAAGAGGTGTGTACAAAAGACTGTTAAGATAAAAAAACTTCTCAGCCTACCCCTGGGAGAAACGGCCGCGGCGTGACAATAAGTTGGGCAATTAGTTAGTTGAGAATGGTATTTACCTCCCTACCGTTGTTTTCAATCTATAACTGTATTCTGACTTCTGCATTTTTCTTGGAAACATCAAAACGAAAGCGCCAAAACTTTGGAGAAATGTTTTGTTTTATAATTTATTCATTAAAATAATCGGGTAGTCTGTCGGTCGGAGGCCCACTCCGGGCGGTACTACATCTCGGGGATGGATTCTATGAATGCTACGTTACAATATAGCTTTGCGTCGATTCAACCCTCTATTGTGTGTGAATTGGCCATCAGAATTACACAACGCCATCCTTATTCTAATAGAAATACTTACGTATTTTTTTGTTGGTGATAACGTCATTTTATCCAAGATTGGTCGTTTCTAGTACATACGCGTGCGTGACCATTTTACACAAATCATAACTTATAAGAACCATTCTCAACCATGGTTTATTTGAATCACACATTTTTTTCAAGGCAGCTTTCCATTTATGAACGTACACATGTTTTTTGTGAACGCCTCGTTAAAAAAATAAATCGTCTTGCATTTTTTAAATTTAAGATGTTAAATTTAAATACCGGTTATTCGAAAACTCAATTGGAAGGTTATTCTAGATTTGCTTTACTCTCCTGGTCTTGCCCCGTCAGATTTTTATATCTTTCCGTTTTCTATCTAATAATCTCCGAGAAGAAGTCACTTTTGTGCTGTTCATAATTGACTTGACGGCTTCTTGACCCCCAAATCTACGGACTCCTTCAGACATGAAATTGAAAAAGGAACACGCTGGGAGTCAATCGTAAGCAATTCAGGGGATATAATATTGACCAGTTAAGTCACATTTTTTTTGAATAACGTTAACTTTGTTTTAGTAACTATTTATGCAGTTTTTAATATACCAATATATTTAGTATGCCAACTAGCTCTATTATTATCGAAAAATCATCAAGGCAGTATAATTAATTGTTATAAGTAAAAATGTTAAAAAATAAAACACAAAAACAACAATAAAATAATAACTTTAACTGTTAGATCCGAAGCTGCGTTAAGCCCCGAATGTGTTTTCAGTTTCAGATAAATTTGAAAAAAATTGACTGTACAACGATAGACTATACTACTTGATGGAGGTGTCTTATTGTAGCTTGTAAAAAAATTATTGGAATTAAAATAAAAATGAAAAACCATTCACTCACCGATGAAGTCGAAGTTGTAAGTTCTTGAATTCATCTTAAACCATTGTAATATTAACAAACAAAAATATACCACACTGATTTAAGTCTTCTTAATTCACAAAACCACATTCTTTTATATTATTTTGAGAACAACAAAATCGACAAAGAAGCGAACCAACGAGCAACACATTTTTTTCACACAAAACTCTTCTGTTTGATTGTTGGATAAGGTAGGAACTGGATGAAAAATATTAAGGTAAGAACCTAATAAAGTATCACTTTGAAATCCAACAATAACGGTTTTATATTTGTTATATGAAAAGAAAGAGAGTTCGATTCAGAAACTTCGTATTTATTCATAAAACGACAGTAAATCAAAAGAGAATTGAAATGTTTTTCCTTGTAACATAAAATGAAACAAATGAAACAAACAAAATAACATGAAAGGTCAAAAGTGCACCATTCAGTAAAACCCGATATTATTTAGACACCTTGCTGAAAGGAACGAAAGATCACGATATCAGGAAGCAGGTCTTGAGATTAGATCTGGATTTCTGATGTTTGAAGGACGCACAGGAAATTCTTTCTAGTACAAGTGTATATTTCATAGAAATATTAGCAATTTGGGCTTACACCCTATCTCCACGTTAGCACGGGTAGTTCATGCAAACTGACAGTCGTTCATACAGCAAGTAAGGTATTAGATTGACATTGCTTTGTAACTTGTATCTATATGTTCTTAAGGGCCCAAATCCGCTATGAAATAATAAGGTTCAGGAACAAACTTAACACTAAGGTCGGTTCATTTGAATTCATCTGACTGATTGTCCAATACCAATATCAAAGGTATTATTCTTGTTCAAATTTGTATGGAAAGGAAAACTAGAATTTATGGACTCAATTGTTCTGATCCTAAAACGAATATTATTGAATAATAATAATTTTAATATTCATTTAACCAATTATGGCAGGCGAGTTGCCAGGGTAATATTGTTTTCAGTCATACAAATTAAATGGATACAAACATTTTTTCATAACCTGATAAAATACAATATTTTCACAAACAAAACGCCGTTATAACGAGTATATGTACATACACATTTATTTATGTGAATACTTCACGAGAGTCCCAATGCTTCCAACCATCCGGAGCCAGTGGAACTATGGCACCCTTAATTAGGATATGTTGTGAGACTGAAAAATGTAAGAAGAAGAAGAAGATGGAGGTGGTTGAAAAGTACCTGGCTATTCAGATATGCTCACCAAACACGGCTAAAGCTATTTCAAGCAACGTTTTAAATCTGAATGGTGGTTTTTCACCATAGAGATACTGAAAATATGTACCACTTTGAAGCGTGCCACAAAATAACATACATAAATTAACTACCTTTTTTTAAGTCAAAACTCAAATGAACCAAATCACATCATATCTCGTATGTATGGAAACAAAAAAATAAGTTGAAAACATTTCCGTTTGACCAGAAACACTCAAGAAATTTAAAAAAAAATCTGATTAATCATAGAGTACTAAGTGTCACCATAGTGAAAGACTACTATTCAAAAATGAAACGTTGTTTGAAATTGCAATATCCATGTTAACTGGCCAGATCTGAATTACCCGGTACCTTGTTTTTAGTCTTCCACTTTCCTATCTTCGTCCTATCGCACTCCCTTGAGCTTAACAACACACCCCGATTGGGAATGACATATTCCTACTGGCTTTGGACGATAATATATCTTATAAAATATATATATATATATATAAATATATATTTATATATAGTTGTAAGATTCAACCATTTTTAGTAACGGAAATTAAGTTTTCAGGATCTAAAGAAGGACCTGCCAGGTAAGTATGTTCCTGTATATGTTCTTATTTTAACTAGAAATTAATATGTAATAATAGAAAATAAAATCTGTACAGTGCCCTTGAGGTGATTTTCCACAAAAATGGCGCTAAATAAATCGTCCAAATATTATTATTATTATCGCGAGAGAAGCAAATTACAAATATATTTATTTAATGAGATCATCACACCAGGGTTTGAAATGCATGGAGCTAGTGAAACTAAGAACCACAATAATTAAAAATTTTGGGATGTGACAATTAACCAAAATCTTATATGTACACAGTCTAAAACTAATTATTTCACTTCGTGTTTCGCTTATATTAATTTAAAAAAAACTATGCCAATGGACACAATCTCATAGTAGGTATCTAACGTGCAGTACGTATCTACGTCTATCTGAAAGATAGCGAGGTTGAGTTCTGATATCCAGAAATTTGCAGTTACTTTCGGAATTTCTAGGTCAAGTTTTTAATTCAACCCCTAACGACACAAGTAATTTGTCAAAAAATAAAACGTCTTGCTAGCTTTTTTCAAGTTTTCAGTAGAAAGGTGCTATTTTAAAGATGAAAAATTTCTTAAGAATATGTATTTTAGACAGGCACATAATTATTTTTATAATGTGTGCCCTGGTGACGACACGGGTTGTGTAATATGTTTTTTCTATCAAAGTAAAGAGCACGAAGACAATATAAATGGTTTTTTATTTATTTATTTTAAATTGTTCTATGAAGAAATACTAGTCAAGTCGAAAAGGATTTTAAATAAATGAACTATGTAAATCTAGCTACCAGGAGTCAATTAGTATTTGAAGTAGACAATATACATATCCCTATTGCTTTGAAAGCATTCCACGTAATTATTATTATCTCTTACCGTGTTTTTGCCGCTTTGGGTGTATTCAAATCGAACAGCGCCCGTACTCTGCATGCGAGTTCCACAGATCTACCTTTTCACTGTTCCACTGAGGTTGCACTGTTCCCGCTAGCGGTCCTTTATTTAGGACGTTTCCACACCAACTACAGAATTAGGTTCTAGTTCTATTGAAGAGAGTATCACAACATTAGGAGTCGTTGTAGGTATGATATTGTGATAGGTGTATTTTGCTGTAAATGTTTCCTATTTTATACTAAAACTATAAGTAAGCTGTAATTAATTAATTAAACTGTAGCGTAATTATTAGTAGACATTTTCCGGTGCAAGATCTCTCAAATATCCATAAAAAGTACTTTTACGTTAGACACGACGCCAAGTCGATGTTTCTCACCGGCCATATTAATGTTATTGAAAAGTGTTTCAAACAAAAGTAAATGTATTTTTTGGGTTTTCCGCTGAACTTCGCAATGTCTAACCCACTAAACAACCGAAATCCCAACACCCAGATACAACAGCACCCACACATTAGACGAAATAATTCGTTGAATAAATATGTATAAGGAGAAGAAAATACTATTTTTAAAAAATATATAGTACGAATGCTTACAGCTCCTGGCAGAGGGAATACGGCAACAGTTAACACAAACAATTATCATATGCGCATAAATCTCGTGGTTTTGTATTCTACATACTGTTCGTACACGTGTTCTGTCAACTTCCCATACCTAGATATGGATATGTATCCGAGGACACAATGAAAGATTGAGAATAATGTACAAAAACACTACAAATCAACCTAATATTTTTGATTAAAGATTCTCACATCAAAAATATTAGGTTGATTGATTTTGGGCTAATTTTTTAGCCGCATTGCGTTTCCTCCTTATTTATGTATTACAGAATGCGTCTGTTGAATCCAAAGCTGCGATGACACACCGAATATTTTTTCCAGCTTAAGATGACTTTAAAAAATGGACTAAAACGTTGAAATTCGGTATATTTTATTGCTTGATGTAAATGTCTGATTATAACTGTGGAAAGAATAAGTGAATTAGGAAAGAAAAGGGAAACCATTCACTCACCGATAAAGTTAATGTTCTTGATTGATAATTCTTCTCATACAACTTCTATTTACGATACGATGCACAATACATCATATTTATTAGATTCTTCTGATTCACGAAACACCATATTTATTTTATATTATTTGAAAAACAAACAAAACAACTAGGGAAAAAATCGACCAACAGCCACGTTTTTTCACTTCTAAACGGAAAACGAGTCTGTTTGACTTTCAGTTTTGAATAAAACGGTGACGATACAGTGAATTGATTAACTAGGTAAGGATTTGGATAGGAAGGTGAAATTTAAACATAATATCATTTTAAAGTCCAACAGCGTTAATTGACAATACAATCTCACTTTAAAAATAACACAAACAAAATCTCTAATTTTGAAACTGTTAATTCGTGGTGGAATTCCATTTTAATGATTTAATAAAACAAATTTATAACTTTATTCCACTTTTATTTTATGACTGGACCGGTTTCAGCCTATGACGGCCATCTTCAGACTAGTACATGTTGTGGTTAACCTACGGCTTATATACTATTTTTGGGGATGTCAGGGGTAGTAAACAATGATTTTACTTTAATTATATTCATCAGTATTGTTGCATGATTTTAATAGTTACAGGGTAAAAGTTACTTTTAATTTATTGGTATTATTTTTTTTATATATCTATCTGGAATATTTATTTATTTTATTTAATATTTAAGATGGGTTACAGTTGCATTTCTATAAATATGAATTGACAATGTATTTATATAAGTGCTATGCACTTGTGTAATAACTTACATTTATTGTTATTACCTATTGATTGTCTGGAATTTTTAAGTGCATTTACATTAAAACATATCATAATAGCACTTAAAAATTCCTTGATACCGAGAAATTATATAATAATAGAAGTAATCTACTCTAACAGTGCATAATGAATAGAATCATAAAACTAATTATACCATAATGTTGGGAGTAACCCAATAATTAGAAAATTATGTTGTACATCTGGACATCACAATTGAGATGGGAAAATCTAAAGTAAACTCATTAACAATCAGTATTCACCAACCTTTCATTATATAAATACATTGTCAATTCATATTTATAGAAATGCAACTGTAGCCCATCTTAAATATTAAATAAAATAAATAAATATTCCAGATAGATATATAAAAAAAATAATACCAATAAATTAAAAGTAACTTTTACCCTGTAACTATTAAAATCATGCAACAATACTGATGAATATAATTAAAGTAAAATCATTGTTTACTACCCCTGACATCCCCAAAAATAGTATATAAGCCGTAGGTTAATAACAACATGTACTAGTCTGAAGATGGCCGTCATAGGCTGAAACCGGTCCAGTCATAAAATAAAAATGGAATAAAGTTATAAATTTGTTTTATTAAATCACAAACAAAATCATTAAAAATACGTTTTTTGTGTTGAATTCAAAGGAGTGTTTCTTGAAACCTTCAATGTTTACATTGAAGTTATCAATAGTCTCAAAAATGTTGTGTAATAACTCCATACTCCATATTATTTAATACTAAGTCAACACGTCTATTGTTTTGTCATGTGCAATACAGAGCAGATCATGGTGCTGCCCCTGGCAGTAGTTGTTCAATATAAACAACTTTTGACTTTCCAGAAAGTATAGTCTATCTGTCAAGTTATGAATATTTTTGTACGCTGTTAGTGCAAGGACCCCACTATTTCTCGAGTGACGACTTTGATAGCATGTCTCAGAGAACGAATCTTAACGGTGCATAAATTGTGAGTACTCGCCGTACATTCTTGTATGTATGTAGATATTGGAGGATTTAAAAAATTCATTCCATGTTTTTCCATACGGTACAAGCGTACAAAATTTTTCTCAAATCAAGTTTCGAATGCTTTGCAACGTCCATTATTAGGATAAATATTTTCTTTTAATTAGGTAATTATTTTAGTTTCTGGGCAGTAGATTTAATTGTTTATGGAAGAAGGGCCGATTCTATTATTTTCCAACTGATGAAATTCATAGCTGTTCGTCAGCCTTTCGATACAGCGATATTTGAAGCACTTTTAAAAGCGCCGCTCCATCCCACAGGGGTTAGCCCACACGATGTTTTATTTGACACCACTTTGACTCCTGGCCAATGTCACGGTTGCCTCAAAACTTCGGGTGCATAGCAGATATAAAATATGCTTGTTTTTTTATTAACGCTTATCTTCCACCCATAAGCGACTATTACAACGTGTGCACGAATAATCCGTCCTTCCAGCACTACGCGCACGCATCGCAATCCCGTTTCTAAGCTGTCAAATATGCCAAGCTGGGAGAGCGACTGTAAAGTTATATTAGTTAATTAAGGCTCTAAACCCTACGTGAGATTATAATTGAAAATCTTGGATCGTGTATTTATATAAACACAATATTCACATTATACATTAGAAAGATTCCAAACTTAAAATTTAGATATCTCATTCATTATCTCTCTATTTATTTTCAGATTCAATTTATTATGCTTGTTTTTTTTTTTTTTAAATATATTACACTCAAAAATATAGTCTCGAAACTCAGTTAAAATGTCAGTGTTCTTCCGAGAAACCTCAACCATATGCGTGTCTTACATTCCACGAGTTCACGCTAAAGTTGACAGCAGCAAAAGGGTGTTTTTTCGTTTTAATGGCGAGTAATGCAAAAAAAAGAGGAGCATATTTCATCATTGACCGCTATAAGTAGGGATATTGCGATCCCCGCCCACGCCGCCCCGGCACGTCCCGGGGAGCGTGCTCTAGGGCGGGCGGCGCCACAAAGACCATCTCATGCATATTCACGGGAAATAAAATTGAAAACACGGTGCTGGAGGTACGTGACGTGTGCTACTTCATAGAGGGCGTCTCTTCAGAGCGAAAACGGATTTCGGTGTTTAAGTATTAAGCTGCTTTACAGCAACGACAAATTATTCGTCGCTAGGCTTCTGTTTAGAGACGCCAAGCCCCGTATTGCTTTGCGGGTTCTTAATAATAAGAACACATAGTGCGAAATTCATTCATGTTCACGTTTATGGCGTTGACACGAATAATGCCGAACATATCCTTGGAATGCTTTTTGTACCATCATATTTTATTTACATTTATTTTATAGTGAAATAATTTTGCTGTGTTTACCATTTTGGTGGTTCGGAGTGAAGTCGGCACTATTCGCATATATTTAAAAGTAAATATAAATCGGCGTTAAGAAGAAAAAAACTGACAAAAAAAGCTTAACTTTATTTTACACTGAAGATTTTTTTCGATTAAATAAAGTTGATTTTTTATTATTTAACCACACTAACTGATCAGAAATGGGACCATAAGTTAACAATACTTTTGGTTTTGTATTTATTTTATCAAAATAAACTATCTTTCAACAATGTTACATAATCCAACAAAAACTTATCTTAAAACAAATTTATCTTATTGAAAAAAATATCAAAAATATAAAGCGTTCAAAACCTGTTATAAAACTACTGAACGCATAAACAACACGATTTAGTAAAATGCATGACAACCATTGCAAAAAGGCAAATACAAAGCCTATTACAAAATTTTAAAGGATAATTTAAAAAAACCTTTTTCTTAAAATGGTGTAAGTTATGCACCAAATTGAGAAGAATCTTAAATTCCCAACAAGCCTTTGAAATAAAACCGTTTTTTTCTCGCAAACGAAAATCTAATTATCATCTTTTTATAACCCTTGTTCAATCGGAGATATGTGACTTTTATTATCAATTCTTGCCACATCGCCAATGTAAAATATTTTTCGATTCAGTTTTTTTCTCAGTTTTAATCTAAATATTTGTACGACAGTTTTTAACTTGCCACCTCCTTTTTATTACCATCAAATGTGTTTATTATTTTTAATAACATTTAAGTAAAAAAAATACAAGAGCACCCTTTACAACCGCCTTTAGTGGGTCAAACAAAGGCACCATTTATCTGGGGATGATAAAAATATTTGCTTGCGAAAAGCAAGATTTGGAATCTGTGTGAAATCAAAGTAATATGTAGGGGGTAGACCATTAAGTAGAATATACATACTCGTATATAAACTGGTAATATAGGTACATTCTATTATAGTGATGGAAAATTTTGCGGTTTAAAGATTCATATTAAAAAATGATAACTAATTTGAAAACAATAAACAGTGGAAGCAGGAAAGGCTTAACATCGCCAGAAATGCTTTAACCTCGGAATATTTACATTTCGAAATACGTTTTTTATGCTTGTGACTAGTTTTCTAACATCTATTTTTTTTTAATTAAAGAAATGGACTAAATATTATTATTTTTTCTTTTTTCGCAAAATCTATATTTGACAGTACAACAGTGGATACATATTGTAGAATATACAAATAAAAAACAAGTTGAAGGCGTTTTTCTGATGACTGTCCCTCTAATTTTTATAACAAGGAGCATTTGACTGCCTCCATGGTCTTTGACCAGAAGTCGCGGATTCAAATCCCGGCGTGCGCAAACATTTAAAATTATAATAATTTGCGTTACTTCACAATTGAAGTGATATTATATGGACCACTTGCGGCAAGTGTTAGATACTCTCAGCATCCCCCTGAGATTATTATTAAGAATCGAAACGTTGCATTCAAATATGGATAGAACTGTATTTTTTCTTAAATAAAATTAAATTTAAAAAATATAAGATATAAAAATACATTTATATGATGTCTAGTTACTAGTCATACAGTTTTCTTTGTTCATCGGACAACGATATCGCAATGCTTTGTGCACTTCGTTGGAGACAAAGAAGTGACCGCAGGAGAAGCGGTTCGTGTCACATAGAAGTACTCACCTTACAAGTTGTTCGGTTTTCAGTAACTTTAAATAATGTAATGCGTTAACTTAGATACTTATAAATTTTGATTTTTTTTATTCCATTATTATTTTAAACATATTATTATAGTATTATACACAACGAAAACCCCTTAAAACTGCTGTAAATTAGTTTGTCATCAGGTTTTTACAATAACATCCTATTATTTTACATTTAGGAATAGACATAAGAAGAACAACAAAAAATAAACATTGAAGCAGAAAAATAAATATATTTACAAAAATAAAGAGAAAATGAAAAAAAAAATTAACAAAAGAATCTTTTTCAGACAACCATTTTTATCAAATGTATGCATTAGCATACATCTCGTTCGGAAAACTAGCTATTATTTTTTGATTGAATTATTCATGATAAAAAACGATTGCATTCTACAGTTCTTCAACCGTATTTATTAGAATACTCGTATCTAGGAATAACAAGTTCATCGTTTTACTTTCTTGAGATTTGTTTTATTGAATGTTCTCCAATGTCGTTATTCCATATTTTATAAGGGATCCTGCCAATGATAGAAATACAATTCCAAATATATTTCGTGGAACCAAAAACTGATGTATACTTTATATTTACATATTTAAGTTTGCTTAATATAACTTTAACGCATCTATAAAAGTTTTATAAATTAACATCGTATTCAAAAGTCAATAGCTAAGTCCAGAGAAATATATTAATTTTACAATCTAACATCTTACTTTTGAAGGGTAGTATTTTTTATTTATTTACAGTTTGTGTTTGTAGAACTCGGTTTTATTTGTTAACAATTTCATTTAAAAGTATTGTTTCTAAGTTTTGATAGTTTTAGTTTTATTTTTGGTAACAGCTAATTTGGCGTTCAAGGTCATTGTCAATCTTTTTGATAGTAGTTTTGAACGTCGAAACAGCTGTCCCTAAAAATAAATCTAGAACTAGCAGAACAGAATGGTAAAAACATTAAATTTGATGAGATTAAAAATTATTTGTATATATTTTTCGAAAGTAGTAAAGTCTATTGGTAGTAAAATATTAGCCGTCAGAAAGTCTACGTGTAAAATAACAAATGCTGTATTGTTCTAACTACTGCTTTGTGGTGTGAAAGTGTATTAGGAAAATCAACGTTAGAAAGTATGAGTTGGCATATATTTCTTAACAGTGCTAGTTGTATCTACTTGATCAAAGTTAGAAACACGTAAAATGTCGTATTACTCTAAAATGAATTACAGATTTTAAATAAACTTAGTAGGGTTTTTAGTTTCTCAAAAAATAGTCCAATATGATTTAAATTAATCCCTTCGGCGAAAAACTGAAAACGATAACAGTGTTTATCGATGCTCAAATTACGTAAGCTCCACACAATGACGCTTTTTATGTCCGTTCAATTGTTTTTTTTTTTTCAATTTGTATAACGGCGTTAAAACTGTTCAAAAGCTTTGAACCGGAAATCAAATTATTTACACAATTGAAATTTTCACTTTGAATATTTTTCAAGGTATTGTTTTTGTTTTAAATATCAAGCTTAATTTGTAGGTCTCAGTTTTATTTATAACCTGTTATGATTATTATTTATTTTGGGTATTTGTTTTCAAACCTTTCTGTGTGTTTTTTTTTCTTCTCTAAAATGCTTTCTTTTAAATTTGCTTTGAAATCAATTTGATGTAGGTAATAATATTTTCATTTTTTGTATTCGAAGAGCTGTATTATATGGCTTATATAATATATCGTTAGTCTATTTATATAAACGGAAAAATAACTAATTTAATTTTACAAAATACATCATCAAATTTCTTTTCGTATCCTCCAAAAATATAAAACTTCCGTTTCTTTAATACCCGAATAAAATAAAACTACGGCTAAATTACAAATATTAAAGATTGACGCTTGCCTTTGGACAAACGAAAAAATAAATAACAAGGACTAGACGGAAAAACATTTTGTTGGAAAATCATCGAACAGATAAATATATATCTCACGTTTTTTGGTCAGTGAATCAAAAGCAATTTGCTTAGTAGCAAAAAAAGTATTCTTGTTATAAATATAATATTCACACCTCAAGGTGCATCTGATGATTTTTATAAACTTAAAAATAATTTAACTTTCTTCTCCAATCGAAATAATTTATAACCGAGAGAGGTTACAATCCACTCAAATAAAATCTAAACACATTAAAGTATATTTAATTTCCCCAATCCCATACACGATAACATGGAATAAACTTTTTCGAAGAAAGCAAAAACTTAGGGGTGTGATATTATATATTAAATAAAACAATAAACTTTGGAAAACACCACTCTGTTTGAGTTAACCGACAGCCAGGTTTTGCTTATCTCAAGCTTTGTCAGGTTTTTTACATCATGTTATTTAGTTGATGTAAAAGCCCTGACGAAGCTTAAGATAAACGAAACTCGGTTGGCGGTTAACTCAAATAAAGTGGTGTTTTACAAAGTTTATTGTTTTATTTAATATGGAATAAATTGTTCACACAACGAGCATATTCCATAAATTTCCATGCAAATAGCAGCGTCGCCAACGGCATCACCGACAAACGTCGAGGCGCCGATTCGATGTGCCACCCTTTTGATTTAGCCCGCCAAAGTAAGCCGCAGCGGTACCGTATCACCGACATGTACATATATTGGAGGAATAGTTCCATCCAGTTCTTTATAAAATATCTGATTTTCAAGAGGCCTTTGCCAGGCTTCAGCTTACTTTGTGGAGCAATTCTCTTTGATATAGCAGTTATTGGAAGCGACGCCGTTCCTGGGACGTCACGACACACGACGCCCTAGTTTCTATGTATTTTGTGCGAGCGGCCAAATACTGTCCGATCTCAAACGTTGATGTTACCCTCTGTAAGAAAGTATAATATTATATATTATTTCTAATTTGGACACTGATAATTCGTAGTAGGATTCTATATGCCATGGTTCACTTTAAGGAACAAGTACAGATCTATAAACTAATCTGTACCGGTAACTGAATAAAACACTTGTAACACTACTTATAATACAACATGCAACATATAATGTAAATGAAAAATGTCAATCATTTATTTTGTTTTTAAATCTATAAAAAATGATCAAATTTTAAAATTGCTTGCCGTTGAGCGTTTTTCATTGTATTTTCTTACATTTGAGGTATAAGCCATTTAGTGTTTCCATCTTCTTTTTCAAATGTTTCGGATAGCCTGTTTGTGCGCATCATTGGAGCAGATAATGAAAATACATACACGAAACGACTTTATACAAAACAAATAAGAGAAAATAATTTCTTCAAATCAGTTTTAAATATAGAACACCAGTTTTCAGTCCTTTGATTTTTACATCCACGTTGCTGCCATCGAATTTTTTCCGATAAATGTAAAATGCAATTACCTCGCGCTGGGAGCAAATTTGAAAAGATGTTTCGCGAAATCTCTTCATCAAATACGTTCGTATAAATTCCTTTTGCGAAACCTGCGAACAATACTGGTGCAGCTGGGTAGGGTGGAGCCACGGATGGATTACCTGAATACCGTATTGGCGTGAGATTCTTTATGGGAGCATTCCGCACTGAGACGAGCAATGTTTACCTGGCGAACGTTGCCGATATACCATACAAGGTGTTCGCGAGTCTAACGCAGAGGGAGTATGACGTAATATGATTTCAATAAAGATAGTTTACGGAACAACAAATACTATACATTATATTTTTTATAAGTAGAAGAACATTAGACAGCATTTTAAGTACTGAAGGTATTCTGAAGGTGATTTTTCTTTCCATAGTGTCATGTTTACAACAGTTTTCAGAAGTTAAAATAATTAAGGTAAGTGAAGATGTGTAAAGATGTGTAGATGTGGCTATTCACATTTGGTCACAAAAAACGGCTTGAGCCATTTCAAGTCATTCCGCATTCAACGGTACAAAACTTTACTAATATTACCCTCCAAAATGTAAAAACCTTTACCAAATTTAAATCAACCAAAAAAGGTATCTAGTGGTATAAGTGATTGTATATATAAGAAGTGACCTGTCAGGTAAGTATGTTGCTGGATATTTTCTCTGTTATTAACCGTTTTAGTGCTAAGCAATTTTGGCAAAAATAAATGAAAATTGCTATACACATATTGATTAATTTAGAGGAAAAAATAATGGTGTCAAATAAAACACTCTAACTTAGACAAATATCAATCAATTTTATTAATCATTTTTGCATTATAAAGATAAAATGTTTATTGTTTATTAATGTTTATTAAACATAAAGTGATATCAATATTATTGTATTTTATTTCTTTTAGAAAATAAAAAATCAAAAAAAAATAGCTCAACAATTATGTTTTGCCGCACAAATAGCGTGTAGGCCTTTCCTACAGCGTACGCAAATAAGGCGGGATCGCTTTATCCCACTCCCTCTGTTGCTACACACCTCGCACTGGCGTAAGTTACGTCCCGGTAATTTTTCCAGCGCAAATTTTTTCTTTGATGAAGATGGTTGTGTTGACACGCTATTTTTTATGATTCATCCACTCCTTTTCGAGATCCTCAATAATTTTCGATGTGAATTGGAGCCGGGTCATTTTTTTTTCGGTAGTGTTGGAAACATACAAAATATAAGAGTTGAGTACCATTCTTCCAAAAATGTTGAATACTACTTTTTTCCAATATTTTAGGGTTCTTCGCTCGTCCAAATACACGTACAACATTTTGTCAGATTCGTCCACACCTCCCATGTATTTGTTGTAGTCATCAATCATGCTTGGTTTCACTTTTTCGTTTTCAAATTTCCCTTTCTTTTTCTTGATCGTCACACTATTAGTATCTGCATTGGATGAAATCAATATGACTGGCTTTGGTTTGGACTTTTTGTCTCTGAATGAACACATCAAAACATTTTCATGTGCTAGGTATTTGGCTTCTCCTACGATTGCTTTCTTAGCTTCTGGAGGAATCTCTTTTCTGTTACGTCTTATTGTTCCAGTTATATATATATTTTGTTCCAAAAGGGCTTTGGCCAATCGTAAGCTTGTGTAAAAATTATCTGTAAACAAATGATAACCTTTGTTCAGGTAATTTCCAATTGAAAGCAATTTTTGCACTACCGTAAATCCAAGACCATATTTTTCTACCGAATCTCTGTCATCTGTATTTTTAGCTCCTTTGTAGCAGAAAAAACCCAAGCAATATTTGGAAACCGAGTCGCACAGCATCCAAAATTTGATTCCCCATTTATGGTGTTTTTTTGTTTGGAATATATTGTTTTATCGAAGAATGGCAGTGAGTACCAACTAACGACTCGTCGATGGATAGTTGTTGATTTGGTACATAATGCTGATGAAATACGGTATTTGCATGTTTGACAAGCACATCAAACCTGCCACATGGGTCATAATTCGGATGGCCTGGTTCAAATAATAATCTGTTATCAACCAAGTGAAAAAACTTCAAAATCAGTTGGAACCTATCCCTTGAAAACATTGTCCCAAACCATGGTATGTGTCGGGAATTTTTTATCCAATAACTACTAATTGTTGGCCTTCTCGTTATTCCCATTTCGAGTATGACAGCAATAAAGGCTTTCATTTCGTATATTGTTGTCGGCGTCCACTTTTTGCTCGAGAATTATCCGATACAGTGTGCGAGGCCAAAAACTGTGCAGCATATCGATTTGTTTCCCTTACGATGGTTTCGAGCAGTGATATGGTAAAGAATATGTTGAAATAGGTTATGGGTGTGCCATCGGGAGGAGGCGCCCGCCTAGGTCCAGGAGTCTCGAAAAAATCATTTGTTGATTTAGAAAACACTTTTGTCGGAGGAATTTTGGCAAAAGTTGGTGTTTCTTCTGTATCTGTAGATGAAGAGGAGGTAGAAGACTCACTTTCAATCCTCAATCTTTTTCTTCGATGCGTTATAATACTGCTATCATCACTATTTGTATCTGTCGTTTCACTCCCCGTAGAATCACTAGGAATCGAATCAACGTTCGAAATAATAGCACGTGACATGGTTATTTTTTTAAAATAATATAAAAAAACGATAAAAGTTATTTTTAAATGTATAAGAATGCACTCTCATTACAAATTACGCGCGAGGTTAGCGTACATGCACTCCCGCGGAGCACCGAAAACACACTGAAACTCGCAGCGCTTTTGTGCTGCGCCGCAATTCTCGATACAAACGATCGCAGCGCTTTTGCGCCGCGTAGCATTATAACGGCTAAATTAGAATTAATATTAATATAAACTAGGAATCAATTTAACTAATCAAAAATTATCCAAATACTATTATTATTATTAAATATAGACAATATAGAAATACCAAATTAAATACAGTGGATATTATTTTTAACTAAATTATTTTTTTCTGCTGACAAGTGTAACGAAAAGATGATGATTCTCCGGTTACTAGTGCAGTTCATATTATATTTGCAATTTTTTCTTTTTTCGCTTAACTTTTTTCTCCACTCTGTCATCATATTCGATCGGATTGGGACGAATAGAAGATCTGTTTGCAAATACTGATTTTAATAAGATACTTCCGGATAAAAACCTACAGGTTTGTTAAATATACTACTAGTTCGACGTTGCTTCTCCATTTTCCAAATCAGTATTATCAATTTAACGCACAATGGTCATTCAAAATACCTTCAGCTGACTAAGATTCAATAGCAGCGTGAGGTAAGTCCACGATGGCTGCTAGCCGAGTCTTCTTCCAGTTAATTTTTCTTCGTGCTCACGCTTTGGCACCAAGCCGCGTCTAGTCCCCGCACTTCGTCGGATCCTGTCCAGTTCTGCGTCATTGGGCGGAAAACCACGTAGCTGGTCGACCACCACTATCCCGTCCATGGCTTTACTCGTCATCCATCGCCCAGCATCACGCCGTTGGGCGGAGGATTAAATAAATTAATAAACAGAGTTTTTTTTATTGAATGGTAGTCTCTCACTAAAGCGATACTGGAAGAATCTACCATTGGGAAAAGCTTTTCTCTCCCTACGATTCAGCATTTTTCCATGGAAAACATGGATATAAAATCATTTTTGAGACACTGTGCACCAGTTCTAAAATAATATCTAAAATTAGCCTTCAAGCATAATTCAAACATTTCTCTTTATGCCTTGAACCCAACTTAATGGCAAAACATGAATCGCTTGAATTTCTACGCGTTGCTGGGGGTATTATTTTTAATGGAAACCTACAGTATAATCTAATCAATTTTAAATATTTTTGGCCACCTATAGGTAGTGAAAGGATAACTAGCTTTACTACTGGGATTCATCGAGTTTCAGAGAATAAATGAAAACAGCGTTTGTAGGGATATACAAAAATACGTTAATTTACTGAAACGATGAGCGGGTGGGCAAAAAAACATAATACGTTTGAAACAAATTACCTCGTAATTTAGGCATACTTTTTCGGAAAATACTGTTCGAGAGATATCACGTGCTGAATTACTTCCGGCGTTCATTCTCTGACTTCCGGTGCCCCACGCTCATTTGGCGCCTAAGAAGTCCTGTTCTATGCAGCCTCCCGGGTAGGAACACATAGCCTCCAAAGGCTTCATCCTCATCCGGGGGTTGAACCCGGGGCGTGGTGCCGTGGCGCCCAAAGATTCATTTTTTGCATGCCAAATCAGTCTGCATCCTGTTTTCCACCGGACCAAATACAGTGGTGTGGGAAAGTTTTGGTACATTCGGGTAAATTTTAGTAAAATGTTCGGAATTCCTAAATTTTACCACGTCAAACAGTGTTGTTAAAAATCAAAATGAGATTTTCTCCATGTATTGATTGCTGTCCATAATTTTGCCAATAATTTGTGTCAAAGATTTTTTTCAGATTTACCCCTTTGAGAGATTGCCGTAAAGAATTAAAAAGTTGAACGTTACTTAAAATGACTAAAAATTTTAATAATATCATTTTTTTAACTTTATTCCACTATATTTATTTATTTAAGACCTGACCGGTTTCACCTTAAGACGGGCATCTTTAGACTGGTGAATGCCCGTTATGTCCGTCATAAGGCGAAACCGGTCAGGTCTTAAATTAAAAATAGTAGAAAAAAGTTGAAATTTGGTATTATTAAAATCATTAAAATGGAGTTCCACTCCGAATTAACAGTTTCAGAATTAGAAATAATAAAATGACTTAACCTACTTGAAACCTAATTTCGTTCAACTCAATCTCAAAGGCATCATCCATAGATTGATGCCATTCCACGTAAATGTTTAAATTACCACTCACTAAGGAAACATGTCGACATCGCAGTTTTTTTGCCTGGTAATAAGTCAATTGCAAGAGTTATTTTACAGTAATATTTCTCCGACTAATGCATTTACAGACAAAATCTGATTTGAGCAATAACACACGTAATCAAGATATGTTTGATAAAAAGTCCATGTATTAAATTATTTTCTTTTATATACAACGTATATATAAACTAGTCCAAAAACCATTTTTCGCTTTGTCACTTTCAGAATTAACAGGAAAAAAGTTAATAACAAGAAACACCCTTGTCAACCCGATTATAAACCGGATGTACATTATTCTCGCACTTACACATTCATACTGCAACATATATTCAGCCATTCTAGAAGACAGTAACGCTGCAACACCTTGATAGGTCCTGATCGCCTGTACCAGATAACGATCGTGTCTTAATGTGTCATTCTGCAGCTCTTTTTTTTGTACTTGGTTGGAAAAAACACGGCAAACATTTACCTACCATTGTGTCACATAATTAATTTATCTTTCTTTCCATTCCTCCTCTCACATTCCACGTACAATTTAACATTGTGCACGCCTATAACCAGTTAGTGATTAGCATGATCTTAAACAATTAAATCCAATAAGATAACATTCATTTTACAATAATGGATATATTTTTTGCTTTAAATAAACCACATTTCTTTCGTTTCACTGAAAGCAAAAATCTAAAGCCCGTCGGTTATTTTAAATATATTATGTATGACGAAATATAACTGTCCAGCTTTTGCGTACTTTGTGATTTATTGACCACTTGTACTTTGTACTTTTTTTGAAAACGTATTTTATTTAGAATCTCACGTGTTCCTGATTTGTAGAAATAGATTACCTTCCAGATCTTAAGCGAGCTTTGTAAACTTGAACATCAGATAGTAAAACACGTGTTCTAACGACTATCATTACATCTTCTGTCTTCCGCCATTATTTCCCGCCCCATAATTTTCCCAAATCTCAAAGGTTCTGTAGACTCATGTTAAATTCATGTTCAAAATCATCACAGGTTCATATAACATTAAAAAACAATTCCTTTTCAAAGGGTATAATTTAGAGGCACTATCTTATTTCTTATAGTCAACCCAAATGAAATAAATACAAACCCATACACAGTGAAGAAAACAGAACTCATAGTAAATGAAAGCACATAAAAACCTCAAAAAAGTAAGGACGCATAAAATAATACACCTGGGAACAAGGTGTCGGCAACTGCCTCACGTCTTGTGTGGAAATCCATAGAAAATTGATTATTATAATATAATATATATCCCGGAACCTATTTAATGTTCTCTCAAGAGGTCTTTTAATATCATATTATGTTCGAATATCTTCAGGCAATACAATCTCTTTTAGGTCAAACAACAATCTCATTTTTTTTTTAAATCATCACTAACTAACTCACGAACTAACCATCACGCCGTTTCCCCATCAAAATCATAAATGTTCTTATTCTATTTTTTCATTTAATATTAATGAATTCACCTTGCGATTAGGATGGAAAAAACGACGGTTTCGTTATAATTTAAGAAAAAAAAGTTTCTCTAATTTAAGCCACAGCAACATTTTTGATTGCTTATTTTCAGATTCGATGAAACTGGAATCAAATTATGGTTCTACTAACAAATTATGTAAAGATAATGATGCTATCCAAAATTTATTAATGTTTTACAAAATTAGGGTGAATATATTTATTTTCTAAATAAAAAATAAAAAAAGCTGATTAGGTAGCTTAGAATATAATGAATATTCATAAATAATATAATCTACACAATTTAAATATATTTTTGTATTTGTGTATCCAGAATTCTTTGCAACACTGTATTATCTCTAAAAAAAAATAGGCGATCACAGATACCACTCAGCGAAGCCAACTTCCTCGGGGCGGCGGTGGCCATTTTTATACTTTCATTCCGTCTCACCACCACGCTACGCCACTGGGCGAGATATATCGCTGACTTCCGCTGCGGGGAGGAGCGAAGAGATATTTCAATGACTGTTTATCTGCTTTATATCACCCCGTAAGAGATTCGTGGATAGCGAACGCTCGAACTCCACTCTCTTATTTATCCCTCCTTATCAGGCGGATGCTTATTGAAGGAAATAATATACCTTTCGTTTGGCAAACGGTTGTTTTTTACACTTGATAGGTAGCAGTGTAGTAAATATATCACTAATTAAAAATGTATTTTTATTTGATAAAACGCTTAAAAATATAGGCAAACACTTCACCAATAGTTTTAAAATAAAATTCTTACCTTTGAGTTATTATACAAAAACAAGTTTATGGTAAAATGTTAAAATGAGACTTTTTTACATGGACCTAGATAAACAGATTTATAAAATTATGTAAAAATAAGTTAATACATAAATAACTTGAAAATTCAAAAGAAAACGAAAATATACAAACACTGCCAAGAATTCACAAAATCAGCACACACTTTTAAGAAATATTTTTTTCATAATTTCATTGGCAATATTTCCCACAAAACGAATATTCACAATATGAGAAGCTAAGACATCCAGAAATGTGTACCTTTTTTTAATTCAATATCTCATTTCAGTGACGCGTACATATTGAAGGTAATAAAATTATGAATGAAACCAGTTGTTTTTTTCATTGTTAGTTCCTACTAACTAACAATGAAAAAAACAAACAGTCACTGAAAGCAAAATACTTCGAAAACTGATTGAACCTTCACGAGAAAAGATAACCCACCATAAACTCAAAAAACGAATTAGATGTGATTCCACCATGAGATTCGGTACGTCCTTAATAAGTGCGATGGACTGACAAGTGACAATGTGGAACGAATACTAAATAACAGTAGAGCGACCATCATGACCAAATGGTTGCCCCAGTAGAAGCAACCAAGAAGCAGGCCAATCAAAGAGCAGACAGACTATGGTCTGAGAACTGGACACCAATGGTTAGGGACTGGAGTTGGAGAATAATATTTGGGAAAACGGCCGAAACCCACTTACGATGTAATCAACATAATTAGGAGAAACATAGTTTTATGTCACATTTGATACAATTTTGAAACATAGTTTTATGTCACATTTGGTACAATTTTGAAACATGGTTTTATTTCACGTTTGGTACAATTTTGAAACATAGTTTTATGTCACATTTAGTACAATTTTGAAATATAGTTTTATGTCACATTTGGTACAATTTTGAAATATGGTTTTATGTCACATTTGGTACAATTTTGAAACATGGTTTTATGTCACATTTGGTACAATTTTGAAACATGGTTTTATGTTATATTTCGGTACATGCTTACAACACAAGACTAACTGCAAACGATGATCTAGTGATTCCCAGATTTTTTAAATAACTACAGTCAAAGAACGATAGAATAAAAAAATGTATAGCGTGTCACTAAATTCACTAAAAAAATTGACAACTAATTTTAAGAAGGCTGAAAACGTGCTTATGAGAAAAAGATTTTTTATACTAATCTTCCATTTATTTTTATTTTCTGCAACTAGCTTCATTGTATTTTATTTTTTTATAATTGTATGCTTATTTTTGGTTGTTTTTTTTAGAATGTAATATATTCACATATCCTTAATTTAATACGACATACGAGTATACAAATTGTATTGTAAGAAAAGAAAAACTATGTGTATAACCTATGTAGTTTCGTTTGTATTATCGATGCGGTTTTTCATCTATTGGAAAGGTTATTATGAGAAAAAAACGTGATAAAAAAATACATTTTCCTCTCTTTTTCCATTTATTTGTTGTTTTTTTTTCCTTTAAATATATTAAGTAATGGCGTCTTTGGTTGAAATAAAAAAAGTGATCAACATTTACCTTTATTATTATAATTATAGAACCTTCTGAAAAAACTGTTATTGTAGCAGTTTGACGGGACTTCATTGTAATATATACTCGTGTGTAACTTTTGAAATAAAATAAAAAGCTTTTTTTAAATTTACTTAGAACGAGGTTACATTTTACAAAATCAGATCCGTGAGCAATAACCAAAAATTAGCTAGTAAATAAATATATTTCTTATTGTAAAACTCAACCATAGTGTATATTTTAAAAAGTTGCAACGCATTAAAAATTATGGAAAAAATTACACATGCATTCAACAGATGCTTGTGAATATGTTCATGAAAACAACAGTAAAGGGTGGGTAAAATGTCTTCTCAGGGATAGCGCAACCATATTATTAATTGTATTTGTTTTTCAAACCTACCCTCAGCAAAACTAAACCCTCACTATCGCGAAGCTGTAGCAAACTGGAATTGTGTTGTTCGCAACATGCATCTAGGGGCTGATTCGCATATAATGCAATAATTTATATATGTTACTTCAGATGTCCTCAAACGTAAACCTAGAACTAAGATTATAAATACTCAATAGTTACACCGTCCGGAGGTGGCTGGAACATGGTACTAACAATTAGTCAGATATTTTTGAACTTCAAAACCAATTCGCCACTCTGATTAAAAATTAATGTTTTATTTTTGATTTAAAAATGAAATTTTTGGTTCTTTATTTTCGCGGCACCCTATCTGGTAATTCGTGTGACCATTAGATGTTTGGTACATTTTGCATAAAATGGTTGTTAAATCACACATTAAGTAACTAAAAGATAGTACATTTGATTTCGATACGTTTTATTTACATAATTTCTTTTATTGCATAACAATAATTTGTATAATATGGGTAAAATATATAAAGAATCCAATGTAAGTCCTTGTAGAAATTCCTTTCTAATTATCCTGTACCGCACAGGGGTTGACCGATGACTACCTGTACCCGATTAGCTTAGGTTTATAGGTAGTACACGGTTTCTTATTTTGCATTGGTTATATTATTTTAGGTTCCGACCCTCATTCAGGAAACAAAAGATAGACCAGCCCACAACTCATAAAATAGATAGTAAATTTGGCAAACATTCTTCACGGTGATTATAAGTTAGAGTTTTGTACATACTATAATTATAACTAGTGACTTACATCCAAGACTTAGAGCTAGTGACTTATATTACTGGCTTACAACTAAGATTTACAATTATTACTAGTGACTTACATCTAAGACTAACTAGTGACTTACATCCAAGACTTAGAGCTAGTGACTTATATTACTGGCTTACAACTAAGATTTACAATTATTACTAGTGACTTACATCTAAGACTTACTAGTGACTTACATCCAAGACTTAGAGCTAGTGACTTATATTACTGACTTACAACTAAGATTTACAATTATTGCTAGTGACTTACATCTAAGACTAACTAGTGACTTACACCCAAGACTTAGAACTAGTGACTTATATTCCTGGCTTACAACTAAGATTTACAATTATTACTAGTGAATTACATCTAATGCTAACTAGTGACTTACATACAAGACTTAGAGCTAGTGACTTATATCCAAGACTTACAGCTAGTGACTTATATTACTGACTTACAACTAAGATTTACAATTATTACTAGTGACTTACAGCTAAGAATAACTAGTAACTTACATCCAAGACTTAGAGCTAGTGACTTATATTACTGGCTTACAACTTAGATTTACAATTATCACTAGTGACTTACATCTAAGACTTATAAATAGTGACTTATGACTAAGAAATATAAATGACCATACATAATGTAACACTGTCACATTTTGAGTATATTTATCACAGTAAAAAAAAACTCACGATTCGGTCCAATGTCATTATAAATTTATCTTTCTTATTTATTGCATTATAACTAAATCACCATCACTTATAGTTTTTTAGAGTGTGATATTTTTCGAAGCATTCTCTCACACGAAATGCCGGCTTGTTATCACAAGTTTTACAGTGATGCATTGTTCGTATTCTTTGCCCTCCCTCTCTATCAGAACCGCAAATGACGCAATCCCTGTTCTTTTTCTGCGCATTAGGCATTATTACATATTCACGTGATTTAACCGCTGTTCTGGATCTACCGAAAGTCTTCCAATCCTTGTTTTTACACCTTCTCTATATTTTCCAACCAGTTGAATAATTAGCCTATCCACAAATTGAAGATGACTCATTGTCCTTTCAATGTTTTTTAACTTATATACCACACAAAAAAAATTCTAACCCATGAATTAATTTTGGACCAATTAGTTACTGAGTGGTCCAAAGCGTCAGTTTCCTATCCGGGCGCTCTCTGTCATTGTATAAGAAACATTTTCCCCTTTTAATGATGGTAGTAGGAGGATTTAACATATTTTTCGGTTATTCGTAACCTGAGAATGTCTGCCTTTATTTAAAAACAAAGTACCCATCGCTACGTTACCACTCCTGGTGTGCGTATATGATTACCTACTTACTGTTGTGTAAACTATTGAATAGGTACCCGTAACGTAGGACAAGTTAGGTTAGGTAATGTTATATTGCGCGTCCAACTTCGTAGCGGATCGCATACAACCTTTGGCACGTAAACGTGCTTCGGGTACTCCTTACGGCCGTAGGTTGGGTTAGTCTAGCTATTATTATTGCATGTTCCACCGAGAAGTGGCACGCATACCACCGTGGGCACGCAAACCTCCTTTGGGCACCTCTGCTGTAGTAGTGAACACGGCCGGAGGTTAGGTTAGGTTAAGTTAGGTTGCAGATAATGTATGCGTAAGTGCCGCTCCGGGACTGCAGTGTGTTTCGGCAAACACAGTACGAATATTAAACTCCGGCATCCGAGTACCATAGCCGAGCGGCGTTTTTCTGCCAAACTGCGACTCCGTAATCCGAGCAAGGTTGTTTCCGTAGGTACAAGTTGTAGTCTATGTTCGCACACTTCTTTATCTACCATTTTCAACAGATTTTTTCCATATGAAAAAATACACAGGGATGGCGATAGAGTAGGAACTTCTAAACAAAATAGTAAAAAATGACCTTAAATACAAATACTTAAAGAGTGTTATAATTAGTGAAAATTAAATAATAACATTCTAAAAGATCACATATTTTATTTTATTTTGTATGACCAATCGGTTTCGCTAAGCCTAAGCATAATCAGGGTACGAAATTGAATTAAACAAAAAAACATAGTGTGTGGTTATATATATACACGTACATACAGAGGAAGAACACAATAAAATAAGAGAACAGTAAGAAAACAAAATAATTAAATTGAAATTTAAACAAAGGAAAAAAAAGAGAAATAGACCAATAATATGTTATGAAAGAGGAAAAATATCAAAGAGAAATTTGATGAGTGTACAAGAAATATACCTAATATTGGACTACTGGATAAATTTAACTATAAACAAAAAGTATTATGATTGTTGGCGAACGCGAACATATTCTTGATGCAACAAATCTGTTTATAAAACACAAACATTCTTTATAATAATGGAACATATTATTTACAAAAAATAACCTTGAAGACCTCCATAGTCGAGTGGTTAAGATTTTTGACTACGAATCCAGAGGTAAAAGGTTCGAATCCCGGTTTTCTTAAATATTTTTTATTTAATCAAAATGTTTTTTTTTTCACATTTAATTAATATAAAATGATATTTTGTATATTTACTACATATTCCTGAGTGGTGGGTACTCTACATATCTACTCTAAAATGATATACTAATGTATTTACTCGTTTGGTCCCTCTTCTTTTATACTTTTAAAATTTGTACGTTTTTGTAAAAATATTATTTATTTTATTTTTATTTATTCCTTCCCGAGATGAGTTTTTTTATTTATTTAATTCCTTGGGAATAAATAATATATTTAAATTTTGTAGTTTATCAACATTTTAATAAACACATTCAGATCATACAAATAAGATACACGAATGAAAAAAAATCTACTTAAAACTATGTCAGTAAAAATAACATGAAATGAATAACGGAAAAAGCAATTTAAAATAAGCTTTCAACTTACGTTAATTACTCGCAAGTTGGAACGTCTCAAACAGTCGTTTGTTCATTAGGATAATGCGGGAGGCGAGCTGCGGGAAATTGCATCGGGAATGATATTATTACATCCACCACTGTGAATTCGATGACAGGATGACAGGAGTTCAGCAGCGCGATATCGAAAAGATTACTTATTTTTTTTAAACGGTCACGGCCCAACAGTTTTACATTCTATTATGAAATACTATTGTGAAAGCCTCTTTGAACTTACTTCTTGTTCGTGGTATTTTTTTTTTGGCTTAGAAGTTGTGTGTTTTACAAATTCTCTTATTTATCTTAGGGTATTCTAAGAGCGATTGGTTTAGAGCTGCGTTGCACGTTTTTTTTTAATATTGAATAATTTCACGATTTTCAGATTCATCATTAATAAATAATATTTTACTGACAATTTCATTAATTCCAAGTGTTTCGACTGTTCGAAGTTAGTGGAAACATGAAATTTCTATTTGCGGAATGTTTTCAGGCTGGAGGAAAATGGAAAGACAATTAAGAGGGTTGAATTAAAAGCCTTACTATTATCTTATCTTCTAAATAAACATAACTTCATTCAATGTAATGATTTTTCAATTACTAGTTTTTAGTAATAATACTTATAGTTCATGCATTATAAGTTGTAATTAAATAACATTTCAGGATGTCAATTTTTCCAAGCACAATGATATATAATCATATTGGTTATATTAAATTTTCTAGAACTGATCGCTTAAAGAGATCTATATTGAATTAATATTATATGTAAAATACCCTTGAGATGAATGTTAATTAAAACAACGCTATAAAAATCATCATAAATATGCAAATATGAATACCTATGATAATGTTTTGCAGTATTCTTAAAGCCTTTAATTTATTTTCTATAGTATGGTAAGGTCACTTTGGAAAATATTTTTCCACAAAACTTACAGTGATCTTCGAGTCCTTATAATATAATACCTTTTGTGTGTTTTTAAAGCAAACAAGTTGATTGAGAACAACTTATCGTTCACCACCTAACATGTGTGCGCAATTGAAAAGGGAGGCTTATTGTTGATTGGTAAATACCCAGTATCCATTTATTTATCTATAACGGATTCATGGAAGAACTACTAAAGCTTACATATTAGTTCTATTCCACAAGGCATTCTGTGTTATTTTAAGGTAAAGTAAAGTAAGGTTTAGTAAATAGGCAAAACTCGAAGTTTATATTTAAATGATTGCGTGGGTACAATCACTGCTGAGAAATTAATAACATTAATACATGTTTTAGTGTTAGTTTTGTCCAACAATAAACATTTGCTTAGAAGAATCCCCGAATACAATCCTATCGTTTCCTACGATACTTTGCGTTCGTTAATGTAACGATTTATTATGTTCGTTAATATTAAAATAACTCGAAACGTTTGTTAATATTATAATAACTCGAAACTCTCAATTTTCCTCTCCAAAACATATTTTTAATATTAAAATTTAAAATATTATATATTGCGACCGACCAAAGAAGGAGCGTGCCGAAATATTATGGTGTAACATAATAAATAAAATGTTTTAACGCAATAAATTACAGTCGAATAAAAAAAGAAAACAAAACAGTAATTACTTGTTATCATTATTATTAATGCAGGTAAAAAAAAAATCTACGTCTCCGTTCCATAAGTTGTCCAGTTGTTGTGTGATGGATTGATCGCCTAAGTTTTGATACCAAAGTCCAAGGAATCCCTATAACCTGCTTTTGCAAGTCCAGTCATACTTGAAGATCTCAACTATCCGCTCCAGTACGAAGAGTTGTTTTGCTGCGATATTGGCTGCATGGGAGATGACTTAACCTCTGAGGGCATTGATGATGAAAGTTAGAATTGACCGGTATTAAATAAAATACAAATGCCTCTAAAATTAAGCTTACAATGAATATAAATTGAGACAAATATCGTTCTAATATTGATACTGGAACAGCTCGGTACAGGCTCTCCGAATGTGATGTTCACGAAATACAGCACCGTAAATAATATATACACACCCTAACCTTACACTCCACAACAATATTTTTAGATTATTTATGTTGATAGTAAGAAATATAATTGGCATTGGCATAATAAGTATGATTGGCTAGAAATCAATTTTAGGTTTTTTTAACAATCAGCGTTTCGAATGAAAACTTTAATTTGCACTTTTCAAACCCACCTTCGAATTTTAATTCACACAGAAAATGTTGTCACTCATTCTAAAACTGCGCTAACTCAATTTTCCTTTCCTTTATTACAAGGAGAGTACATTAAGGTAACACTGAGACTTGCCAGCGTCCAGAATTCTCGATTATTCCAGAGTAGGAACCTTTAGCTACCTCGTTCCTACCCGTAGAGGGTGTTACCTAGCATAAGACAATTAACATAATACTTATGATGATATTTGTTTTACTGGCCTACTACGAATGAGCAGGAGATTCCATTTGAGTTTTAAACAATTGTATTTGAGTACGAATGAGTTCGCAGAAGATTTTTTTTTTAATTGTAAGAATTAATAATTTTAATGCGGAGTTGATGTGATGACAAGAGAAACATTTTTTCTAACAACGTGTCAATATAACAGGAGAAAAAATATGTTACATGAAGAAATTTATAGAATTTTATTTATCTGCATGAAGAAATCAGAATTAAACGACTCTTCTAATACATTTATAACAAAAATATTTTAACAGGAAAATAAGCAATAAAATTACTGGTCAGATTATTAGTTCATATCAGTAATTATAAAACTTGATAAATTTATGTAACGTCATTTTTTTAAATATCACTTCAATAGTACTATGCACACTAGCTTAAATAAGTTTCAAATATTGTCTACAATTTCTTCAATAAACATACTGCTAAAATTTTGTTTGTTTCTTTTTTTATTTAATTCTTATCCGTACATAATATAAAATACAGTTCTACTATAAAGATATCAATTATTTATTTTTATTTAGTGCCTTTACATAAGTATTCCATAAATTCTAACATAAACTTTAAGCGCACAGTTAATACTCGCAATGTGCAAGCGGTTTTTTTCTTTTCAAACCAGCCTTATACTCGTACGTAAGCAACAGTTTTTAATGCAAGACCAGCAAGTTTTATTATTCAATCTTCAGGTTAAATTAAATACATAAAAGTTCATTGTTTATTCCAGGTTACTCGAATGAAAACCTTTGAGAATTCAGTGTATCAATATAATGATTGTTTCCCTTGAAGCATCCCCTATAAAATCTACATTCCACAAAACCCTACCTACGTACCTACAGCCGGAAGTGGGACCTTCTCATCAGAAATTAAATGACGGAAAGCGCGGGAATTTCGGACCGGAAGGAGAGGGAGACTAGAAGAAGAGAAGTTCGGTCTGTCGCAAGATTGCTTTAGCTTTTTTATTCGCCACTTCCTGTGAGCGAGATAATCTTAATTTTTTTATACGATATTATGCAGAGCTTTGAGTCGAGTTTTTTGTAATAAAATGTAGATTTTATTATTTTGTCAATTTCCCTGCATTAAAAGGGCTGTTTTATTATCGAATCAAGTTTTGTTCTCGCGCTAACTTAAATAAGAAACATTGTTTGATATCTTTTTTTGAATGCACTTGTTCAGGCCCAACTTTGTATCTACGTTAAAATTCACTTGTACCGGGCATGCTTAAAAAATCACTAATAACTCCTATCTAAAAAAAAACAAAATGTTGATGTTGACAATGCGGATAACTACAGGCCTATATCCGACTTACCGTTTCTAGCGAAATTGCTAGAAAAAATCGTAGCTAAGCAATTGGTGGCGTATTTGAACTCTGCTGGTTTGTTTGCGAAAAATCAATCGGCATATAGACAGTTTCGTTCAACAGAGACTGTCCTTTTGCGGATCATTTCAGATCTGATTGTTGGCATGGAAACCGGTAAATTGGGCTTGGTGTCTATCCTTATTAGTGCGACTTTCGATACGGTGGATCACAGCATCCTTCTAAATGTGCTTGATACCGACTTTGGCGTTTGGGGTGAGGTACTCCAATGGACGACATCTTACCTGTCTGGACGAGTAGGCTCAGTAATTTTCAATAAATGTACTTCACCTGAAACTCCAATTGAATTTGGAGTTCCCCAAGGTTCCATCTTAGGTCCCATTCTCATCATTATGTATACGAATCGTCTTGAACACCTCATTCACTCGGCTGGATTTTAATCACAAAGCTATGCAGACGATCGTATAATTTTCAAGTGTTGCTCTCCGGATGAAAAAGACATTCTAAAAAATGAGGTAGTTGATTTTATTGATACAGTTTTAAGTTGGATGTCTGTAAATAAACTCAAACTTAACCCGAACAAAACAGAATTTATTTGGATAGCTTTTCCCGGAAGCCAGACCCTCCTTGACTCCAGTACGATACAAATACAGGGTACCGATATCATTCCATCCAAAGATATATAGATATAAAATTTCTCGGTTTTATTATTGACAATTGACCATCTCTTTATTCGTTAATCTCGAAGACTCTGAGTTCTAGATTTTTCCATATGAGGCAGATTAAATCAATCAGAAGATGCCTTCCTTCTGATTAAGCTAAATCACTTATAAATTCCTTTGTCGTCTCACATATGTACTATTGTAATAGTATAAATGCTGGCCTCCCGCAGAAACAACCCAAAAGGATACAGTCCGTCTTCAATGCAGCGGCGAGAATGATATACGAGTATAGTGAGTCCAAATATTGTCACATTACTCCACTTCTGAATCGCCTTCGCTGGCTTCGATGCCCTGAAAGAATAGAGTTTAAGATTTGCCTTACGATCTTTAAAGCACTGCAGGGAATGACACCAGCTTATATTTCGGAACTATGTGTCCGACAAGCCTTAAATGGTAGACAGCTTACTTTGAGGTCAGCAGATGTAGATACTGCTGTTCGATTATTCGATTAATTGAACTATCTCGATCAAATAAACCTGTCTACTATGATCGCGCTTTTGGGGTATCCGGTCCAGTCATCTCGAATAAGCTTCCCACAAAACTTGCCAACATACAGAACCTAGCAGAGTTCAAATGAGTCTTAAAAACTAAATTGTTTAAAATC
Source organism: Drusus annulatus (assembly GCA_022651775.1). Classification (NCBI taxonomy): domain Eukaryota; kingdom Metazoa; phylum Arthropoda; class Insecta; order Trichoptera; family Limnephilidae; genus Drusus; species Drusus annulatus. The sequence continues at coordinate 59,260 of JAGWCC010000629.1, forward strand.
CTGCATACAATACGTAACTTATTAAAATTTAATTTCTTTAAAAACGTCTCTAATTTGCTTTGTTTCGGTTTTCTTCTTACTTCTATCACCATAACTCAATGTCCTCACTATCTACTGAAAACTATATACTCATTTTCATAAAACACTTATTTTTCTTTTGTTACTTGTTATATTTACACTGCTTGCATTTTTCAAATCGTTTACTTATACCATAATACTTGAATATTAATGATTTAATTACCAACATATTAACTGACCTCAATCTTATTTATTTTTCTTTGATTTGACAAATATGTTAATATGAATTCGTATGTTTCATCTGAATTTTTATACCCTTAGCTAAATTGTTTTTTTTTAATCTGTTGATGTACACATACTCTGTTATACCTATATTTGAACCTTTTTATCTCATGATTTATGATAAAGATCATCATTTTAGATTGTTTTAATTTGTAAACATATTACGTATTATTTTTTCCTTGTTAGTTAATCTTATTAGCATAATTAATTTAGTATGAAGCGCACTTGAGGTGAAATATCACAAAAGTGCGCTATATAAGCTCACTGTTATTATTATTACGTTATGGCAAAAGCTGATAGATTGTTTTACTGTGTGTGTTATATTTTCACTGTTTTATTAAAAATATACGTGTAAATTTAATGCCAAAAAGTGGTATTTCAGTCGTTATTAATAATATTATTACAACATGTATTTCTTTAAAACAATCTTGATATGGTGATGAATGTGGTGACTGGTGTTTTTATAACTTGACAAGTCTAATATTTGTTTTCAACCTGTAAACTATAATGAGATTAAGATTAGATTCCATACCAAAACGTAACTTATATTGTTTTTTTTTATGTTGAGAGGAAATCTATAGATGGCTTTTGCCTAGTAAGAGTTGTCATAAAGATGTTTTTAATTTGATTTTTACAAAAATTACTTCAAAATAAAACTTGAAATGGGTTTTACAAGATATAATATTACACACTATACATACTTACTGTACAACGTTGAAGCTAACCAAAATAGGGTCGGGTCCATGAGTTGAATCTTAGAATTTTCAGATAAGAGTGCTCAAACCTTATTTAGATAAAGGACATATTATTACGTAACTCGTGTTGCGACTTCCTCTACCGTAACGAAACGAGGAATAAAATCTGAAGTAATCACTTCACTCTACATACAATGCAAAATAAACCCGTTACGGGTTGTATGGCCTACGTTCTGTCTATTCATTCTGCAATCCTGGTAGTTGTATTGTTATTTAGAAGGGGCTGTAGAGCCCTCCCTCACTTCCCACTGTTTGTCCAAGACCCTTTTTCCTGCCATTGTGTTGTCCAGCAACCCTTCGAAGCCGTGTCCCTTTTCACCCCCATCCAAACATCATAAATCAAAAGTCACAAATAAGTTATATACTGCTCATGAAAAAAAACCTAACCTATCTCTAAGACAGAAAACGGCTCAACATAAATCCTCGGAACTTTTTTGGTGGTGCGTAATTTGTTATTCATCTTTAAAACATGTTTCTAGATAAGGTTTACGGGTTACTAAAAATATTTTGACGCAAAATATCGCAAACAAGCTATTATTTGACCTTTCTATCAAAAGGTAGGTTTATTTAAACGCTTTTTTAGCCCATATGATAAATTTTTAGAATTTTTAATGCGGGTGGTAATTACTACTTAGAGATTTTCAGGGAAGAGGATAAAATTTGTGACTAACCTAAGGGTAAAATAATCTGACGGATTTTATTCTGAATGGGGAGGCTTCTTGGTGTAGAATGTCTGTTACAATACTTGTAGCAGACATTTGTACTGTCGACCATTGTTCAAAGCGGTCATCGCGTTGGCATCAAGTTTAAGATAATAATGTATTCACATTTTTTAATTTACCACGGGTAAATTAGACCACTATTATGCAATCGTTTAGATTTTATCAGCACAAATAGGTACTCATAGTTTATTAGTATAAATGATAGATAGATAGATAATTTATTCAGAATTCCTATCTACCAAGAATATATGATTCAAAAGTGAATGGAAGAAGAAGTCGAGGACGCCCAAGAAAGACATGGCACGATTAATTAAATCAAATACTTGAATCAGGTTATGTGAAGAGTCAGAATAACAGAAGAGTATGGATGAGACGGTGTATGAATGTGAATAAAACAAGGAGTATGTGCCAAGACCGAGTTATATGGCTGTCCGTCCTCTATGCCTATCCCTGCGGGGAAACGGCGTGATGTTTAGTTAGTTAGTTAGTTAGTCCAGTGGCCCCCAACCTTTTTATCGCCGCGGACCGGTCAGCGTTTGATAATTTGACCGCGGCCCGCTAAGGGTGGGGGAAAGGGGTGCGGGGGACTCATTGAATGTTTTAAAAATGTTTTTGCGCGGCCCAGTACCATTTGGTCCACGGCCCGGTACCGGGCCGCAGCCCATGGGTTGGGGACCACTGAGTAAGTCTATCTACCAAAACGACAACTAGAACATTGGAGTTATACTCGATAGTTAATTGTTTTTTGACAAACACCCACCAACCGCATAGGCAGTCCGTGTTTCTTATGCGCTTGCAGTATCTTAGGATATGCATGTGTGAAACCCAGGCTATCTACTATTAAAATAAAACAGGATAGATTGCGTCCAAAATAGATCTTTAAGGTAACAACCATCAACTTGGCCTATTTTTTTAAATAATATGATGAATGATTTAATAAAACAAATTTATAACTTTATTCCAGTTTTTTTTTTTTTTTGACTGAACTGGTTTCAGCCTATAACGGCTATCTTCAGATTAGTAAAGGTCGTTTTTATTCTATGGCTTATATATTATTTTTGGGATGTCAGGGGTTGTAAACCATGATTTTACTTTGATTATATTTATCAGTATTGCTGCATGATTTTATTAGCTACTAGTTACTTTTAGTTTACTATTTTATATATCTATCTAGTATGAATTTTTATTTAAGACGGGTTACAGTTGTATTTCTCTAAGTATGATTTTACGATGTATTTATATAATGCAAGGTTGGTGAATACTGATTATTAATGCGTTTATTTTAGGTTTTCCCATCTTAATTGTAATGTCTAGATTTTCCATAAAATTTCCTAATTATTGGGTCACTCATAGTATTATGGTATAATTACATGATTATATTTACTATGCGCTTTTCAATAGATTACTTTTCTTATTATCATTTATTTGGTAAGTATATAATTTCTCGGTATCAATGAATTTTTAAGTGCTATGCACTTGGGTAATAACTTACATTTATTATTATTACCTGTTAATTGCTTGGAATTTTTAAGTGCTTTTAAATTATATTATGTTTTAAATTAGAAAAATACATTATTATATCAGGTCATACGATGAAATTAAAATGGGTATAATAGCGGAGACTTAGCAAATGATTCTAGTTGTTTATTCATGACAAATTTTCGGTCAACTTTTTTAGTTAGACGGGTTATTTTGATTGATTCTAGTCTATCTAATTTTTGTCCTTTTACGCATCTGTGAAAGACTTTAACATCTCTGTCTTTGTCAAACGAGTGTTTGTTATTTAGTAGGTGCAATGCAACGTTTGAAAGTTCAACTTTATCGTTAACCCAATTGGTGAAATGTTCTTTTATGCGTGTTTTGAACGCTTTTCCCGTTTGGCCTTTGTACTGTGATGGGCAATTAGTCACAGTACTAATCAGTATTCACCAACCTTGCATTATATAAACACACCGTAAAATCATATTTAGTGAAATACAACTGTAACCCGTTTTAAATAAAGATTCATACGAGATAGATACATAAAATAATAAACTAAAAGTAACTTGTACCTAGTAAAATCATGCAGCAATACTGATAAATATAATTAAAGTAAAATCATGGTTCACTACCCCTGACATCCCAAAAATAGTATATAAGCCATAGAATAAGAACAACCTGTACTAGTCTGAAGATGGCCGTTATAGGCTGAAACCGGTCCAGTCAAAAAATAAAAAAGTGGAATAAAGTTATAAATTTGTTTTATTAAATCATTAAAATGGAATTCCACCATGAATTAACAGTTACAGCATTGGAAAAAAAATGATGAATAATATTTAAAACCTCCTAATCATGTCGCATTTGATAACAATAAACCCCTGTTTCACAATATGTTTCTTCCAAGAACAGCGTGTTAGCGAAACGCGTAAAGCCTGTTACTTGATTGCACGTGAAATGAATCTCCCCAAGTGATTTAATCATCATTTATTATGCTATAAAGGATAAGCAATTACGCAAATTTCGAGCCCCATTGCCAAGAAAATTGTTTGCCTGTATTTCACTTTAGTAGTCATATTTTTATCTTTAATTATTTAATTGATTTCATACATTATTATAATAAATAAAAAAACTAAAATTATCTCAATTTGATTAAAAACTTAGGTCAGTTTCTATTTTAAGCCATATTTTTTTAAATCTCTGTGCTTCACCTTTTTCCACGTCAATTAATATTTTTATCGATTTTCCGGCTTACTAAAATATTATCTAAGTATTTTTGCATGATTAAAATAAAGTCAACGCAATCCATCAGGCTTGTTTCGTAATGTTACATGAATTAACGAGGAGATTAAAAAACAAATTTTAATCCATCTTTTTTTTACGACACGTGCTCATTATTCAAAGGAATCAAAGGCAGAAAATATGAGCTTGAAATATATTATATTGTACACTCCAAACATTCTTTTACTTCAGATTTTAGAGTTTCAGGGAGCGACAAATCCTAAGAGTATATGATGATTTCTTCTGTATTAGACTTCTCCCCTTTTAAATGGTTTTTTGCTCATCGATTTATTGTGTAGTTAAATAAATCGCGACATTATCAATCAATGTTATTACATTTTTTGGAGTTGAGACTGGAGTAAGAGAAATGTAAAACGTAAATATTCTTGCTTAACAAAGATTGTGTTCAATATGATATTGTTTAGACTAGGACAACCTCGACACATTAAATTTAATCAGTATCATAGGATTTTATTTGATAACCTCCGTAACCGTGTGGTTAATATCCTTGGCTAGGAACCCGAAGTTCACAGGTTCGGGCTCCGGCATTTGCAATTAATTTTGAGTAATGCAAATGTAATAGTTCACATATAATCTAAATAAAATAATGTTATATATTTTCGGCACGTTTCAGGGTGGTACACTTTAAATATCGCGCTTGAGAGAGACCACCGTTCAGAATTAAAACTTAATTTGATATGGCAATAACCGTATTTAGTGACAAGATTGGAATAGCAAGGTATTTCCCAATTTTCTCTCTTCATCCCCTCCGAACTCTTTTCAGCCACAAAAATATTCTAATTGGAAATACCACAATCCCACTGGCTCCGGACAGATTGGAACAGTTGGAAATTTTGTGTGATTTTCACAGAAATTAAAAAATAATCTCTTTAGTTGGGAAAAAAAACGGAGGTGATCGACATATGAAATGGATATGCTCGTATAACCAAACTAACAAGAACTGTCGGTTTGGATTGGCGAGAACCCCCGAAAATCAACAAAACTGGAGACATTGGAGGGGGAGGCCTTTATCCGAAACAGAACGTCAATAAACTTATGCAATACAAAAATATTATTTGTAATATAAATGTTTCATGTACCTACCCTTCAGCTAACGAAATAGATAATCAAATAATAAAAAAAAATGTAATCGATTGATTTCTTCAGGTTAGTATATCTCACGATATACTGACCTGAAGAAATTTCCTTGATTTCGAAAATGCATAGTCGTGAAAGAGACTTTAAAGTCTCAGTATCACACAGTGAAATCAATTTTTGCATTTCGGTAACTTAATAATTCTGATAAAAAAAGAAAATTGTATGGTAACGTAGTTTTTTATTAAACGATTCAAATTTATACCTAATCAAAGCAACTTTACGACTAGTGTGTTTTGCATCAGCGACATAGGATTGTAAAGAAGTTATCACTTCAGTGATCTGCGATATTGGAACAGAACTCTATGCGACCAGTAAATATATATTCCCACCAGCAAACAAACCAAATGCAAATGCGCCTATGATATTATGGTGTCATTTTTAATGGGTTATAGGATGACCACAAAACGTAGAGGCTTTCTCCCGCCCAGATACAAGTTTATGCCGAATATTTGGACCGCGGCCCACCACCGCTGGTGCCATATTGCCTTTGAAGTTTGTTATTTGAACGGATTATCAAATAAATCCTATTTGGCGGCTACGTTGCAGCCGCCCTGTTCTTTACCCAAATCAACAAGGTTTTATAGAAAACTAAATAATTTAATCAACGTTCAATTTATCTATGACGTTGATAGTGCGGGAGACAAACGAATTATCGTAGAACCTTCGAGAACAGCTTGTAACATGTAACTTGAATGGAAGATAGCTAAAAGCCAAAGAGGCTTCTTCATAATAGCCTGCAGTTGGAGTTGAGTTTTGGCCGGCCTAAGCTTTGAAGGCTGTACTGTGTGGAGGCGTCGCATCGCTCTCAAGCGTGTACAATAGTAGGGAGACAACAGAAGGCGGTATTCGGAGTGTTTCTTAGAGGCCGTATGTGCTTTTATTATTTAATTACATAAAAATATAATAACGATTTTTAAAATAATTTGTGTAGCCCCGTTTTTGTGATGGATATATAATATCGTCCCTAGAAAGGCAGAGGGGCTTAAGCGACACTTTGGTCAAAAATGAGTTAAATATGCAGCTTTCGATAGTTTTTTTTTGATTCTGAAGACTGTTGTGGCCCTTCAGCCATTTAAAACATATTTACCGTTTCAGAGAAGACTTGACTTTTTCAGATTTTTATTGCTTAAGGTAAGGTAAGGTAATTTTATTAAAAAATAGACAAAAGCATAATATACTTGTTCAGTCTTCCAACTCCTTAAAACACAAACTACAAGTTTGATTTTTTCCAAATATTAAGTTTTTTTTGTTTTTTTTTGTTTTCCGTGACACGGCTATTTTTAAATGCGAAGCCATTGTCAACCATGGTTAGGCCTTTGTGGGCAATTGTGTGAATCGGTAAACTCCGAAACCACTTTCACGGTAAAATATGAATCAACCTAGTTGAACTAAATCAGACAATGTATTAAATTTCATTAACTAAACCTGTAATAAAATATGCGAGTTTTATAAACTAAACGCAAAAATTATAAATATACGAAGATGGTTGATATTCACTCTCATCTATCTCATTTAATATAATTCATGTAAAAATGCATAAAAAGTAAAATCTACAAACTGTAACTCAATACACAAAATAAAATATTTGAGGGTATATTCTTCTTCAGCGTTGCTAGTTATATCGTGGATAAAACATCTATTGGTTAGTTAAGTGAGCGAAGGTAACACCATTGCTGAACAGGTAAAGTGTTCTTACATAATGTTGGTGATCACAGGTACCCGAATGAATTCCTTAATTGGTCTGCAGCCAGCGAGAGCCTGCGCTAGCTCTGTCAATAACAACCGCTATTGTGCATCCGGATTGGCGAAACTTGCGTATAAATTCAGCAAAAGCCGTGCTTAATGTGGGAGCCACCGCACCCTAATTTACGACTGGGAGTTAACAGAGAATCAATTGAATTGGGTCAACCGGTACCACAATTAATAAAAGTTTCATCTAGATACTGTTATCATTGCTCTGGCCTCTGGCTGTGTCATATTCAATCTAAATATTCTGTACAACACAAAATGAAGGCGTTCAATATTAGATTACTTCATTTAAGTACCAGGGTAATGGGTAGGACAATTTGATTCAACCCAAACACCGCCCACATATGATGTGGTGTATTGTCGCATAATGGAGGGATAGCTAATTATTTTTACCCAACCTACACAAACTTGCGAAGAAACACTTTCTCCGGCTTTTTACATCGTACACTATAAGAGAGAAAGAGACAACAAATTTAATTCCCCGCTTTTACGTTGTGATGCAATGATCTTAAGCTACTGGGCCACCGCGGGACTCCGCCCACATTTTTTATTATGGCACTAAACTTGACACAAATAAACGGTTTATTTGCTTATATGCTATATTTTTTATTGATAAAAAATACTGTGAAAAAGTGGCTATACGAATAAACAAAAACATTATGTCGAAATGTGCTGTGAATGGATATACAAATACCGTAGCCCCAGTCTTAGCCACGCCCTTTTCCAACCGAGTCAGTTACTTCAAGGTAAAAGCTAGTAAAAACTTACTACAGATCGATCTACAGCTATACCTCTTGTATATTATTGCACTAAGGTCGCATATGTATTCACTACCGACAGAGATGTCCTTGCGAAACGTCAATGAGAGACAGCCTTTTGTCTTGCTTACGCCGAATTTTTGCTTTTGGCAAAAAATAAATAACATATTGTCGCTGAACAGGCAAAATGACTGAAGCGCCATTTTGGGAATCTTACACCAGAGCGCTTTAAAGTTTTTTGTGTGTTTTACAATAATATTCATAAGTCTTCAGTACCTGATTAGATTAAGAAAAAAAAAGTTAACTCAGGTAACTAGTCATTTTTTAGTTAGTACTGTAGTAAGTCGTCGATTTTAAGATACGTAAAAGAAAACGAAAGATATTATAAAAAAAATGGTACTGGGCGAATTTTGAAAACAAATGTTTCCAGAACGAGAACTGAATTCGTATAATAATTCATTTTGCCAACAGAAAAACTCTCAGCTGTTGACAGCTCGGCCCTGTAGGCAACTTTATTTAGTATCAAATAACTAGTGCGGCATGAGGTGCAGGATTTCGAGTGAAAAGAAGATAATGTTTTACAAAGATTTTTCACTTTCTCATTTTCCATTTACTATTTTCAACCTTTAGATTTGTAGTTCAAAGATCTTTTCGAAAAATTTAAGTAAATATTTTTCACAACATTATTCATATAAAACTGTTGACATCAATTATATAAACAGTTGATATGTTGTTAATTTGATCCCCACATCAACCAAGTAAATGTGGGTTTTTATCTTGCTTCAATAATTTTCCCTCAGAAACATATTGCAAAAATGTTTCAATTTATTAATACCTACATTTCATCTACTATAGGGATCTGAGAAAAATACCCGTTTTATGTGTACTAAGAAATCTAATAATATTTTTATTAATGTGCCTTTCCAATTAAAGGTTTACGACCCCTATGTTACGTAGTTACTTTCGGCCCTAAACAAAGGTTTAAGGTCGCAACCTTATCAGCTTTATTTCCTTTAAGAACCTGTATGAAAAGACAAAGAAAATGACATAATTTTCTTTTCATATTAGTTCGTTTCATTAATGATTAACAAGAAATGTTGTTCATAATTGACAATAAGATTATACTTTTAAATTTGTGTTGAAAATGATTGCCATAAAAACACACAAGTAACCAATTACCTGATAGTAAATACTAATAGTAAATAAATCGATCACTTTTATCAATCTACGTTTGTTTTACGTCAGGAACAAAAAAAAACAATATTATCCATTAAAGTATGTATATTATGGATTTTAAAATTTGTGGGTTTTTGGGGTCTCTATCATTAGGTTTGACGATTCTTAATAAAAATATCTATTCAATAGTGATAAGGAACAATTTCAAGTTATCAAGGTAATTACAATTTACCACAAAGAAATATTGATAAATAAGTACAAACATTTAAAAAAAGCATAGTTTTATTAGATACCATTAAGTACCTATAAAGCAGCCATCCCACAAAACCAAGGTCGTATTATAAAGGCGAAATATTGATGAAATCAGATAGATACATAATAACTTAAGCTTACTGAGAAGTGAAGCTGGTTAAGTGAAGATATACCTAGCCTGAAGAAAAAAATGTATCGTAGAAATTAAAAGAAAGGTGAAATCATTTTTACGCCTGACAGTTGTTTCGCCTTCCGAAGCCATTGGCAGACTAAGAAAACATATCAAACAAAGTTTCTATTTTCAATGGTGATATCTTTCCATTGCGATATTGTGATAATCTACCTATCATATAAATATATGTATATATTATTAATATCGTATTTTGTAAAAAAAATTACAACTAAATAATGTTATCTGTTTCATTGTTTTCATTTAACGCATATATTATATATTATTACTTATATGGCAGACAGATTATTGCACCCACCGCTCTGTTTTCCTGAGGTAAAATTTTATTGTTGTCGTTATTACATCCAATAAATTTGAATAATGTCCACTAACACGTTACTAATACCCCAGGAGTTTTCCATTGTCACGGAGGTCGTCAACAACCTTAGAACATATATTAATGTGATAATGTGTACGAGTATGTAAAGATTGGTAGACTGTTGTCAATTTATTAATCAGTATTTCGATTATTTATATTCTTAGTAGATACGAATGTACGTGTTTGTTAAATTCACTATAATTTTAGAAAAACATTCCGTAAACAAACCATAACCAACTAACTTATTCAGTATTTTCAAAACGGTGGAATAGTAAATCTGAAACACGTTAACCATTTATAGCCTTTGCACTAATTTGAATTATTTTATGTCCTAATATTTCATAGCCAATATTAACCGTATTTGTAAAATCGAACGCGAAATCGATATTTCCTTTTTAAATTACTATATCTATTAGATTTACATATCACCACACGAGAAAAAGATTTTCTACGTATTTCGGGTTAGTTATTATATTTATTCACTAAGGTGGTAATCACAAAATTCAGTAATTTAACAAAATGAAAAGTCGGCATTTTGGGATTGGGGTTAATGAACTTATATTTTTTCAATTTCTGATCTGATAGTATTAATACCGTAAGCCGTCTTCTGCCACGTTCGATGGAAAAAATACTCATACATACAAAAGTTTGAAATTTTCTTCCGATTACGGTCCTTCACGATGTACTCACTATGTCCCTTTTAATGTGTGTGTCGTGACTAAACCACGCGGGAGCGGGTTTTTATCTGCTAGTAATTATAATTATAAGTGTGTCTATCTGATGGGACCTACCAGGTAAGTATGTTCCTTCACATGTTCTTATTTAAACTACGAATCAATATGAAATAATAGAAAATAAGATCTGTACAGCGCCCTTGAGGTGATTTTTCACAAAAATAACGCTATACAAATCATTAAAATATTATTATTATTATATACGTAGAATGATATTTCAAAATTAATGTATAATGATAAAAGCGAAATGAATATGTAAATGAGTGTTTTAATAATTTATATGACTTATATGATCAATAATTGTGTAGATAAATAGATACTATTTAGCAAATACAACTAGTGAACAACATAACTTTCTTGTTTTTGACAAGCTCTTTTGTTCAATAACTGTATACTTTCGCGTGTCACCAAGAAATATCGAGTTTACCAATTAAAAAAGCTTATACTTGAAATGAAATAATAACTTTGTATAAGACCACAGTGTGTCGGACGCACATGGTCCACGATAATGTGTAGCATTAAGATTATTTTATATTATTTAGAAATGTTCATCAATCATTTTAAATGTATATTTCTCCCGGCTTAATAAGCCCTAATGACGCAAAGCAATCGGCCCTTCGGGCTGGGTCGGCCAGACTAGGGAAATAACAAACGGAATGACGAGCGCGTAGCGCGGACCAATCCCGGCTGGCCTAACGAATCTCGCGTGAACGGGTCCAGGAGAAAATTAATCTGTCTAACCCTTTCACGGGGGCCAGGTTAATCACCCGGCCAAATAAAATATACCGTGGTGATAACTCGGCCCCCAGCTACACAACTGTAATAAATGTATGTATGTAAATATTAGGATAAGTTAGTGATTAAGAGTTTAGCCCCAAAAACCGGGCATTATATGTAAACTAAATATTTGTACCTCTTTTGTGAACTTAATAAAAATGATAGAGGGGCGAATTGAAGTTGAAGTGAAAGCTGATGGAAAAAAGGGAATAGATTAATAAAATCTATCCTACAAAATTGCCAGCCGGCCGGGGAGAGAGGGAAAGAGGAAGCTGAATTCTCTCATACAATGCTCTCTCACCCCGGCTGCGCGCTCCCGTGGCGATTATATATTGCACGTTAACGGGAAAAAGGCAGATCACAAGCATCCTCCGCCAGCATCACTTCATCTTGACTTCTCTTCGCTCTGACATCGCCTTCAACTTGACTCCTGACTTTTATTTGACCATCGCCTGCCCCCCTGGACGGCCTGCTACACCTCTCTCTGAACCAGACCCGCAGCATCTTCACTTGAAAGCTGAGGCCCTACAAGTTGACTCCGTCGTCTCCCTTACAACGAGACCGCTTGGAGCACTTCATAGATTGGGACCGCTACCCTATACAGTTTACGTGTGTGCCCTGATCACGTCGGGTACACATAGATTTTATTTTAATGTTATGACCGACCGATTTTGTTTAGACTAAGCATCAGTGTACAAAATTGAACTAAACAAAGTATGACTATTAAATTAATAGTCATTTTTTTAATATTCATTTAAATTTGTTTAGTGGTCCAATATTAGACATATTTCCCGTAAATTCATAGAATTTCTCATTATTTTTATCACGTTTTCAGCTGACGTTTTGTCTCTTTCATTTCATATTCTGTCTCTTTCTCTATGTTCCTTTGTTACAATTTAAACTTTATTGTTTTGTTTTCTTACTGTTCACGTTTTATTTTATTTTGTATTGTGTTCTCCCTCTGTTTGTATGAGTATATATAACCACACAATATGTATTTTTTGTGTACTTTATTTTTGTAATTTGATGATGTTTAGGCTACCGGTTTTGGTCGGATAAAAATTAAATTAAATCTGTGGTTTTATACAAAGTTATTATTTCATTTTCATTAGAAAAGCTTAGTTTACTGTGCCAAATTGACGTAATTTCCTAGATAAACTTAATTTCATACTGTCGAAAAGATTTCACAATTTTCACTCAAAGCATTTTAATATTTATTTATGTTCTCTAAGCTGAAGGTTCTTACAAGTTTTATTCTTCACTCATTTCGCGCAGGAAATGGCCTGGCAGTAAAACCTAGGAAAGTGTAATTTGTAACCGCGCAGTGGTACCGCGGCGTTACCTGTACAATGTTTTCCTGCAAGATACTTATGCGTAGTTTGTTGGTTCAAGTTGCTAAGAGACTTGCTGTACACAAGCTGACAAGCACGTAACATAAAATCGTAAACCACTCAAATATGTTCACTTTGAAGTAAAGGTGACCCTCACCTTATCAATGAAGAACGAGAATTGCTGTAGATATAAAAACTACTGTTGAAAACATAACTTCACGGAAACATTTGTTGTTTCTGTCCATGAAATGTACCTGGGTATCTTGTTTCAAGTAAAACGGGCATATGAGATTAATCTCTACTTTTACGCTACGAACAGTGAAAAATAATCCGGTTTTAGCTGACATACTTTATGTTGCAGGCTGCCAAAAGAGAAACTAACAAATGAACTGACTATTTATAAATCCAGGTTTTTTTTATATGAATACCACACATGGGTCTACACTGCTCCCACCGTCTAGAGCCAGTGAAACTATGGCATTCCCAAATAGGGTATGTTGTGAGGCTGAAGGTAGTGGGGAGGGGACGGAGATTGGGAAGAGGAAGGTTGGGAAGTACCTGGCTATTCCGATTCTGAAATTCACCGGGCGATGTATCTACCACTCTGTAAGTATTATTTTATATCATAAATATCTATGGTGCTCACGCTTTTCACTACAAAGTTAAGTGTGTCGATCTGTACACAGTTTTTTTTACAAAACGAGCGTTTGATTTTCTCATTTCACCAACCATTGTGCAATATGGAGTAATGTAAAAAAATAAAATAATTGCTGATGAAGCATTTCTAAATTTTGTTCGTTATTTTGATTTGTATTTCGCGTTCTTTTGATTTCCTCTCGGCTTATCAGAATAACGTTAATATACTTTCAATGAAAAGGTCAATTTTGTAAAGTCAACTCAATAACGTTATACTCCCACGTTTGAACTTAAATTCAAAAGCTCATGTCCAAATACTCGTATTTCAACATAACACATTATTATAAAATAACGAAGCAAAGGACACTTGTGCGGAATGCCCGCTTGATTTCCATGTAAACATTTAATTAGTAGCAGCGAATTAACTGAGCAGAGAGCGCATAGCGGATAGTGGATAGCGGATAGAGGAACTGGAAGAGGATAGCGAATAGCGCGTTGTCTGTGGTTTTGGTGGGCCTTAGTTCCCAGCCAGCCTTGACTGACGTAAACCCAGACAGAGGTCGTAAGCCCGGGAATGCAAGTAGCAAGGAGATCGCTATTTTTTCATAGCTATACAGTCTTATTACATCCTAAATAAGAAAACACTTTTTTTTCTCATTTAAGATGGTTCCAGAGTTAATAACTAATATGAAAATAAATATGTATATTCCACCGAGCATCGCGCTCATACCATGAAACTTCAATTGTTATCCATTTTATGTATGAAAATCAATTTTTTGTTTGTTTATTACTAAAGCCCAAAAAGATAGAAAGAAATAACAGAATACCGTTTTTCTTCCTTTTAGATGTTTTGCGAACAAGCGTTTTTTTTAATCAATACATCAAAAAAAAATTAACATTATAATCTATTTACATTAAAAAAACTAAATAATATTTAAAATTTTAAAAATTAATTCGTGGATATCCGGAAAAAAAATCAAGGCCGATAAAAGCGTGATGAAAAGGATTAAGAAAGAGACTCTTAGATGGTTTGGGTAAGGAGAGCGTGTGAAGGAAGAAAGGAGTGTGAATAGAATATATGACGCGAAAGTGAATGGACGAAGAAGTCGAATCAAATACTTGAGTCGGGCGATCTCGAGAGTCAGAACAACAGAGGAGTATGTATGAGACTAAAGTCCGCAAAAGAGTTTTACCGATCGTAAATTAAAGTTGCGTAAGATAACTGACACTTTAAAGGTATCAGAAGGTAATATATTCACCAATTTGTATCAACATTTGTCCGTGAGAAAGCTCTGTTTGAAGTGGGTACTGCGTTTGCTCACAGTCGATAAAAACAACGCGTCGACGATTCAGAGCGTCACAAGTCGATCGCAACAATGGCAACATTGCACGAATCGCACTTTGAATTGCTTCCCCACCCCCCGTATTCTCCGGATCTGGTTCGCAGCGACCACTACCTGCTTGCAGACCTAAAAATAATGCCAGATAGTAAACATAATCCAGGGAAAGAGATTTGACTCCAATTAAGAAGTGATTGCCGAAACTGAAGCCTTTTAAGATAAATGGTTTTACGAAAAAGGCATCGAAATGTTGAGAAGCGTTGGAATTAATGTATCGCTCTTGAAGGAAACAGAAAAAAGGACAGAGAGAGGAGAGTAATTCAATTTTGCCTAAAAGTTGTTGATTTATCAGTCGTCCTTCGAATTTATTGAGTGATGTAGTATGTCAACTAGGTTTTTTTCTTTTTTAAATCGTTTTTACAATGTATAGGTTCAAAAACTGTTAATAAATTTAAATATATAGTATGTACAAGTATATGTATAATATAAGTTAAAAAATTGTTTTATTAAATCACATAATATAAGAGCTTACATGAGGCATTTGGGTTCCACTCAGAGTGTATGTAACTTTTGTAAATATTGAGCGAAGCGTATTTTTGAGGGTCCGATGGAAATATGAAATGAACACAACCATTGGCAAGTCGTTCCTCTAAAATGTTGTTGAAAAGGAGTAATATGAACGGCCTTTTCTCATGCGTAAAACATGAACCATGTACAAATGTTGCATGCGTTTAGCGTTTCTTCCGGTTGTGTACCGGCGTCAAGTTGATCAATTTTGATATATCACTTAAACGTTTACCAATAAAATGCTTTATTACGATTTACTATTTAAAATTAATCACTTTAACATGAGCCTTGGTTGATTTATATAACGCCATTTTCGTGAAATATCACATCAAGAGTGTTTAACAAGACCGTCATTATAGTTCGGAAATATGGACAGCTCGATAACGTCACAAATTTACGAATGGTTGATTATTGGGATATCCGATTAGATATTACGTACCGCGATAACGGGTTGATTGGGAACCCCTGGACTGGCCGCTGGTATCCTAAACCGACATGGTCCTAGGCCGCCGTAGCGCGTAGGCCTCGGCCGTGTTTTTCAATGAAGTACCACGTTATTTTACTCTCGGCCAAGTTTTTAACTTGGAGGATATTACAAAGATAGAGCCATAAAAGTTAAACAGTAGCCCTCTTACTTATAAATGAGGTGTAAATGTTACACGTAGAATAACGAAAAATTTATAACCACGGCTTATGTGTCTAATTTAATGATCTACGTCGGGTGTAACTAAATCAACGCTGAACAGGCCCTTAAAAATCTAATACGTAAAACGGTGGGTTTGTAACTTGTAATAATAGGGGTGTGTAGTAATTAATAGTATTATTGTGTTGTAATGTAAAAATATGTGTCTCTTTTTCGTGTAACATAATAATATAATTCAAACGATTTCTGGAATGGGGATAAGACAGTTGACTTCGACTCGACTGGTGATGCAGGGTTAGATTCCCGAACAACATTTAACTATTTTCATTAGATTTTGATTGGAAAAGTTACCTTCTTTTCGTAAGGAAAAATAAAAGTTATATGAGAGTATTTTTACTTTATTTTAATAATAAATATTACGTAAATATAAATTGCAAGATAACACAAAATGTATCGGAGTGATTGTGTTTATGGTTCACAGTATAAAAAATACAGTAAAAAGGCTCGGTTTTTCATATTAAATTAAATTTAAGCATTTCCAAGTTATAACAAATTACGAAAAACGCGGCCCGCCTACTTGATCAGACTGAGGGAGAAAGAAAAAACACCCAACCTTATATTTATTACACGGTTTACAAAATAACAACCATAATAATTATATAAAATCATTAATCGTATGTATGAATATCATAACTATATACACGATTAATTGAGTGTAAATTCATATAAAATAAAAACTCAACACATCGACCCCTTGGAGTAATAAGGTTCCAACTGACAATTTGGGCTAAATTGAGTTATTGATGGAGAAAGGTTTCTACTGTACTACTCTTCATTTCTTCCATAGACACCAACATCATATACTGACTATTAACGGATTAGAATATGTCAAAGGTTCCAACTGCATCAGTTATTTCCTGCAATTTGTGGAACAAGGTTCCAACTACACATGGAACCTTGTTACTCCAACTTATAAATGTATTTTGCAACTCGCTTCACGTTAATCAATACAGAAGGTTCCATCTGACGAACTGATGAATTGCCGTGCGGTGCATTTTAAAGTATTAATAAGAGCGATTTAAACTTCATTCCTTATTGAAATGTTTGAACGCGCAGATTACAGTGATTCTGAAATATCTTATAAACAATCGGACAGCAATTCTGACAAATCTATCGACTGTTTTTGGTATGAATACAACAGAAAAATCTATTAAAGTTCACCCGAAAAGAATAGTTAAAAATAAATCACCGTATAAAAAGTTTTCTTTTAAATATATGTTTAAAATTCGCAATGACAATGTACAAGTGTGTAAAAAGTTTTATCTTGGTACATTGTGCATCTCACAAAATCCAATATATAATACTTACAATAATAAATATCAGAATAATGCTCCTAAAGATGATCATAGAAGCCCGAAAAGTATTAATTCAATTCCTGCAGATCAAATAAAAGAAGTGATGGAACATATCGGCGTTGGAAAGGCAAAAGGGCTTAAGCGACAGTTTGGTCAAAAATGAGTTAAAAATACAGTTTTGATTAGTTTTTTTTTCTGTATCGAATGCTCTGACTCTCGTTTGATGCTGATGCATTTGTGGCCCTTTAGCCATTTAAAATATATTTACCATTTAGGAAAAGGATTGAATCAAACGACACAAGTTTGGGACTTTTTTTAGCTTTTTGTCGCTTCAGGTAACTCAGTAAGAGCATTGAGTTACCGAATTAACTTTTTTTAATTCAATAAAGTGCTCTGGTGTAAAGTGTTCCCAAAATGGCGCTTCAGCACTTTCGCCTTTCCGGCGACGATATTGCTTTATTTCACATGGTGAAGTTGCATTACTGCCGAGCTGAAAAATCATGGCAGTATTTAGAGTAAAATCTGGACGTGGTGAAATGTGAATGTTGCATAGAGAAAAACACAACGGCGCGGCGGTGAAAATGACCGTGTACAGCATATTTTTTGCCCAAATTTTAGAAAATATTTCATAAGCGCAGCTGTTCTAAATTTCCCAAATGAAAACCCACAAATAACTTCGATTACCGCGAAAAACTCGATACTTGGATACCTGCATCCAAGAAGTTGACAGTGCTCACAGTGCCATTGAGAAGGTCATGTCCAAGACCGAGTTCTTTTCTCCACTCAGTATCATGAGAGTATAGAAGTCAGTGAATAGAAGAAAGCCACCAACATTTTTGTAAATGTGCGCTGATGATTTTAAAGATGATGGCAGTGCTTCTAAGTGTCTTATTTTTTTAAAATAAATACCGATAGTAGATGTATCCAAACAAAAAAAATCAAGATATAAAAGATATGTTAAACTCCAGTTATTATTACCAAGCATTGTTAAAATTAAAAAAATGTTTGTTTTAATACGTAGATACCTATTTACATGTAGTAATACTGTTAATTCACTTCATCCTTTGTACCTCGAATAAAATTTTTGGTTGTTTATTTTAATTACCATAATTATTAAGGTAAATTTTATTATTTTTACTTTTTATTATTAAACAAATCTTCTAACTAACTAACCATCACGCCGTTTCCCCGCAGGGGTAGGCAGAGAGGACGGACCGCCATATAACTCTGTCTTGGCACACACTCCTTGCTTCATTCACATTCATACATCGTCTCATACATAATCTTTTGTTATTCTAACTCTTCACATTACCTAATTCAAGTTTTTGGTTTTCTTGATCGTGCCATGTCTTTCTCGTACGTCCCCGACTTCTTCTTCCATTCATTTTCGCATCATACATTATTTTCACACTCCTTTCTTCGTTCGTTCGCTCTACATTCCCAAACCATCTAAGTGTCCCTTTCTTGATCCTATTCATAACGTTCCCATCAGCAATGCATTCTTTCCGGATATCCACATTCTTAATACGGTCATACAAGTCTTCTATAATTATATAATAATTATTACCTTTATTAGGGATATTATGCTTATCATGTTTGCTGATTATTATTGAACATAGTTAGTTCTTCACAATTATTATTATTAAGGGTATTTTGTTATTATTTTTCTTT
This sequence comes from Drusus annulatus, assembly GCA_022651775.1. Taxonomy (NCBI): domain Eukaryota; kingdom Metazoa; phylum Arthropoda; class Insecta; order Trichoptera; family Limnephilidae; genus Drusus; species Drusus annulatus. The sequence goes on from JAGWCC010000629.1 coordinate 78,489, forward strand.
TTTGATGTTTTTTTTTATTTATTTTATTATTAATCACCACACCTCTCAGAATATGGAATTATTGATCTCTTTTATTTGTTGTGTGATTACATTTCTAAATTTCTATTAAATACCTATTTGAAATCACTTCATTGCGTAAAAAGGTTCCAACTGATAAAATCACTTTTCGAGATTTCATATTTCTAACTTAAAATAGTTGTTGATAATACTCAAAATCAGTTAAGAACCTACAACTAACCGTATTTGCATACTCAAAACAATATAAAGTTAAATACGTATTGAAATAGAGTAATTTGAATCTTCAAAGCCTGTTATCTCAGATTAGGGTCAGTGTCAGATGGAACCTCTTTACTCCAAGCAATCGACATAACAAATTATCCCAACGTAGAAATCAGTATTCCACAAAGTAATAGAACTATTGTTGAAAAGAATACCTTATTCACAAATCAGTCTTCAACACAACGATAATTCAGTAAACAGAATAAAAGCATCTTCGTATAGATATCTCAGTAAACATCATTTCACAAACGTATCCACCGTTGGCACACACAATCTCCGTTGATACGGATTACGGCGGAAACCAAACAGTAGATGTGTTTGCTTTGCCCCAAAGGCTTGCATACGCGATAGACTGTAAAGATGGAGTCAGCAAATGTTATCGCCCACGTTTCAAACAAACCGCAATCGCTTGCAAACTGCCAATAGATAAGTCCACAAATTAACATTAAAATCTAATATCAACTACGTATACCGTTGTAGGTAGACCGAAGGATGGATTCTAATGTTACCATTGCTGTCGATTTAAACCAAAACCGCCTGAGTAAAAGATTCCGACACTGACCGTCCAGATGGTCGCCGATATTTTTTAAACTTCTTACAAGAGACGATAATATATTATAGGAGGAATGAACATTTGTTCAACAGTTAGACTCATATAGTTAGTAGAGTAGTATCTATACAAGGCAGTGAAGTCAGTTTTTGACTTGTTTTTGATGATTTTAAACTGACTCGGCACACCTGGGCGTGGCTAAGACTAATGCTACGGTATTTATTCATCCATTCATGTCACATATCGACATAATGTTTTTATTTATTCGTATAACCCCTTTTTACAGTATTTTATCAACAAAAATATAGCATATAACCTAAAAACCGTTTAGTTGTGTCAAGTTTAGTGGCATAATAAAAAATGTGGGCGGAGTCCCGCCGTGAACCAGGACCTTAAGATCATCTTTACAGTATATAGAAGCGGTTTATGAAATTCGTTGTCTCTTTCTCTCTCATGGTGTACGACGTAAAAACCTGGAGAAAGTGATTTATCGAAAGTTTGTGTAGGTTGGGTAAAAATAATCCGCTCTCCCTCCATATACTGTTACTTCAAGGTTAGACTTCTTCTTTTGTATTTTTTTTATGATTTTCATATTTGTCACAAAATAAATCACACCGTACTCGCTTGGAGAAGAGAAGGACCCTTAGGCCGCTCTCCCCATCGAGTACATTCGAGAATGTGTGCCACTCGCTTGCCAGTACAAAATGTACCGAATACGTCCTCGAACGTGAGATTTCGGCAGAAAATTTGTAATTTGCGTCAGAATATTACGGTTCACATTTCACATTTTTAATAGATTAAAACATCGATGTGCCTCCAATAAATAGTATTTGGCCACACGAAGAATACATTGAGATGGATATCCGCAAGGGTACGGACCCATGGAGACGCGAAAAAACATTTTTTGAACGAGATGGCGCGGTGCCACAAACAAACTTACATGTCCCAACACTTAAAAGTATGCATATATCCCCTAAAAAAATGTATTCTTAGATAATAATCTGTATTTATCTATTACAAGCAGAAAGTATAATTTAAAAGGTGGTTGTTTTAGCTTCGCGTTGAAATTTATTATCTCGGAAGAGAGGAAAATTTGCGCAATACTCGCAACGGTTTGGCGCTACATATTACTGATAATCCCGATGGAATCCGAAATCCTCTACAGAAATGTAATACAATTTGTTTCATAATTTTATTACGTATTATTTATTAGCTTCTCAAATTCATTATATATCTTCACGGGAAAAAGTAAGGCAGTTCACAATTTTGTAAGATATTTTAGTTTTAACCGTAACTAATAATTATTTTTTAATAGGGACGTCGTTAAAGAAATAGGAAAGATAAGACGACTGTACCTGATAGTGATCTAGCCATATTTTGAAAATGCCTTCGAACCACGAAAAAACTTCCAACAAACTAGCATAACTTAAAAATGTATTAAATACTAGTTGTTGCTCCTGAAAAATCATACGGGATGTAACTTGACTTGCCAAGAAAAATATATTTGTTTATTCAATCCACCAATTTTCAAATATAGAATAATGTCTTCTAAAACACATTATAGGTCGGTAGTTTATTACGGAGGTAGAGGTATTAAAAGTTTTTTTTTCAAATTTGATAATCTGATAGAAACACTCCTGTCCTCACTATCTTCTGAAAACCATATTCTCTTTGGCATAAAATATGTATTGTTCTTTTGTTACGATAGAATGTTTACTTATAATTCTTGAATGTTAATGTTTTAAGTACCAACATATTAATTGTCCTCAATCAAATTTCCTTTTCTTTGATTTTAACAAATATGTTAATAAGGATTCATACGTTTCATTCTTGATTTTTTAAAAGTTCACTGTTATTATTATTATTATTCACAGTTACTTTATTATATTTACAAATGTAAAGTATTCATTAAAAGAAAACATCACTTTATATTACCACCGATACATCCATGTTGATATATTATAGCTATTTAAAGTCATTTCTAGTTAAAAACGTTAAATAAAATATTTTACATTATCAGAAAAAATAGAATTTGCTAAATCGTGGATTTGGTTTGAAAATCATTTTCTTGAAATGAGCTTTTTGAACTTCAACAATAGTATTAACTTTTAGAATTAATGGAACAAAATACATTGGCAATTTAGCTCTGCAAAAAGTGCACAAAAGCTAAAAACACGATTGATTTATTTCAATATATTCAAATAAAAGGCATTTTGGGTCAAAAGTACAATCGGAGCATAGGTTAAATAGTTCGGACCTCGGTAATGCTCGAATAATAACACTATTATTCAAGAGATTGCATTTTCATATTAATGCATAATAAATCACTATCAGAGATACCGCTGCATTTATTGAACTGGCCATCTCACATTAACGTTTATTTCATATCTAACAATGCATGTCAAAAATACTAGTGGGCGTTTAAACAATGGGAAATCCAAATAACACAATTATTGCAATTTCATAAAATTATAGCTGTTAACGATTATAATATTATCAAAGTACTTGAAATATATTGATGAAAAAAATAATGCTCCTAATATTGGCTCTAGAACATTTGTCACATTGATAAAACCAGGGTAAGGTGGTTGGTACTAGGGAAGTATATATTCTCAGTTCGTCCTGGTAAAACATCACCTTTCATAATCGAAAATTTGATTGAAATGGCAGTAGCCGTGTTTAGTGATCGGATCTGAATAACCAGGCATATTCCATCCTTCATCTTTCCATATTTTCCCTTCCACACTCGTTTTAGCACCACAACATACCCCTATTGGGAATGTCATAGTCCTACTGGCCCGGAAATTTGTGGCTTTTATGCGGTATTCATATTTAAAATTTAAAAAACATGTATTAAAAAAATGAATTTCAATTCTTAGGTTAGTCGATTTCCAACGAACAAAAAAAATTAAGAACTACACTTTTTGCGTATTTTCTGTAATTTTGAAAATAATAATAAGAAATTTACAAATTTAAACAACATTTACAATTTTAATTTTTGGTACAAGTTTGTTAGAAATCACTGATGATCTCCCACTCTTTGCCTCGTCGTGAGTATCAGTACGGCTTTCTCTGAACGACCTAACCCAACTGGTGACATGTTCTCGACTCATCACATCACTATCATAACTGTACTTTCACGACGTTCCGATGGATATTCGCGGCGGTATTGTTCTGCAAAGTAGAAAAAACGGATGACCGCGTAGATCTCGCACAGACGGGAGGTGGCGGAAGCGCCCGAAGACCTCTCCATCGGAAGAATTTGCTGTGACTGATCGAAATAGCTGACAAACATGCGGGGACAAACAAACTGACTGTTAGGATCTCCCCGACACGCCAGGTGCGCCAACTTCGAAACTAAAAGAATTTCCGGCCTCAGGAGCCCCTGTAACTTTACTTTCTAGATCTAGATGACCCCCGTATATATAGTGCACTTTAGTGATTCGATCACCTCAATGTCACTTTATACCTTTTTGTTATTGTAAGTAGCCTTTTCTAAAAAAAAGTAATAAGTTTCCAAGAATGTGGACCCAGCGCGCTAAATGATCTGTCCCAAAACATCGCAGCATCCATACGAGAAGGTTCAACCAGTCTGTTTGACGTATCAGACATGGTCGAACTGAGGTCGAGTTGATTCTGAGTAGGATTGAGCTTCTGGTGTTGTCAGCCTCTCTAGTACCTTAAACACCAAAACACATTTTTAAAACTTGGCTCTTTCTGTGACTCGAAGCCAGCCGTATGCTAATTTGACAGTATTTGATAGCACCGCATATGAGACGAGTTGTTGTGTTGAACATTCCAGCCTGTTCAAATGAACATTAGACAGACTAGTACACAGACTATTGTAGCAATTCAATCTCGAGACTATAAAAAATACATCAACAAGTCCTAGAAAAATCACCTTCGTTTGGAGGCACCTTCACACAGATTTTTTGTTAAATAAAAAAAACTAGGTAAAACCGTATTATCCCGTATTATACACCATCAATCTTAACGCTGCCAGAATGGACTCCCTCTTGATGGCGTTTTGCATTAATGAGGCCTTATATCCTCCATTAATATTTTCTTATATATATTATTTAATTTTTTTTTTTTTCTCATGAATTTCTGTTAATTTTTATTTGTTAACATTATAATTACTATGTATTGGTATCAATTATGGAAGGTATTGCATTGCACTACTCCTGCATACCTTCTGGAATAAAACATTTTTATTATTATTAAAACGTTAAGTTCATACTCATTTGAAAAATATTTTGATATAAGACAATAATATTCACTCCGCATACTGTAATTCGACTATTATCAAGTAAATACTCTCTTCTGGGTGATACAATTTACGTAAATTCAGTTTTCCCTGCATTCTGTTTGAGCCTTTTTTTACACGTACAGTTTGAGACCTCATCAATACAATGCACAATAGATAACCGACAAATATTAAGTTGAGGATAAAAATTCTTCCTCGAGTTACGACTTTATTGGAATTTTCAACTGAGAAAGGCAATTATTTGTAGTAATTTAAATAATAATGATACATTTGCATAGATACTTATTTTATTTTTTTAGTAGTAATAAATGTCGACGTAATTATTGTACCCTTATACAAATAAGAATTTTATGAAGCTTTAAAAAGTTCTTCCTCATTTCGATTAAATTTGTTATTCTGAATGAGACAAAGTCGGCAGTAAAAAATTGTAGGTCAAACAACAAAACAAAATGAGAAAAAAACAAATAAATATACGTATTCGACTAAGAATACAAAGTTCCTACTCAATTATTTGACAAACAAAGGAGCTTAATAAAGCCCAAATGAGGCTCATATTATTTTATTTTTTAAATTAAAGAGTAATATGTATTTCTTTGTGAACGTACGAAAACGCTCAAATAAAGAAATAACAGAAGCGTGTATTTTTTATAGTTCCTTTGAGAACCATGTATCTTACTTTTGCTCAAACAACGTCCCTGGAAACATATTTTCATATTAAAAATGCATAAAAACGAAATAAAAAAAGGTAAATATATTTGACTAGCAAAAAAATTATACCACAGGAAGCTAGTCTGATTACAATTTGTAACGTCATCCGTGATGTAGCAGTTATATTGCTAGACCTGAAAACCAACACATTGTAAAAGCACAATTTAGAAACCTTATCGGAGCCATGGTCTTGATGACGTTTACAATAATGTCAATTATGAAGCCATAATCTAGTGTTGCTGGCAAACCATCCTGTTTTCCATCCCCCCTCCCTGTAATCTCTGTATCTGATGTTACTTCACTTTTCATTACTCTTGATAACATAACACACAAATAATTATTTACACCTCAGCTCTTATTTATTAGAGGCTAACCGCTGAAATAATTATTAAAATTCAGACCAACTAAACCACTATTCAATACGTGTGAAAAATCTGGAACACACGAGATGCATAATGAAAAATCTACTAAAAAATATATTTCAAAAAATACTTGGTAATACTCCATTTTATTAATATGTATTTAACCACCGGGTTTCACTTTGTCTCAAGCTCAAAGCTTTTCAGGGCTAAATATCAACCAGTTAAAATTATACACCGACACATATTATTTGGGTATAATTAATCACATAGCGGAGTGAGAAAGTAAAACAAAGTAAAGTAGAGACAACCTATTAGTAGTGGAGATAGGTATGGGAATGGGTGGAGTTTCTGCGTAGTTTACCTAAATTATTCATTAAAAGACCATATCGTAGGTTAAATTTGTTTGGTTATTTATTATATTTTTCTTATTATTTACGGCTTTTTAAATTGACCATTCATATTTATGTTGTAGAAGTGTAAATCTAAGGTTGGGAAGCTGTGTTTGAAAGTTTTCAAAATTTTAAGACCATGTGTGTTTAAAATAAAAAAAGATTTCTGTAGTTTCCTCTTATACAATGATTCGTTTTTCCAACTTTACCGTGTTCGTGATGAAAGAACCTATTTATCATAGTTCTTAACTTTTAGTATTTCATAGAAACTTTTTAATTTAAAAACCCAAATAAAGAGACCTTATATATTTTAACTATTTATTGTTATTTCATAAGGCAACATTTTCGATCACAGAGATACAATATTTTAAAGGTTACATTTCTCACTGTTTTCTTGATTGATCTACGTTGTCATTTTAATATCTATGTATCTCCATGCAAAATAAAAGACGAACGAGTAGATAAAGAGCAAGTCTTAGGCGGTAAACATAATCACAATCTTCGACCTCAGGTGACCGTTGGAACCACAATATCGTCGGATGGCATCCTCGGTTGGGAAAGAGAAGCAGAGGTCGCGATCAGATGAGATGGTTTTACAATTTGAAGAGAACTGTAGGATTTCGGTTGGATGAGAATCACTAAAAATCGAACTTGGAAAAAAATGAGGAAGGCCCATGTTTGAAGCTGGACGTTAGAGGGCACTTGAAGAAAAATGGGACGATATGGAAGACCGTGTGTTTAATCTGTTATCGTTTCCAGAAAATATTTTTTCCTCCGAGCGTTCAACGTCATTGAGTTGTAAAATTCTAAATGGAATAAACAAATCAGTATCTTCCTTCCCGTCGGAAACTTGATAATGCGAAATCTCGGATTCTTTACCGCTGCATCGAGAGATGTTTATCTTTTTATCACGGCAAGGACCAATATAATTTTTCTACTGTTCCATAAAGCTGAAAACGCTGAGATCATCAACATTTCTATGAGGGTGACTGCAAGCTCAAGCAAAATATTGATGAACGCGTTTGAAAAATCATTTGTTTTCAATGGAACTTACTTACACAGATATGTTTTGAATAGAATCATAGATGTAAAAAAAATATTACCTGCATATTTCCTTAAATTAATTATGTGTTTTTTTTTTAAATTTCATTTTTATTTCATGTGGTATTTCACCTAACATCTCTATAGCTCAATTACAATTTAAAATAATATTTGAACATTGTTTACGTTCACAGGACTATGAACGTAAAATATGTCGTAAAATATGTCGTAAAATATCGTAAAATATGTAAGTATAAAAGTATAAATTGGTTTTTGTTGATTTTTCCTAATGGTTTAAGAACAAAATAAGCATTTAAATAATAATAAGCAATCACAAAGACAAATCCAACGAATAATACCTACCTGCTGAAAGCATTTCCTCTGAAATCGCTAAGATAGTTACCAGCGAAACGTGTAAATCATACCGCTGCCTAACTGATCATCAGACATCGAGTATTTTATTCACTTACCATCTTTGCTTGCTTATACACGATATATGCTCTTTTACTTATAGACGAATCAGAAAATCTTGCTTAGTGAAAACAAATAAAAAAAACACACGGTAGGCCATGAAATGTCTATGGTTATTTTGATCACTGGGCATATGCGAAGAATGTTATATTTATAAAGGTACAAGGCCACACTACATGTTTCCTATCATTACACTTTACAAAGAAAACTTATTCGAAACACGTCCTGTATTCCGATATTTCGATATTCCTCCCATTTATCTAAATAAACATTATTCGTCGTATTCCTAATCGTTTTTCTTGGTGTACGGCCCCAATACCTCCCTTGTGGACAAACGTTTTGTGACAGAAACACACTTTCTTTAATTAGCTGCTTCAGCTGCATGAAATTAGTTTTGTGTGATGAACACCTGCTTTAAATTTTTCAATAAATCCAAATAGTACTAATATACACCCTAAAATGGTGGTATTCTAAAAAGGTTGCGTTAAATAAAGAGCTGCGTTATAATTAATGTTATTAACCCAGCCCATAATAAGTCTTTATAGCTTTACCAACTTAATCTACAATGACAAAAAACCTTATCAATCATAAACCAATTGGGTATAAATAGCTGTAGTCAAGACTCAATCATTTTTTTAATCACAGTCATGTCCTACACAAACACACGTATAACCGTATAGAGATATTTACACACCCGATCTAACTGAAATATAAACTGGTTACTATTTTGGATTCTTGAGAGAGAGAGAATTGATATACAATGTCGATACATGTACAAATAAGTAAGTTTTATTTGTTATCTAAATCTTGTTGTAAATAAATCTTAGATAAGTCTTGTCTTGTTGAAAATCTTTTTGAATGTTGAAAAGCCTAATGACACGCGTAGAAAATTCTGGGAAAAAAATAAAGAATTAAAACGCGATAAGGAGATGTTCATGTAAAGATAATTTTTAAAGATTCTGCAATGGAATTAAAGGTTTCTTTTGGAATTATTTAAGCCTGGCTTTGATGTAAAAATAAGTCAATATATTGGAAATCTAACAGAATGCATTAATTTGTGTAATTTGTAAAAAAAATATTCAGGTTTATTTATTATTGCTCTTCTAAATATTATGTAAAGCTATCAAAGGCAGCTGATTTCAAATTTAACCCCAAGAATTCAAAGTCAAAAAAGTTGAGAAAATAGATTTTACAATATTACCAGGATAAAGAGACTTTTTGCAAAAATATTTTTATTTATTTTATATTAATTTGGAAAGATAAACGTTCCCGGGTTGCGAATAACTAGACAATATATGAGACAATCTTATTACCATCATCATAAGTGGAAAACGTTACTTGAACAATGATGAAGGAGTTGAACACACGACGCCTGGGCGGTGACCCGACGTATTTTTCAACTCAGATACTAACCGGCCTAACAATATTAACGATCTCCCCTAATCGTTTAAATTGTGATCTCGAAAACCGAGTTAGAGTATTCCTTTTATTGTGTTTCAATACAAAAAAATGGTATTTCAATATCCCCCTCTAGAAGCACAATGTCCCTTGTTTTTGTCAAACGGTAAGTTTCTAAGCTTTCGTTCCTTTTATCCCGAGTATCAATTTCCGACCAGCATCCATCTCTGTAACGTACAGGGGATGTTATGTCCTTAGTTATAAAACCCTCAGTGCCTTGTAAAGGATAACAACTTAATTTCAGTCCTTAATAAAAGTTCTAGTACTTAATTTGGCTTTGTATCCAGATCTTAAAATGTTTAAATCGTATTATATACTACTTAACTATCGAATAATTTAATGTACTCGTAAGTCCATCTTTAATACTATTTTCACAATTTCCATCCATACCAGTTAACCACATAATTAACACAGTGGTGAGAATCGAAATTGAAATTTGTTTTCAATTTTATCATATAAAACTTATTAATTATAAAATAGGGAATTTCTCCAAACGGTTGTGCCGAGAGGTTGAAACGTAGCACTGCACGCGCTCTTAGTGTATACTTTTGTATTTCCGGTTCGTCACACAAATATGATAATAAAGGGCATTTCTCCAAATGGTTGTTACGGAAGGTTGAAACGTAGCACTGCACGCGCTCTTAGTGTATACTTTTGTATTTCCGGTTCGTCACACAAATATGATAATATAGGGCATTTCTCCAAATGGTTGTTACGGAAGGTTGAAACGTAGCACTGCACGCGCTCTTAGTGTATACTTTTGTATTTCCGGTTCGTCACACAAATATGATAATATAGGGCATTTCTCCAAATGGTTGTTACGGAAGGTTGAAACGTAGCACTGCACGCGCTCTTAGTGTATACTTTTGTATTTCCGGTTCGTCACACAAATATGATAATATAGGGCATTTCTCCAAATGGTTGTTACGGAAGGTTGAAACGTAGCACTGCACGCGCTCTTAGTGTATACTTTTGTATTTCCGGTTCGTCACACAAATATGATAATATAGGGCATTTCTCCAAATGGTTGTGCCAGAAGGTTGAAACGTAGCACTGCACGCCCTCTTGGTGTATACTTTTATATTTCCGGTTCGTTACACAAATATGATAATGTAGGGCATTTCTCCAAATGGTTGTACCGAGAGGTTGAAACGTAGCACTGCACGCGCTCTAGGTGTATACTTTTGTATTTCCGGCTCGTCACACAAATATGATAATATAGGGCATTTCTCCAAATGGTTGAAACGTAGCACTGCACGCGCTATTGGTGTATACTTTTGTATTTCCGGCTCGTCACACAAATATGATAATATAGGGCATTTCTCCAAATGGTTGAAACGTAGCACTGCACGCGCTATTGGTGTATACTTTTGTATTTCCGGCTCGTCACACAAATATGATAATATAGGGCATTTCTCCAAATGGTTGAAACGTAGCACTGCACGCGCTATTGGTGTATACTTTTGTATTTCCGGCTCGTCACACAAATATGATAATATAGGGCATTTCTCCAAATGGTTGAAACGTAGCACTGCACGCGCTATTGGTGTATACTTTTGTATTTCCGGCTCGTCACACAAATATGATAATATAGGGCATTTCTCCAAATGGTTGAAACGTAGCACTGCACGCGCTATTGGTGTATACTTTTGTATTTCCGGCTCGTCACACAAATATGATAATATAGGGCATTCCTCCAAATGGTTGAAACGTAGCACTGCACGCGCGTATACTTTTGTATTTCCGGCTCGTCACACAAATATGATAATAAAGGGCATTTCTCCAAACGGTTGAAACGTAGCACTGCACGCGCTATTGGTGTATACTTTTGTATTTCCGGCTCGTCACACAAATATGATAATATAAGGCATTTCTCCAAATGGTTGAAACGTAGCACTGCACGCGCTATTGGTGTATACTTTTGTATTTCCGGCTCGTCACACAAATATGATAATATAGGGCATTCCTCCAAATGGTTGAAACGTAGCACTGCACGCGCGTATACTTTTGTATTTCCGGCTCGTCACACAAATATGATAATAAAGGGCATTTCTCCAAACGGTTGAAACGTAGCACTGCACGCGCTCTTGGTGTATACTTTTGTATTTCCGTAATAAAAATAAATATTGTTTTCACTTGATTGTGTCATACTTCACGCACTTTATTTGCTAAGTCAATAGTGAATAACGTATAGACGTATCGAAACTATCTCTCTTAAGCCTCCATTTCTCTTATTTTCTAGGCTGACATAATCATCCATAGCATAATTTAATCAATATCCAAAATTCGGCCACAAGTGATTTTATCATACATATGCATAAATAATGTAAATGTATGATAATGCATGTGTGTTAAGAGCAGTTAATATCCTCGGCTACTATTCTGGAGGTCACGGGTTTGGGTTATGTGGGTTATTTAAAATGTATTTTTAATAAATTATTATGTACTATAATCACGTTCTAAAGTGGTATTTTTTCCAAGTATCGCCCTGGTGAAAGACCACCATTTAGAATCGAAACGTTGCTTAAAATGTTAATAACCGCGATTAGTGACTACATCCAAATAGCCAGGTAAGTCCCAACCTTTAGCTTCCCCATCTCTTTTCCTTCCCTAATCCCTTCATTCTCAAAACATACCCCTATTGGGGATGTCGTAATCTCACTGGTTCCAGACAGTTAAGCCCATGTATTTTTTAATATTTTAGCAGGAATAATTTAAAAAATTAAAAAAGACTTTCTTTCCTTGTATTTCAGATTTCATCGGTATTCAGTCATCCATTAATTATACTACCAACACATACCTGATTGCCATATAATATCAGAGATCCTTCAACCTCCATTAATACGCCGATTAAATTTTATAGAGATATTCGAAAAGCAATCCTAATAAAAATATACATTAATCACCGCCATATACCAGGATGTTAATCACACGCAAGTAGTAAGAAACCAATCGGATCGAATCTCGAATTCATAAAATTTCACCCCTGAATTACACCCCCACCCTGATTTGTGAAATATTACCACCCTCTCTGCTTCCACAAAGGCTGACTTGGAGTAATATATTTTTTTCCTCAGAGATTTGCTTTTTTCCATTTTAATTCAGACGGCAACCATTAAATTTCAATAGCGGGCTCTGCTGCGCACTTATTGCGAGAGGAAAATCTGAAATTGTTAAAGAACATGTACATGTGCTATATAAAATATTATGTACATCAAACATTAGGCCAGGGAACATGAACCTAAAAGGTACTGGGTATATAATGCTATGTATTTTGAACATCGGTGCAGACTCGAACAGACGTACAGAATTTTCTCGTATGGGTAGTTTGAAAATGATAAAGACTCTTGCATCCCTATTATGTACATATCGTGGCCGGAAACGCAAAAGGGTCTAAGCGACGCTTTGGTCAAAAATTAGTTCAATATGCAGTTTGCATCGAATGCTCTGACTCTCGTTTGATTCTAAAGACTTTTGTGGCCCTTCAGCCATCCAAAATATATTTACCATTTGATAAAAGGGTTGACTCAAGCGACACAAGTTAGGGACTTTTTGTTGCGTCAGGTAACTCAGTGAGAACACTGAGTTACCTCAGTTAATTTTTTTGTTTTCAACATCCAACCAGGTACTGAAGACATGAATTTTATTGTAATACAAAAACAAAAAACTTTTAAGTGCTCTAGTGTAAACCTCCCAAAATGGCGTTTCAGTCTTTTTGCCTTTCCGGCGACGATATGGTTTACTTTTGCAACTATTTTAAAATTTGGAACTAATGTAAGGAATAAAGGTGATTAAAATAAACTTTTTATGATTTAATAAAACAAATATATAACTTTATTCCACTTTTATTTTATGACTGGACCGGTTTCAGCCTATGACGGCCATCTTCAGACTAGTACATGTTGTTAACTATTAAAATCATGCAACAATACTGATGAATATAATTAAAGTAAAATCATTGTTTACTACCCCTAACATCCCCAAAAATAGGATATAAGCCGTAGGTTAACAACAACATGTACTAGTCTGAAGATGGCCGTCATAGGCTGAAACCGGTCCAGTCATAAAATAAAAGTGGAATAAAGTTATATATTTGTTTTATTAAATCATTAAAATGGAATTCCACCACGAATTAACAGTTTCAAAATTAGAAATAATAAACTTTTTATTTTATTTCCTAGAATTTCTCAGTTGTCACCTTCGTAAGTAAGTTGCATTTCGTGATATTTCATGTTGTAATCATATAACAATTTTTGTTAAATCCCTACGAATAATCTTGTTATTGTTGCAAATAGAATACAAGAGAAAACTTGAATAAATATTGATGGAAAAAAAAGTTTATTCTTTAATATTGTCATTTATATCAAAATATAATATAATATCTAAAAAATATTTATTTTGAATGACAATATTATTTTTGTGGCTTGAAAAATTCTGAATGAAAAGTTATGAGTTTAGTGCGAAGCACATATCACTAACTCTTCTTTATTTTGTCATGTCTATTGGGTCTGTCCTATCTTACATATCTGGGAATACGTCAATACGCCCATGTGTTTTATTTAAATGAGTACTTACTTACCTAAGATATATACCTATTTACCTTTTGAATTGTTTTTTTTTTTTTTATTACAGCCAATAGATATTTGTTAAGTGTTTGTATAACTAGCCCAAACCCATTCTAGGACGAAAATCGGTTTCAGATGCAAACAGTGTTAAGGTTTAAAAATCCATCCTATGTAGTAACACTTTTCATCTTACTGACTATCATGAAAACTTTATTGTTTTCTGTGCATTCAATTGTTCGATACTTCAACCGATTTAATTTCTATTCGTTTTTACTTTCATGGACCATTCACTTTTTTCGTGTTTTTTCTAATTTTATTTGTTGTCTGATTACTTATGGACAAACTGTCGAACTTTATGTAAACAATAGAATCACTTAGTTTTTCATTCTCTTATCACAGAACCTTCAGAGCTCCAACGTTTACCTTCAAATATACGGAATTAACGTCCCAGAGCCGAACATAAAGCTTTTAAAAATTGTAAACATCATATTTATAAAATAAAAGTGTATAATCACGAGCATTTTTATAATCTATTATTATACCTCAATAATCCATGTGCGTAAAATCCTCAACAAATACAAAACTTCACAAACTCCAAGATTTACAACCTTAGATAGATCGAAGAGTGCCCGCTTACTTAGATCTTGGCGCATTTAAATTTAAATTTCCTCTCTAATTTATGTACGTTTGTCCAATTTCTGTAATATTCTGCAAGTAATATACCAACTTGAAACCACAAAAAAAAAATCATTTTTGTTTGAATACTCAAAACATATTTCAATAAAAACCAATCATCTAAGTACTCAAATCTACCAAAAAAACGGCAATTCGATACTTAATAACCCATAAAAGGCTATTTCATTTAGACATTATGGAGTCCTTATTCATTCCCTTCCTGAAATCTTCCTCATTCAACGGCAAAGCCCCACTCGCGCTGTAATCGCTCCGCGCAGTAATTGCATTTGGATCCCACTGTCATACACCCTCGAAGAGTATGGTCGATGTCATAGGGTTCTCTATATTCTGATTCTGCTTTCGTCAATTTTCTATTCTTGCCGTTGACACAATCAAACGTTTTGTATCAAATGCAAGGATCTTGCATTTCATTTTTTGTATTTCAAGCATTTTGGTAAGATAAATCAATCTTCTCAAAAAAATCAGTCTTGATTATAAACATAAAATAACATATTTTTTAACATCCTATGCAGCAGGATTGAATCCACTTTGGTATGCATTCATGAGAAACTGAAAGGCGTTTTCCTTCTTGACGTTAGCCTTAAAAATATTTCTTGATTTTGGACCTATAAACTAAAGGGAAAATATAATTCTTTTCGTCGTAAAAAAATAAACTCGTTAAAAATCCGTCTTTTGAACGAAGCAGTTTTTGACCATCGATCAGCTTTGATTTAAAAAAATAATAAATAAGGAAAACTCATAAAATTTTCTACCAAACTAACAAATTCGTTAATGTCCAATGTTAAGCCGGGTACTCACTAGCGAGCTGCAACTGTAACCGTAACGCGTGTCTGTTACCAAAAATCATAATGTGGACGAGGTTCGCGAACCTGCCGCGAGTGACAAACAGCAGTGTCGTGGAACGCTGCGAGTCATTTACGTATTTTCCGCGTTTAATTCGTGTGCGCCGTCAAAACAAGTGATAGTAAGTGATTGGAAGGAATATAAGTGTTATACAAGGGAGCGAATGAAAGTTTGAAAATATGAATAACCAACACTGCGAATACGCTGGCTCGCCGTTAAGGTTCCCGCGGTCGTGGACATTGCGTACAAGCCTCGTTACTGTGTCTGTAGCGGTCTTAGCTACAGCTCGCAAGGGAGTGCCTGGCTTTAGATTCTTAAAGTTACAACAACAAGCAGGTAATTGAAAAAAATTAAGAACTTATTTCTTATTTTATAAAAGATTAGGTACCTACTTGAATCCTTTGCCTATCATCTTCTGGCGAATAATAGTTTTAAACATTGCCAGTCATCAACACCGAAAGTTTTTTAAATTTTCCGCGAACCAAAGCCAGTGCATTTTTTTTCTAAATCTAATTATTCACTTTGCCCAAAGCCATTAGTTTCAACCTTCCTTACCATGATAATTATTTAGCAAATAAATTCGGCAGTACCTGTTTTCAAGGCTTTACTCGCCACACAAAAACAGCAATAAGTTATCTGCAATGTTCATAACGTGCGTGAATTTCGTATCCAAATGGCGGTCTCGCGGCTCTTGAGATTTTTGCCCCTATAAATAAAACATCTTCATACAAGTGTAAAGGGATTTCCCTCATGAATATACCGCGAGAGATGGTATTACTCTGGGCTAACGACCAAATGATTTCTTCACGAGTTGGAGCCATTCTAGTCAACAGATGGAAGAATAGAGACGAATCTGAATTAAAATACAAACCTGTAACTTTGGAACTCTGAAATAATTTAATACAAATAAAACGATATTTATACTGTTATGATGGCCTCAACTAGACAATGCCCAAAGCCGAAATAAAATCTTGGGTAGCAGCAAATCTCTCAAACTATGAGCTCAATGAAACTATTTTGAGCTCAAATATTTTTAACGTAATTTTGCATCATGAGCTATGAAGCTTTTAAATAACAAGTATACTGTCAAAATATTTTTTTAAACAAAATTTTCAAATCTAGAAAAATTTGGATTTCGGA
The DNA here is from genome assembly GCA_022651775.1 of Drusus annulatus. NCBI lineage: Eukaryota > Metazoa > Arthropoda > Insecta > Trichoptera > Limnephilidae > Drusus > Drusus annulatus. Next base: position 95,258 of record JAGWCC010000629.1, read on the forward strand.
ATAAGGGAGTTGAAACTCTGCTAAGCCAGGTAAAATTGCATTTTAAGCTAATTCATGAATTAAAAATACGCATCATTTCTGATTTGAATATTTCTATTTTCGCATAGTGTATCTTGTAAAACACAAACAAACATTGATAAATTGTGTACGTGCTAACAGTATTTTATTTTTGAAAATAATTCCACGTGTTCTCTTTCTTTTTTTTTTAATTATCCCCAAATTACACTTATTACATCGTTTCCACAACGCATTACTTTCACCGTGATCTAATCTCAAACCTTTTCCGACCCCTTTTTTTTCATGCTCGTTATCCACCTCCTCTGTTACCGCTAATAATCTATCTATCAGAACAAGTGCTTTGCTTTTATTTAGTACACTTTATTAAAAAAATACTTTGGTATTTGTAGGAATAACTTAACAAATGTAAAATTTGTTATAATAATTACAAAAATAAAGTTTTGTTTCAGCGGAGCAGCGGTGGATGCAATACTCTGTCTTCTATAAAAATAATACAATATATGAATTCAATGAAAATAATGAAAGAAATAACATAAAAAATAAAATAGAACAAAAATAAAAATATTAAATACTAATACAAAATAATAATATTAAAAGAGCATAAAATATAATAACGTAAATAAAATTTATAAATAATAATGCAACAATAACTTTTACGGCGGCTTGCATTTCAATTGTGAATTTACTTACTTTAAAACATGCTCTTCAGTTAAATTTTCAGGAGACGTATTTTTATATTAATTTATTTAGTAGCTATATAGATAACAACGGTTATATGTATTTGGAATACAAAACCATTCAACTAGGCATATCCCCTTGTTGTGGCAGCCCTCTTGGCGAGCGAATGGCGCATTTCGTTGATATGGTAAACCTTTGTGTCCGTACCCAATTGGACTTTGTCAAATGCAACTAGAGCCCTCATTTCTATATCAAACAAAATGGTATTATAATATATAGTGTCTGCTATTTTATGTTTTCGGTATTCTGTTCTAATTTCTTTCAAATTATGTTTAGTGGATTTTAGAGACTCTGAAAAAGTTATTATTAACAACAAAAAAAAAGAAATCATACACAAAAGCATTATTGCTATTTCCCAATATTTCACACTAAGTTAAACGCTTATACTGTGGAAAATAAAAAAAAAACTGATGTCGAGGGTAGGATTTGAACCCGCTGTCCTTCTCCCGAGCGCCACCAAATTATTAAAACAAATGAAATGTCAAATCTTACGATCTCCTCCATCCATCTGATATCATCAAATTCGCAATTGCTTATGTAGACGCGGCTTTCAAATGACAACGTATCGTTATATACGTACGATATGCACCGTTGGCAAATCGAGACCAAATTAAAATGATACAATAATGTAGATACGCTACTGAGAAAACGCGCGTGACTGCACTAAACCGAGTTCGAGAGACATACCTGAGATTTGCTGCGTTTAGTTTCACACAAACATTCGTTCGACAGACAAACTGTCACGGTAAAACGGGAGCTCTTCAACCGCAATAATGTGAGACAGCGAATGCAGATATACATAGGTGTGTGGAAGACAATTGTTTCCGTACGTCTTACCTCCTCTACTTGACTAGTCGCTCAGTAAGTTCGTCGGAGAAGAGAGATTATAATAGTAACGCGGGACGTTAATATAGCTATCTCATCCGTACACACAAATTCTGTTAAGTATTGCAATCCTCTTCATAAGCGTTATGAGCCTTGAAACTCAAACCAAGACCGTGCCACATTTATTTTATGTCTATGAATGTACGGACGCTTTCTTAAAAAATAAATGAATTGTGATATATGTACGATTTACGCGGTTTTCAAAAAGGCGGTAATATGAAATGGAGTCCAAAAGCCTCAAAAATATATGTACTTTGCAATTAAATGTATATTACCAAAACATGATTTTTGGTTTATTTGGTTTATACCACTTAATTGTATGACTTAAAATACAACATTCACAACGCTCGTTTCTAAACCTACCGTAATTAGTAGTAGTCAAAAGGATGCGAAGTGGAAAGTTACCAAAAGTGTAGCGTGATTTATATATATGTGTGGATATATATATTTGTATGTGAATATATACAAAAATATATATGCACATATTTACAAAAATATTGAGTACAAATGCTGACAACGATAAAAATCATTAATCTTTGCATCAAACCTCCGTTACAGCTGGCAATCCGCAATCAAATCTACTGACAATGTAATAAATGGCAAAAAAAAATGGATGAATATATTATGATTAATTTGTCTATTTCATAAATGTATAACTGAGAAATACCTCAAATTTGAATTGTGTGTTTTGCATATAAAGAGATATTAAAATAGTGAGAGGCGATGTTAACCCAGTTCGCAGCAGCGGGAAGGGAAGGTAATATAAGCCGCCTGGAACCGGTGGATCTGATACGTAGCTGATTTGAGAAATATTAATTTAGTGGCTGAAGGGAGTAATGACGAAGATAAAAATCAAAGGAAGGTTGGATTGTACATACCTCTTTAAAACTAGATTTATTTTGTTATTTTATTGAAAAGGCTCGTACAAATTTAAATCATTATTACTTTTCCTCGTCATCTTCAGGGGTTTGAATCCGTAATATATGGGTTCAGAGTCGAGATGCGTTGTGATCTGCTACCAGGGTTTTAATTGATGTAATTTTTCTTGAGTTAATAAAGTAACCTTATCCTAAAATATGTTTAACTTTTCAAAACCTCTAATTGCAGTGTTTGTACGTAAAAGCCATCATCTCTTACATACCCGGCAAAGTTACAAACGTTGAATGAATAATTAATTAAATGAGAGAAGGCTTTTCACGCAGGCAGCCCACAAGCAGTGGGGAACCCCTGCAGTCATCAGTGGGCGGCGACCTTCGCGCCCGCCCTCTACCACATCGAATATTATCACATCACTGAGATGTTAGGCACAGCTGCTATGTAGATTACTCGGCTCCCCAGTTAAGAGGATGCAGGAAGAGGGTGCTAGTGTTTTATTTTCACTCTCTCTCTATGTACGAGTATATATTTGAACATCAGTCAATCCTTTGCTGGTGCCTTTTCAAAAGTAGTTTATCATACATTTTTACTAACCCTGCTTCTATAGCCCGATTAACTATTATATTGGAAGAATTACGTTATGTGAATGCCCACTCAGTTGCGCCCATGTGTAACTTACCCCCTGTCACTTACCATTCATACCAATGTCCTTTTGTATTTCTTAATTGCTTCCTTTAATGTCTTTCTGTCTCTTAAATTGTATTGTAAAGAACGATTTCTAAAATTCTTTTGAACATGCATTATCCCATAAACCACATGTTGGTTGAACTATGATCTTTAAGTTAACCATTACTACAACTTTCTATTCTACCTTCGACCTATTTCATCTTAGCATTCCTATTCATATCAGGTACTTACATATCTTCAGTTAAAGGTTTAATTATTGTACTTTATGAATTCTTCCAATGAAAATTATTCAAGTAAAGTGATTATATTTTATTCTACATCCCCGAACAAAAGCGCGCCTTACCCAAGGAGCATCTGTCGAGTTCATCAGCGAACATTACAGTTCACTATCGTCTTCCTCTTATCTTTCCATTTTTAAAGTTAGGGAATTATTGCATTTGGTATGTTTGAAGATATTAAATATACAAAAAAAAATTGTTGTTACTGTATTATTTCATATATTTCTTTAAAAAAACTGTATTATTTTCTGTACTCATGCACTTACTTATGTTAATTTCATATGCAAAAGCCCATCAGGGCGTTAATAAATAAATAAATATTGCGGTTTTCTATGTTCGTTTGCCTAAGTACTCGTATGAGATGTTTTGAGTATACGAGTACACATCGCAATATCTTAGCGGGTGCAAATTCCCAGTGTATTATAAAAATTTCGAAGCATCACTTCCGTGATAGAACTAACGAAACCAAACCGGAGGTTTTTCTTGAGAAGTTTTCCAGAGTTTTTTATAATTCATATCAGAAAGACATATGCTTCAATAAAACAAATTTATAACTTTATTCCACTTTTATTTTATGACTGGACCGGTTTCAGCCTATGACGGCCATCTTCAGAGTAGTACATGTTGTTGTTAACCTACGGCTTATATACTATTTTTGGGGATGTCAGGGGTAGTAAACAATGATTTTACTTTAATTATATTCATCAGTATTCTTGCATGATTTTAATAGTTACAGGGTAAAGCTACTTTTAATTTATTGGTATTATTTTTTTTTATATATCTATCTGGAATATTTATTTATTTCATTTTATATTTAAGATGGGTTACAGTTGCATTTCTATAAATATGAATTGACAATGTATTTATATAATGAAAGGTTGATGAATACTGATTGTTAATGAGTTTACTTTAGATTTTCCCATCTTAATTGTGATGTCCAGATGTACAACATAATTTTCTAATTATTGGGTTACTCCCAGCATTATGGTATAATTAGTTTTATGATTCTATTCATTATGCACTGTTAGAGTAGATTACTTCTATTATTATATAATTTCTCGGTATCAAGGAATTTTTGAGTGCTATGCACTTGGGTAATAACTTACATTTATTGTTATTACCTATTGATTGTTTGGAATTTTTAAGTGCATTTACATTATGATATGTTTTTAGTTAGAAATATACATTATTACATTGGATCGGATGATGAAATTATATAATCATTAAAATGGAATTCCACCACGAATTAACAGTTTCAAAATTAGAAACATATGCTTCATTTTTTATTTTTCATAAAGTTCCTACATTACTTATATCATAGACTTACTAGTTCTAGGTGCTTGTAATTTATCGTGATATTCACATTAATATTGGTATCATTATCAACGTTAATCGGGGGCTTATGATCACATATAGACCGGCCATTTTTCTTAAAGTTTTTGGTAATTTTCACCGTATCATGAATTGAAAGCGGGCATACTGAACAGTCGTCTCGAAAACTTCAAAATATACTATTCTACAACCTCTTCAGTTCCTTCATCGTTCCTCGGCTGCCATAAAATACTACATCTCACTGGCGCCCAGGCCCCTAGGCCCGGGCCATATTATTATCATAAATTCCCCTTTTCATAATATTATTATTCGTCTAATCCGCGCTCGCGGTATCTCCCCGCACATCTCCCGCACACCCCCCGCACCACCCGCACTGCCCCGCGTCGCCCGATCCCTCAGGTCTCGCCGTGGGAAGATTGCGACACTCAAATGTTTATCGTTTTGATTATCTATGAAAGGGGTAAAGAAACTTTTCAGGTCCAAAGGTACTGATTCGTTTTCAAATGGCTCAAAACAAAGTCATTTAAAAAAAACATGCTTGTGAGTTCTAAAATTAAAGGTTTATTAACTAACTACGCCAAAATGTATAATACGTGTTTAATATTCAATGTGACACTGGAACCTTTCTTGACAGTGATGGCTCATGACAAAATGAGATTAAATCTATATGTATATGATATTTTCTTTTGAATATAATGAACACAATACGGAGTTGGGCAATAGGTTATTTACTTATAAAGTTAGAAAGGGGCATTACTGATGCACGATTTGAGCATGAACTATGACATATGTCTGTATTTCAATTGCGCTTTATGGGATTGGTTTTTAGATGCGATTATTAAAAATTATGAAGGTAGGAAGTATTTGCGCTGTGTTAACAGACGATGGGGTTAAAATGAATATTCCATGGGTATACGAAGATATGTATGCAATCTCGGCCCCGATTTAAACGACGCCCGGTGGAGGTTACATTTTTGTCACCTTTTATCAAAAACTAAATTTAAACACCAACATTTTCGAAAAAGCTTTTTTTAAGTTATAAGATAGATTATTGTGTAATTGAAAGAATGTGTATCTTCGCTATTTTCCACTTGAACCCGTGAGTATAAAAATCATCACTTTTATACAAAATGTTATCACTGTTTACTACTCGTTTTTGGCAGGTTTCCCCTCATAACAGCTCCGACGAATCACATGTTTAAAGTGTAAATGTTTTGCTCTGTTTAATTTTCAGAGTAATATTATGATTCGTGTTTTATTAAAAAATAAATCAGCGTCTTTGTAATGGAGCGGACTGATCTAATTGCGCCTTCGCAGGACCGATCCTGTATGTATATGCATTAGGGTGCTTCTTAAGTGGCGCTTTTATCTAAATTTTAATAGGGCATTTTCCTACTATTTTTTTAATTTATTTTAGGGATCCCAACTGGTTATTGAAAATAAACTAACAAATATTTTCACACAGTTTTGGATAAAAACAATTACAAAATAGTGTTTTAAAGATTCCCGTATAATATCATTATTATAAAATAGACATACATTTTATTAGTATAAAAAGTTAACTTTCTTTGTGGGGGGAAACTTCAGTAAAATGCTTTTTTGTGAAAAATTTTACTCATAAGTACAACCTTTCGCTCTTCCGTAGAAAATGTTTGAAAAAGGTTTTTTTTCTGGCCCTTAAATATCAATGATCCATATATATGTATTTAAAAAAAAAAATAACTGAAGCTTAAATTTTAATCACATATTATTAGAGTGCCCCATTGATATTTGGAAAAAAATGGCAATTAATAAGCACATATATATTTAGAACCAAAAAATTAAATTGATATTAAAACAATTTTAAGTGCCGTTTTTGTTTGTAAATTTTCCGAAAAAATCACCTGCCCCTATTATTTCTAAGACATTCCAAATATCTGTTAACATTGTTGGATTGGTTAGTCATTTATACGTTTTATGTTACGACTCAATTCTGAATGTGTGTGAATTTGAAATTTTAAAAAAAATAGCAAAATATTTCATGAAGGGTTAGCGATCGCTGCTCTGAGGAATGCCTGCTTTCAGAGATGAGCACTTGCTATCAAAGGAATCAACATTTGATGTCAAACACAACGTGTTCCAAGTCGATTACGACCCAGCTACGACCAAGGAATGCCCAAATTGTTATGGTTTGTGATTACTGCTTATATTTGATGCTTTTTTTGATACATTTTGCAAAGGTCTCTCAGACAGAAAATATAGGTCCCTATAAGTCGGGCGTTTTCAAGGCCGTTATTTTTTGTCCATATATTTGAAAATATGCGAATAAGATTATGTTTTCAGGATTATATGGTAAGTGTTTATTTATATTGGACTAGTGGTTACTACCCATCTTCGCTTGACTATATCCTTGTCGAATAAAAATATTGCATAAAATCTATTTTCTGAAGTTGCTAACACTAGCTATGATATTTACGTATTTTTCTTGAAATGTGTGGGTCAACGTTTTTTTTTTTTGGTTTGAAATGTCATTTTCGTTGTAAACAATGGGAGTTTAAATGTCTTTATAAAATAAAACAAGACGTTTTATGTACCTACCCATACAGGAGATAACACTTTGGACCCGCTTGGCCGACTTTCTACTATCCACAGAAGCTTGTTATCACCCATAAACTATTTTTGCTATGATGAACTATGTATTATGTAATTATTTAGGTAATAATCTATGTTAAATAATACATGTTATGTTGAACTTTACCCAACTGATATTGACATACCTTGTAGACATTCTACCACTATATGAGACAGTTCATTCTAAAGATTTAGTTAGTCTCACACAGTTAATATCAGTTGGAGTAACACTACGCTTCTGGTGTAGACATTACCCTGTAAAACCTCATACTATGAAATACATACAAATAAAGTGCAAGTAAAGTGTTTTGGAAACAAAGAATCCATAACAGACGTAGTGTTTTTTTTTTTTTCATTTATCAACTATTAATTTTTTTTTATAACATATGAGTACGTATGTACATACGCATGAGTTTGAAATTGAAACTTATAAAATTGTAACGATATATGTGTTCAGAAAATTATCAAATTAAAAATACTCTTTTCAAATTCAGACAAGCGATGAAGTACTTACTTGTAATAAAAAGAGTGGATTAAAGTAAACGTTTTTTTTAAATCTTTATTTATATTTTTTGGTTTTTTAAAAGAAAGGCAAACATTCCCGGGTTACGAATAACCTGACAATATTTGAAAAAACGCCTACTACCATCATAAGTAGCGGAAGATGTTCCTTGTGCAATGATGCGAGTTAAGATTCATTCAATGATTTTTCACAAGTAAAAACTAGTATAATTGATTATAAATACTGTCCTTTGTGAGTGCGTACAAGTGTGAACTTTTAAAAATTGAAACTGTGGATGAAAGCGATCATATAAAAAAAAATAATCTTTTCAAATCCAGACAAGCGGTTAGGTATAGACTAACCTACAATAAACTTTACAAAAACAATTACAAATTACATACTGTTATTTTTCACTAGGTTTTTAGTAATAATTGTTCATGTTTGATGAGGAAAAAGTTAAGCTTAGGTCCCTAAAGATGTTATTTAAGCTTCGCGGTAATTGGACCCTCAAGTCTTCAGAAATTTTCGTTTGATACATGTGTTTAATTAAGCTAAATTATCTTGAGTATACATCATCCATAAAAAAGATTCTTTTTTGAGACGTAATTGTGTTAAAATGGCAAAATGTTTCTACTAACTCCAAAATGTCCTCACCTAAGCCGTCCAGTAAATACTATGAGCTTTTCGATTCTCTCAGCTGGCATGGCCCGGTACGGACGTGAGCAAACCACCTCTTCCTTGGAATTTCCATTCGAACGGCTAGCGATTGTTTGCAAACTGGATATTTTCTGCTTCGAGTGAATTCGGCATTTTTCTCCAGCCAAAATTTAATTTTAAACGGATTACGGTGAAGGTACTTGTGGAGAGTGAGCTCTCCCCTTAGGATTTTTACGCTCCTGCCCCCTGGTTTTACAATCTAACTTGACAGAGGCTTTTGTGTCGTTTTAAGGATTATTTGGATAAGTCTCGGTAATTTCTTCGGTCATCACGAAAGAAGAAGTAAAATGTCAATCATCTTTTTATGTGGTTTATTAAAATTTAAAAGAGTCGTTTACTGTGTAGACTTTTGAAAGGTTTTTTGAGTAAATATATATTTTTTCAAATAAATATTTTATTATTGTAGCGTGAGATTAAGCCCGCTCATTTATTAAAAAAATCCTTAAAATAAGATATTCTATTGATTTCCATAAAAGTAAAAGCCAATACAAAGCTTATGTGACCATATTATAGTACTTAGGGGCTATTTCACCACCTCTCAATAAACTACTATTCATTAGATAACTCTAATCATCGGAATATTCGTTAGTTATCTCCTTCCGCAAGTTTGGCTGGCAACGCCGCTTTTTTTCAAACCTTATCCCGTCTGCTGTCACGTCTGTCAATACAATGCCGTTATTTCTATCATAAACATAAACTAACTTTTACAACACAAAATTCGCGCGCGAAGCTCATTACATCCCTCTCACCAAATAGTTAAACGCGTCTCTATATTTAAATAAAACATATTTCTATTTTATAACTTTATTGTATTATTCAGGGGCTATTTCACCACTTCTCAAGAAGCTGTCAACGTAAAGTGCACCCCAGTAGTTAGTATATATCTTCTGATTTAAAATGGCGGCGTACTGTTTTGACAGCTGGCTGGTCTTGTAGGCGAGTTTTCTGTTGAAGTTGATTTTTTACTGTAATTATGGAAGTGGTTGAAGATTTAAATATCTTAGACGAACAGGACATGGCGGAAAGACGTAGACCGCGTGTTTTCAGACCAAGAGTCAATTTTTTATACGTCTTAGATGACATTGAGTTTAGGTCAAGATTTCGCTTGACAAAAAATGCCGTAAAGGAGATAGTCTCTCCAAGAAGCACACGGTATGTAATTCTAATATACGCCTTCACAATATATCACGGAATATACTATGAAATAACAACAATCTTTGGCAGTACAATATACCCACATACAACATGTTCATGCTTACAAACTATCAACCTTCACCAAGCAATAATAGACACTCCTCAATGCACTTCACTAATATAATTTAATAATAAAGTTATAAAATAGAAATATGTTTTATTTAAATATAGAGACGCGTTTAACTATTTGGTGAGAGGGATGTAATGAGCTTCGCGCGCGAATTTTGTGTTGTGAAAGTTAGTTTATGTTTATGATAGAAATAACGGCAATCGGCATTGTATTGACAGACGTGACAGCAGACGGGATAAGGTTTGAAAAAAAGCGGCGTTGCCAGCCAAACTTGCGGAAGGAGATAACTAACGAATGTTCCGATGTTTAGAGTTATCTAATGCGTTGTAAAAAAAATACATAGCAATCCCTATGAGTTAAAAAAACAAATTCTTATCCATAAATTAATAGTACAGGCCCCTTTACACTGTTACAACATCTTGAACGATTAGCCGCTAATCTGACAAATACACCTCCAGTATAAAATATCCCAATAGCATCATGTCAAGAAGTCGTCTTGTGCTAGTATATATTTGGTGGTGGGAGAGAAAGTTGTTTTCGGATCTAGTTACATCTAAGCTCAGTGTTCGATTTCTGAGTGAGAATGTACTCCGAGTACCGTAAGCATACCTCAACATGGCGCACAATTCAGTGCGCCGCTTCTAAAAGATACTTGACAAAATGTGTTTTTATCTTTTCCCGCACCGTTTCACTGCAAATCTCCGGCGTTCTGTGCGGGTGCCGCTTCCGTCGACACCGACAACGGGTTTCGTTAGTGACCACCCCAGTGTCTGTTGCACTCCACTCCGAGCAAACTGGAACACTCGTTCGGGCTTCGTAAAGTGCTCGTCGAATAGGGGAGATTTGGAATGCAGTCAATGCTGGGCGCCATGAAATGTATTAAATAAAACTGATTTTCTTAACCGATTCACTCATTTTTTAATCATTCGAAAAGAGCGAGTGTGACTACCCTAAACCAGTTAACTATAAAGGTAGCTTTGAAAACAACCATGCATTAATATTGTATATTTTTTATCGCTTCATAAATGTTTTTTTTAAAGAAAGACAAACGTTCCCGGGTATGAATAACTATATATGAAAAATAAAATGTATTTTAATAATATTTGGAAAAATCCATCTACCATTATGATAATCATAAGGTGTAGCTTGTACAATGATGGAGGACTTAGCTAGCAGAAGAATTAAACCCATATCGCCCGGATGGGAATTCGACGCGTGTGTCAACTCAGCTATTTTCAAAATTGAAAAGGTTCATTATTTTCAAAATTAATCTCAAATTACACCCAAAATCTAAGCAAGCGATAGGTGTACACCAATATTTCGTAATTTCATCCTAGGAAAGAAGATTAAAAAGCTGCCAGAAACTCTACCGAGAGAATACCTTTTTTTAACGTTTTAAGTGACTTCATCTATGTTCAGTGACTAGATAATTAATCTCCTTGCCCCCAGCCATTTTCTTCCGCCTGAAAACAATCGTGGCATGAAGGTCTCATAATTCCACAAATTCAGACAGTAGAAATCTTATGTGGTATAAAAGTGTAGTGGGGCGCTCGGCCAGCAATCTGAAATCAAGTTCAATACTAACAACGACCACATACTTAACTATTTTTCATACTAAACTTTGCTTAGTGACTATCTGCCTGAGAACGCAAAGCTTTAAAATTTGTGTTTTTAATACAAATACAAATCTTATCGTGCTATACAGGGTGTCCCAGAACTCGACGTCAAGCCGAAAGCGGGTGATAGGCAAAGTCATAAGTGTTATCAGAAAAATATTTTTTTAAATCTAAGTTATGCATTTTAAAAATTATGGGCATTTTAAAAAAATCGAGAAAATCTACACCCTGTGATGTTGTTTTAACTCCCGTTGCTACAATTTTTTGTTTTTAATTATTTTTTTTTTAATTATTTAATTCTGAATAATGCTTCTGTAAATTGTTGCATAGAACTACCCCAGCTTGGAAGAAAATGACACCTTTTTGCCCACTAAGTTTTCAAAATGAATACTTCGCCCAATTTTAACTGTCTGTACTGAAAAAAAAAAAGTACCACGCTTGCTTGGCAAGTTTCTTTAAAAGTTGGCGCATTTAATAAGGATTCCAAAATTGTATAACAATTGCTAGCAATCCAGCATGTTTCTTGGGTATATTTTTTTTGTGACTACCTGAAAACAGGACAATAGCGACCATTGTCTCGCTCACACTAGTCGAATGGTGTAATATTTATCCGTCTCCCACGTTAATAACAGTGGCGTCACTATCTGTCACGCTCACACTTCGTAGAGTTACTCTCTTTGTCTCATTCAACTAAAATCTTAAATTTACGGCCTTGAGGAAAGCCTTGAGTAGAATAAAATCACTTTAAATAATTAAGAAAAATTTGACCAAAACTGGGTTTCTTTACAAAAAAAAAATATACCTAAGAAACATGCTAGATTACTAGCGATTGTTATACAATTTTGGAATCCTTATTAAATGCGCCAACTTTTAAAGAAACTTGCCAAGCTAGCGTCGTACTTTTTTTTTCAGTACAGACAGTTAAAATTAGGCGAAGTATTTATTTTGAAAACTTAGTTGGCAAAAAAGTGTCATTTTCTTCCAAGCTGGGGTAGTTGGTTTGAAAATTTATGCAAAAATTTACAGAAGCATTATTCAGAATTACATAATTAAAAAAAAAATTAAAAAAAATTGTAGCAACGGAGTTAAAACACCATCACAGGTTGTAGATTTTCTCGATTTTTTTAAATGCCCATAATTTTTAAATAAATAACTTAGATTTAAAAAATATTTTTATGATAACACTTATGACTTTGCCTATCACCCGCTTTCGGCTTGACGTCGAGTTCTGGGACACCCTGTATGGAAGTGGAGAAAGATAAAACAATAATATTGTTAGAAGTGGAAATTAAAATTGTAAGCACTGTGTCAATGTAAATATTATTAAATAGTTCATTTGCTCAACTTCATTATACTTACCAAGGACGACCATTTTTCAATCGACTACCAGAAGAAATCAGAAGCATTAATGATTAAACCCAACTATTTAACTCTATTAAGAAATATTAAAAAAAACATTCTCCACAATTAAGTCTCAAATTGAATTGAATAAATGACTCTTTATATCCCATTTACTAACGATATGTACCATAGCGCATTGTTTGATCAATAATAATTAATGTACACTCCTCTTTCGTACACAAGCTTTTGCTTCTAATGGAAGAGTACTATATTATATTTGATATTTTTATTTATGTATCACTATTTGATTGTAATTAACATGTGAAATAAAAAATAAATTTAAAAAATCAAATGGTCATAGAGACAAAAATCTCAATTCACGTTATGACTTTTGTAGGCGTATATATTGAATTTTTCATCACAGTTGGAGTTGGAATTTTCCTATATTTTTGTTGTTGTTATTTACAGATCTACAAATTCATTCAACTTAAAGTATTACAACATTGACATTTTTAACTCGATTGAACGTGATATTTAACTGAAATCCATTACACTACTGCACCCAAACTAGATCACTGAAACTAACCTTCCATCTACTTCCGTCCTTCTTCCCTTTTTCTCATTCCCATGTTTCCTTCTACCTTCCTCTCCCCCCACCAACTTAGTTAAGTTACTAAAAATAACACTGTTTATTGTCAAACTTTATTTGTAATTATTTATTATCGTCAGTAGTGGAAAATTTATAATTTGCATGATTTGTTATTCTTAATATTATATTTGTATTAATTGTAGGAAACTATAACTATAACGGTACCGTTACTTAAATGGAAGGTATTCATATATATGTGTTCGTCCAAATAGAATTAAGTATCATCTGATAGTATTAATACCGTAAGCCGTCTTCTGCTACGTTCGATGGAAAAATTGCTCATACATACAAAAGTTTGAAATTTTCTTCCGATTACGGTCCTTTACGATTAACTCAGTATGTTCCTTTGTATGTTTGTGTCGTGACTAAACCACGCGGGAGCGGATTTTTATCTGCTAGTTGTACATAATTATGTTATATTATTGTATGCTCGTGTTAGGTATTTGTCAGTTTTTAGTCTAGTAAATTATTTTTGAGAGGCTTAAAAGAAAAATCATGTTTAAAACTTTGTAAATTCATAAAAAATATCTACTTCCCTTAAATTATAATAAGGTGATTGAAAAATTACCGAGGTGACTTGCAAAAGCATCTAACGCATCCCATGTAACCCGTCTCGCAGAAGGTAATAAAACTACCGGAATGTATTTTTAAAAGCCGCCTTCTGTCAACCATAAAACAAAACCTAAAGTCACAGATGTACACTATGAGACTCAATAAGTGTGAATTCCGGACCCAATAGTTTATATGCCATAGACCTACTTAAAAGTGTACCAGTCTGATAATGTTTGTCATAAGGTGAAACCGGCCAGGTCTTAAATAAAAATATATTGAAATAAACTTAAAAAAATGGTATTATTCAAATCATTTAAATGGAGGTCCACCACGAATTAAGAGTTTAAAAATCAGAAATATTGAAAATAATTTGCATTTAATTAGAATTAACTTTTTAGATTTATGTTTTTTTTCAAAGATGGCCTATATCGAAAGATATTGAAAAATAATATCGATAATTTTCAATGAAGTACGACATCATAAATATTAAGTCCTCGGTTGCTCAATTGGCAGAGGATAGAGAAGAGGTTCCGGGTTCGAGTCTCGGTTGCGACCGTTATTCTTTTTCGGTTCTGGCTTTTACTCTTTCATATTTTAGAGTACCTGCGTTTTCAGTTACCGGTGACCGACGAGGAACCGGTTATTTATCCAGTTCTTTTTGGAACCGGTTCTTGGTACCAGAAAAGTTCCAGGAAGGATATTTTTTCGAAAAGTACTATCAAATCGATAAAAGTTCCTCGCCAAAAAAAAAGGACTAGTCGGTAGAGATTTTATCGAAAAGAACTGGAACCGTTCCTCGGAGAAATAATATCGACGGTTCCAGTGACCGGCTAGGAACCGGTTCCTGTTAACCGGGACTTCTTCTTCTTCTCCGGGAATTTTTTCATATATCGTATTAGAGTCATATGTGGTATGTTATATTGTAGTCGTATTGCGTTAATCACCGCCAACGAATATTTCTCCCTCTTCCTGTGTCAACTGTGGTAAGAGGTGTATAAAATAAGGATATAATTCTACCCGGTGAGCGGTTAACGGGCTGCCTTTTGCTACTGTAGGGTTTTTTGTGCAAATTTTACAAACAAAGACTGTGTTTTTTCTGTTTATAGCTATCTTTTATTTAATACCAAGGTTGGGAAGGTAAGAGTTATATGTGGCTTTTTAAATATCTTGAATGGATTTTCAGTAGCATTTTAGGTTCACTAAATGAGAAAGAAACAGAGATTTTTAAATGTATATTAATAAACATCAACGTTTTTATTCGAGCTTTTCTGAGGTACATCATAAAATATATTTCAGTTCGCTGTGTTCGATGTGTTCCCATTTTTCCACAATTCGTTAACAGAAAATGTTTACAATGGTAGAGAGCTCTTAAGAAATAATGTAAGCACTTTCTAAAGAACTTTACCGTAGTTTTTTTTAATATTTCTACAATTCGCTACCGCTATCCATATACTTTGCAGAGTAGTGTTTCCGCGGAGAACGCTAATGGAGTACAGCATAATTAATATGTATCTCATACATAAGATTTGTACCACTTTAATTAACAATCTACTAAAAATAACATATTTTGTGTAATTTTGTAGGAGTACATAAAGTCGCCGAAAAGGCAAAAGGGCTGAAGCGCTATTTTGAGAAGCTTACACCGTAAAACTTTAAAGTTTTTTTGTTGTTTGTTCTACAATAAAATTCATAAGTCTTCAGTACCTGGTTGGATTTTGAATAAAAAGTTGATTCAGGTAATCAATGTTCTTACTGAGTTACCTGAATTGACTAAAAGCTAAAAAAGTCTCAAACTTGTGTCGCTTGAGTCGAGCCTTCTCTCAAATGGTAAATATATTTTAGATAGCTAAAGGGCAACAAAAGTTTTTAGGACCAAACGAGAGTCAGACCATTCGATGCAGAAAAATACTGATCAAAACTGCATATCTTCAACTCGTTTTTGATCATTCATATCTTCAAACCCTTTTTCCTTGCTAGCGACGTACCTACATATATTTAGTCTTTAGAAGGTAAATTAAAGCTGAACTTAGAAAATTATAAAAAAACGTATATCTATTGAACCGCTCGCTTATATTTTAAGAATAGAGCCCCAGGATAAGTAAGTTTATGAATAAATATCAACGAAAATGAGAGGAATCTATTTATTACGAATGTATTTATATTCTTTACATTAACATGTACATGTAATTAATACACTTACAGTTTTAAGGTTTGTGGCCACGTCAAATATTGGGACCACGTCATATTAAAATATGTCTCTGGTTGCGAACACGTTTGACACAATACTAGTACACTAGTATGTTGTCTATACTAGTACACAGGAGTACTACGCCTGGCACCTGAAACTAAGTAATGATTTGAGTATGATTCAATACTCTTAGCGCATTCCATCTCTCTACTCATTGTTCGAAATCAAGTCGACTTTCCGAGCCGGCCTAGTAGTGATACCCTGCAAACCCTCCAGTGTTTCCTCTCGAGCATCCATCATGATCTGACAGTATCGAAAGAACTCTCCTGCTCTAGTTCCATGTTGGAAGCCGATACCTCTTGGTTCATGCCCCTGTCAGTGGTTTTTTTTTCACTGAACTATCACGATGTTGAATTGGCACTCTTATTTTAATTATATTTTATTTTCTATAAACCAAAATAGTCTAATAATAATAGTAAGCTACGGGAGCGTAGTAAGCATAACATAAACATAACTTAACGCAGCAGTTTTGACACAAGCGTGCTAAAATATCGTCATGACAGATATAATCCTAATTGATCAATTGAACCTGCTCAGAAGCTTGTGCTTCACATGTTCCCAATAACACCTTCAGACTTTCCATCCCGTGTTTAATCTTTGCCCATCTCCTTCTTACTCTTTTGTACATGCCCTAATCCATTCTTAACTTTAGATACATTTTGTAATCTATTATTAGTTGTATCATAATATAGTTTATATCTGCCTTGAAGAAGGCGCAGTTTTGCCACAACAGGTAAGAGTATTTATATAAATAAAGTGATCTAGGCAAAGTTAAATTCCATCACGCTGTTACTAATTTCAAAAAGAAATATATTGAAAGCCTAATAAGGTACTATCGAACATTCCTCTTCTGTCTCCTTTCTCTGCCAATTCTTTTCGCCTCACAACATTGAAACTATCCTACCAGTTCCGGGTAATAGATACACTTGTGCAATGATCACACGCACAAAAAATATACGCTTGTTCTGCCCTCGTCAAGTGATTGGACATCCACCACCCTTCTGTAGTTCTGGCCTCACCACCAGAATCTCACGTTACAACTTGCAGCGTTGAGCCGCCGTAGTTTAATTCGATTACTTTAAAAGCATTTCGTATCTCGCGCTCAAACTCGGAAAACATCAGCCGCGAATTCACATACAAGTACACTTGTCGGGGAGGTTTACGTGAATAGGCAACTAGCATCATTTCTGTCAACTGAATGACTGCTATATGATATACCACCCTATTCGTAGTTCGCAGAAGATTATTATGAAATATTTTAATGTTTTCTGGGAGGGTTCAATTGATACAAAACGTTTTAGATTCCTTTAAGTTTGTCCCTTTTTTGAAAAATTGTTTCTAATTAATGATAATAATAATAAATGGATAACTTTTATAGCGCCGTTTTTGTGGGAAAATCACCTCAAGGGCGTAAATAATAAAATAAGAATATGCAATAAGAAATAAAATGATGGTGCCTGATCCCCTATGCACCGGTTCGCCTACGGTGCCAATAGCCCGCCTTTATGAAAAGAAAACTCGGACACATATCGTGACCGGGAGAAATTGCCGAGCACACAGTAATGGCTTGCGAGATTTTTTTATGTTTAGCTTTAGTTTAATTTATTTTACAAATTCACAAAAAGCATTTGCTTTGTGGCTTGCCATATTTATAAATAAAACAGATAAACTTTGTTTATAACCACTTTATTATTCAATATTATGTCTACCGGTTTCGGAAGTACCCTTCCATCATCAGGACAATATTAAAATTATATTTTAATATTGTCCTGATGATGGAAGGGTACTTCCGAAACCAGTGGACATAAAATTGAATAATAAAGTGGTTATAAACAAAGTATATCTGTTTTATTTATAATTTATTTTATTTTAGTTACTTGTACATCAAAGTTTACAAAGTATCTAAATATAAAAAGTAAGTTTTTGATTTTTTAATAACTTCTATACTATTTGATATTACTAATATATTTATATGGTTCCTATAGGCTATTTTAAATTTATTGGTATAATTTTGATGGTTTCCGGCAGCGCATTATAACATTTCATACCTTTATAAAGTAAGCTGTTTTGTGTATTGGTTTTTTTTTTTAAGTCTGATTTCTTTGGATGTCCTTGTATTATGTCTGTGAATATCCACGTTGTAAATAATTTTGACAGAAAAATATTTAAGTAACAAGTTGTTCTTCATTTTATGTATGAATATAGAATTGGAAACTTAGAGAATTTTAAACTTGAATGGTGAACCATGCGGGAGCTATGCAAACTGTATCCAATATTCAAATTAATGTATAACATTCATAGTACCTATCTACAACATTGCCAGATATAACTGATCACATTGCGTAAACGAGTTTTCGGATTTTTTTTAAAACTACTCACTGAAAATAAAAATACTATCGTTACCAATTTTCATCCAGTTTTATTAGTCGGTTCGAAACATCATTGCTTATAGAAAGCACCTGCAGTCAGATGCACTCCCTTGCGGCCTTGGTCAAGCCAGAACACTGTGGAACTGTTCTCGCGTAGCCTCTGCAGCTATATTTATATAGTATGACCGGGGTGACTGACTGGGTGAATCTCCGTTTCTAATGGCATACTAAGTACGAGTATTAGCAGTTTGAAACCAGCCAGTCAATAGAATACTCGGCTGCTGTCAACCAGGTATTATTGTTGATAGCTTTGCAAAATGTCCAAATCTTCGTGCAGTAATAGACACAAAATACTGAGATCGCTTCGATGAATATAATGGTAACAGCGTGAACCCAAGTTTGAACAAACAATTTTCAAACAAAGTTGTTACGAAACATTTTAGTTTCCTAGAAATGGCACGTAGAACTTGACTAGAACTAAGGTAAAAATATACAGACTATTTTATCGAAAGGATCGGATGCTTACCTTTAAATTGGAAGAAGAATTCAACATTAATGCATATGACAAGCGTACAATAGCATCAACATGAATAATAAAGATTAAATAAGCTGTTATTTACTAAGCAAAATTTTAGTCAGGTTAAATCCAAATTGAATTTACGTGAAAATTGTAAGCATGCATAAAGAAAAAAAATCCTCTTGTTTTTAAATTTTATAAAGTGAAATCCAATAGAGTTAGGTAAGGGTGAGTTTCATCGAAAGGGTGATGAAAATTATGTGAAAATTGGAAGAATACATAAAAACAAATTCAAAAACACATTTTTTACAATTATAAAACCATTGAGTGAATTCCAGTTCGATTGCCTCTATAAGCTAGCTACTTTACAAAGGGTAAAATAAAACTCACAGCATTAATTTTTTAAAGTTTTTCCAAGCCGTTGTGTTCCTCTTTACATAATTATATGTTTCTTTCCCACACCGCACAGTAGCTGACTGTAGCGTCTGTTGTGAACATTAAACGAATCGTTGTAATTTTTAATATACACACGAATCTTGGCCGCCCCGCGCCCCGCACCCTGCATCCAGGCCAAGCTCGTTGGTCCGGGTATGAAATACGGCGATCTTCCAGCCCTCCCGACTTTCTCTGGAAAATATTTACCCAAGGCCACTTATCTGTCGGGAAGGACCAAAAAGGAGGAAAAACATTGATGATATATCTAAAGAGAACTGACATTCATTCCATTAATATATCATTCAGGAAAATAAACGATTGGATATTATAATTATCATTGATACACGAGTGATTTGAATATTTATTTATAAATTAACGGACTAAAGACCAATTACAAAAAATACATATAAAACACGAAATGAAAAAAAGAGCAACAGAGAAGGAATAGCAAATACATAATAATAAATGTAGTGATGACAAAAATAAGGCAAAATAAACATAAGAGAGAACATTCAAGCCATGGTCTAGTCAAAGTTTTGGTAGAGTCAAAGTAAAGAATGACGAAAATCATTTAGACTGCTACCAAAAATGTCAAGACCATGGCTTGAGTTAACAAGTCTTGACATTCTGGACATTGGAGAATTATATCCATAATTAGCATATCTCCGAAATTACTCAATCCATAGCACAGGCCATTCCCATTATGTGTCACTCCCATATTTCACCATATGAGTATATTATTATTTATTTTAATTTAAAAAGAAAGACAAACATTTCCGGATTATGAATAACCTGACGATATTTGAACAACTCCAACTACCGTCATAGTAAGCGGAAGATGTTGCTTGTGCAATGATGAAGGACTTAGCTAGCAGAAAATTGAACCAACGATGCCCGAGACCGATCATCTGTTGTCATTGGATGTTTGGAGGTGAATCCTCGTTGTTGCACCACAAGGTTTCGGTACGAACACTGAACATTGGCACCATTTT
Source organism: Drusus annulatus (assembly GCA_022651775.1). Classification (NCBI taxonomy): domain Eukaryota; kingdom Metazoa; phylum Arthropoda; class Insecta; order Trichoptera; family Limnephilidae; genus Drusus; species Drusus annulatus. The sequence continues at coordinate 115,884 of JAGWCC010000629.1, forward strand.
GAGATATTTACGGCTGATTTAAATCAGTGAGTGAATCACAAGCTTTCTCGCAGAAGGACCAATTTACCGATTATCCTTAAAGTTCGCGGGCCGCAAAGGTTACAAGTGTTGCGGAGATTGGTATCTTATATTATAATTAAAACCAAAAATTACCTACCCAAAGTATCGCATTCCACAATAAATTTGAGAAAATATTAAGAAACCATAATCTTTCTAAAAAATGCCAGGGTTTTCAAATAAACTTATGTCTTGTTACTTTTCTATTCTTTTCAATAATAGTTGGCATTTAATACATCACTGAGGGCATGCAAATAATAAGCGAAACATTACATCTAAGTTTACAGCCATGCTAAAAGAATTTTCCATTATAAAAATGGTGTGTTACTTCTTATTTGACGTAATTACTGTTTCGTTCACATTTATATGATCTTAGTTGAAAAGGGACAAAACCGGAGGAAAAATGTGATAATGTTTTTGACAAACACAAAATTTGAGTATTTACGATGCGGTCCTCTTTGTTGTTCCAACTTGATTTCTTTATGAAAATATAATTTGTGTTTTACAAGAGAGGAAAATCTTAACCTCTGCAAAAACATTTATTTTATCAAAATGTTGTTGGTAAAAAGAAGTTGCTATTTTAATATTAACCCATATTTAAATTTATTAATTCTACCTGTCTCATATTAGAGAATGGTAATTTTTTTAAACCTAAATGTTTACTACTATAAAATCATAATTTACCTTATTTTATTATTGTTAATCGTATTTTAAATTTTTTTAATATAAAACTAGCGAGTATCCGACATGCTTTGCAATTCCACAATTGCTAAATTGGCTTGTCTATCAATATTCCCCGAAAAATAAATCCAAAAATACTTTGAAACGGAAAAACATAATTAAAAATTTTATCGATGCCACAATTTTTAAATATAAAAATTGAATAATGAAAAAATACTTTTGCCACGCATTCTAATAATTACGAAAAATATGCCATTCGAATTTTAACGTATTCATTTTCCACTGCAAATCAGAAATCAATTGAATAAAAACACAAACAGTCGCTAAAATTACGTTATTATTTCCTCCCTATGCTCGTCTGTCTCAGAAGAACGGGCTTGAGATGTTCTATCTCGATCTGGTTTCAAGTATTTTTCCCCTTCGCTCCACTGAAGCTCGTGATGCCTTTATCTTTCTTGCTTGACTTGTAGATCGACCAATAGATTTTCTTTTTTATATCATAATTAATTTAATATCGAAAGTAATGTATTTTGGCAACTATTATCACCTTTAAACAAAGACACATTAGATAATAAGTTACCTAATTGTGTTTTCCATTTTGATTTATTTGTACTCATTTATATTCGTATTAATATTTGATTTATCTCAAAACAAAGAAACATTAATTTCAAAATGTAGGTAACTAATTGTGTTTTTCATTTTTAAAATATCATACCCAAACAAACAGTCATTCACATTGAAAAAAATAAATTAAGTAGGTAACTATTTGTGTTTTCCATTTTCAAAATATTCTACCAAACTTACCTTCTTCTGTGGTATATGTAATATGTCAAAGAACAGTTTATCTATGGCTAACCTCAATACAACATGGCGGGTTTAATGTTTTTTATACAATTTTTTAAATTTTATGGCAAGAATTTACATATTGGATTTGATTCGAGCTACTCCCTAAACCTTCCCGTCAGTGAAAAAGTGTTATTTTAAGCGAAATCGATCTAGTAAATTTCGAAAAAATCGAAAACAGACAGACAAACAAAGAATCATTTTTTATATATAGAGGAGAAGATTTAGTTATAACATTTTTTTCGGACAATTCGTTGAGTGTTCAGACTTTAAACTCCTTAAATAGGAATTCTGAAGGAAATAAAATCAGATTCTGCTTCATAGTTTTCAAATTTTGGTCATTTCTTCACCATTGAGTTAGTAAGAAATTTGCTAGTTTGATTTGATAAACTTTTTTTTCAAAATATTCACAAGCACAACTTGCATAAACCTTTAAAATCGTTTTTGATTTGACATAAAAACTTATGCTTTGCGGTAAACCTCCTGAGGCCAGACGTATAAGGGGAAACTTTTGCAACATCGTAATTTATTTTTCATTTGAATTTGACATAAATTTCTGATGTATTGAACTTGAAAAGAATATTTGAATCTCTGAATGCCCAAAGTTTACACATCAATATGAGATTTTTTTCTCGGAAACTTCGCTGAGAATTTTTTACTATTTTTTTGTGTTTTTTCTTCCTGAACTTTTGATGAAATTATATATTTATACATAAACTTACAAATGAGTTAGTTTTAAAAAAATCTAAGAGTTTTCTAAAATAATAGGCGTTTTGGGGAATATGTTTTATTAATAGACAACATGTGGTAAAATTTGGTAATTGCGATTTTTTAAATATATTTATTTTGTTAATTTTTCATTGTTGTTTTTACTGTATTCACATATTTTTATTTTCATTTATATTCGTTTAATGGTTTAACATAATATTACGTTTGTAGCACAAATTTCAAAACATAATATCTTACAACCCACGAATTTACAGACACACGACAATGGTAAAAGCTTCCTTTTAATGTAATTAATTCCGGTGTTGAAATATTTACAGTGTAAACATGTGTAATTCTTCGTCAATGGAGTTAAATTGGTCAAGCCTCAACACAGCAATTTTCGAGTTGAAAAATGGTGAAACCAGCAAGCAAGCTTATTTTGTGTGTAAAATACCCGCAATATTGTTGAGTTCCAAACACGAATTAAAGTGTACCTATCAAACATAAATGTTAATTATTTTCATTGTCTTTATTATTGAATGACATGTCTTAAAATAATAAACAACGCAGAAGTAAGCCGAGATTATAATTTCCACTTATTCAAAAATTAGATTAGCTATTAAACAGAAGTTAAAAATGACTGTTTAAAAAAGCAGTGTATTTTCTCCAAGGTAAATTTAAACCCCTAACCCATGTAATTTGAGCCCCACTCACACGACAGATTAAAAATGCAATTACGTGATACGAGTAGTATCAAAAGCTACAACGACCGTCACCAGCTCCAAATGACACAAAAAGCGTCGATAATGACAAAGACTAAAGCCAATCCTTAAAGAAATAGCACAATGATTGACAGAAGCGACCCACGGAGATCGAAAAGAAAGTGAATTCATTTTCGAACCCATAAATACGATTTGCTGCCAGTTATCTGAGCTCTAAATTACATTTTTGCACCTAAAGAACTTATTTAAAGTTGTGACCTCGTACTTTATAATATTTTCATCCATGTAAAATAATGTTTTTAAGGTAGTATTGTTGCAATTTTTGGCTTTTTACGATAACACATATTTATGTTAGTTTCGAGTTATAGAAATGCAATAATAAATAAAGTTGTCATTGTTTTCAAACAAAAAATTGTCTTCGATTCGATAAAATTTGGAATAAAAGCTCCGATAGGCCACATATTGGTCTCAATATAATAAATTAAGAAGGGCGTTATAATTCAACGATTAGCAAAAATATGACATCATAATCCGTTGAGATAAAATACGACGAATAAAGGAGGTGAGCCGTGTCGGAGAACACAAAGCCGTTGCGTATAAATCTACTGTTCGTTGGCCCACGCGTGTGGTGTGGTGTTGTGTTGTGTGGTGTAGCGTGGTGTTACTGCACGGCTTGTGTTGTGCCAGGCCACGGTAAGTCACCGCGGTCTGTCGCCCTTTTGCCGCGATTGTTTTCTTTGCCGGCGGGTAAAGGCGGAAAACCCTTATCCGTCTGCCTCGTTGGCCAGGCATTCTTCCCGCGCACACCCGCGAAGGCGGGCAGGGCCACATTTTGTGGAAATCGGGCTCATTTTCATTTTTTCCTAGTACTCTTCAATATGTGATTTTCCGACTGTTGCCAGCTTTGCATCAGTTTTTTTCTGCTACCGTTTTTACAAAGTTAATACATGTTTTATTCTCACAGAGGAAGCTTACAAAGATTATGTCAAAATCAATAGTATTATCAAAATTAAATGCGTTATTTCAGAAAAATAACTGAATCATTCTGAAAGGTAGTTTGAGTACCATCAAGGCAGTGTGTGCTAAAGCATAATACACAAAAGTAGCGGTTACCGAATTTTATTAGTTTATTCTTATAAACGTATTTCAGTTACTCAAGAAAGTTACTTAAGAATGCAAGGCTGATGTGAGCGTAATGGATAGGATTAAGAAAGGGACGCTTAGATGGTTTGGGCACGTAGAGCGAATGAACGAAGAAAGGAGTGTGAAAAGAATATATGATGCGAAAGTGAATGGAAGAAGAAGTCGAGGACGCCCGGGAAAGACATGGCACGATCAAGTAAATCAAATACTTGAATCGGGTCGTGTGAAGAGTCAGAATAACAGAAGAGTATGTATGAGACGATGTATGAATGTAAATGAAGCAAGAAGTGTGTGCCAAGACAGAGTTGTATGGCGGTCCGTCCTCTCTGCCTACCCTTGCGGGGAAACGGCGTGATGGTTAGTTAGTTAGTTAGTTAGTTAGTTAGTTCAGTTACTCTATTCAAATCGCAATGAAAGCGGCGATGGCCAAATGGAATGAATCAAATTGTAGTTCGACTCTTTTCAAGAGCGGATTCCTTAAAGTTGAGCTTCGGCTTGGTATCTGTGCCTGGAGAAGAATCGGTCTCACAATAATTCTTCTTATATGCTTTATTTTATTTTTATTTTTATTTTATTTTGTTTGGGAGACCAACAGTTTACATACATACTAGGTAAAATATTATATAAGTAGTATTAATATGACCATTTATAGGTTTCCACTTTAGTGTTTGTATATACAGGTGAAATGATACTGTAAGTGAATCTAATTTTAAAAATTAAACAAGAAATTAAGATATAAATTAAAAGAAATACAAATCAAATAAAAAAAAAATAAGAAACATAATTTTAAAATTTTCATATCAGTATGTTTAAAGGGTTGAGGTTGAGTTATAAAACCCTTGATGCATACGACAGTTTTTCAGCAAGTTATTGGATGATATTTTAGTAACGATAGACTAAGGCCTCAAATACGTCCTCAATCCAGTCCTTGCTCCCACACACATGTAGAACAATTAAAATAGAAAACAAACAATGGCACGATACCCGGCGCATTGTTCGCGGCTCAAAATATGAACACGGCACAGGGTCGTCGGCCCGCGGAGCGCAGCTAGCGCCCTCTGCAGCAGCTCGGCTCATTATAATCTAGGTACCACAACGGCAGAATAAAGTGACCCCTGGATGGAAAATGTTTTAGAATGTGGGTTTTGTGAATAAAGGTTTTGGGACATTCAATATAAAGGTGCTGACACTATGGTTGTCTAGCGGCGACCTACTTATTGCGTAATTTGAGGAATATTATTTTTACATGACCGCTTGTTTTATTAAATAAGGGAGATGGTAGTGTTTTTTGTTAATGTTTTCTTAAGTCAACAGAGCATGATATTTTTTTTTTATTGCCATGAATTTTATTTTTCTAATTGGTCGAACGGGGCGGGACGTATTTCGTCTAGTACCCTGTAATAAGCACCGGCTTCCTCCGCGGGTTTCTCGCATGGGAATGTTGTGGTTTAGTTGAAGCATACAACACATACTAGTTAAAGGAGAGCTGATTTGCTGTGGTAATCGTCTATATTTAATTTACGTCATTTTATAATAATAAGGCACGCGTGGCAGTTTGATATACAAAGCATTATGTTTATTGGATAGGGAACTGATTGCTAGATTTTCTTATAATAAATGCTTTTCCATAAACTTCATAATGCTTTAAAAATATAGATTCAAATGAGTGTGAATTATCGAGTTCCGATAGTGGTACTTTTATTTCTTCTGGAGAAAGAAAAGATTTATACTCGTAAGTGCCTTATTAAAACAGTGAACGAATGTTCTGACAAAAATGGAACATCCCCACATCAACTTTAAAAAAACATTATTTTGAAAAGTAAAATAATCTCATACGCAGACATAACCCTCTTCAGCCGCTTAGTATAAGAATGACATTTATGGGAAAAATTGCTCCCCGAGAACAAAAAAATCTGAAGAAGGATTTCTAAGCATAGCATTGTTATAAAAAGGCTTACAGGGCCGTATAAGAATTGACTTGTGGTCAGTATCAGGACAAGATTTCAGTTTTATGTATTCAGATAAAATAAGCACATAATTCCAGTTCAACGTTTCCCATAAAACTTTATCTATTACGACACAAAGGTTCGACTGAAATCCAACGCGTTTTAGGGTCGGATGACCGAAGAGAAATGTAATTATATGTTTAAGTGGAAATAAAAAATAAATAAGGGTTGTTATTTATTAAAGCTTGGATTCAACTTCAACAAACTGGATGAATTTAATTCACCCTAGCTTTTCTGTATATGTAGGAAAATTTAAAAAAAAGTATATTAATAGTGAAAACGTGAAAATCGGTGAAACTTCATAAATACGGTTCAATTGAAATGTCAAGCGCGACAATCCCCTTTTAAATCTAAATTAAGAAAAACCTTGGGTCTATCCACACAATTTAAATTTATAACATCCATGTAATTAATATTTTTTACCTTTGATAACTTTTTGACATTATTGTGATTTTTATCTTTCAAACATTGTGGATTTAAATGCAACCATTTTTCATTTGCTCCTCCATCATACGAGCATATCGCTCACACTTCAAATAATTTACGTTTCAGTCGTACCGCAACACATGCGTTAAGTATAATAATTGACAACCTTTGCGACCGCATTTCATCTAATTAAGGTGTTTTTTTCTCATTTATTTCTTATGAAGTAATAAAAAGTGTATCCGGCACATTACAGGTAGATTGATTAATACTTTTAGTAACGCTTTGTTAACCCTAGAAAGATAATCTTACTATAAATAACGTAAAAGATAATCATACGTCTCAGAGACGTATCGCATGTAATTAGCGTATTTAAAAAAGCAGTGTACTTATTTTTTTAAATTATTACTATAAATAGTTGTTTATGTGTTAATTAGTGAAATAAAACAATGATTTACTAAAAATAAAATACATTTTTAAAATTACAAACAAAAATGTGAACTCCCTTACAAATCAGCAACAAAAAAAACTTATTTTCTAAAGGAACTTTCAATTAACTTCCAGTCTAAATGGTTGCTTATTTGGCACATTTTTTCTTATATTAAAAATAATTATTATTATTTATTACTTTAAATCACAAAATAATCATATTAAATGCAATCAAAACACACGTCGCGTTTATGGCTACCACACACAGATTTTTCGCACTTTATGCAAGATAACTTTGACATTCTGCGAATTTTAGAAGGACAATATGAACAATACCTCTTATTTTTTACAGTAGGCACTTCTTGATCTGTCTGATCACTATTTGCAATAACCTGTGGCATTAATTCCGATATGTTTTTCCGAACAGTTCTCTTCAAAGTTGGTGCCTCTAACCTTTTTTCCATCCATGGTGAAGTAAGCTCTGTACTCAATTTCTTCATATAATGTTTACGGCTAAGTGGCTTTTCATTCTTTAATAGAATGTTGTGACAATAAATGACATATGAGTTCACAAAACCTATGTTAAGTATGCCGTAAAGTACAGCCATTGGCCATCTGTTTGTCTTTCTAGAGCAAGACATTAACGAACACATTTGGTCGAATGTGTCGACACCTCCCTTTTTCTGGTTATAATGCATGATCATCTGAGCTTTTCCAGTTGTTTGATTTATTGTCCGGTCCTCATCACAAGATGACAACAAATAAACCATTTTCAATAGTTATGGTTTATATGATACGAGAATCAAAGGACCGTCATAACAAAACATTGATGTGCCCACTGCCCACAGCTCGCGATCGAGTATTTTTCATTTGTTCTGGAATCTCTCGCTTGTTCCGCTTCTTCTTGCTTCCGTTTGTCATATTGATAGTAAGTAACTGAAAATAATACTAAGTTCATTTTAATACATCAGAAAGATAGACAGAGTTACTTTTAATACATATAAACGATGTCAACAAATATGTCACAAAAGTTTCATAAAAGATAATCATACGTCTCTCGGACGTACAATATAGTCATTTGTAGTTATTATGGGTACCTACCTTTGCGGCACAGCGGTCCCGTGTGAGCTCTGGTCGTCAACTGAGTTGGTTGAAACAGACAACTCGCTGCGGCGTATAGTGAAAAAGAGACAACACTATTTTGTCGCGCTGTACGTCTCGCGGACGTAGATTATCTTTCTAGGGTTAAAAGAAAACCATTCTAAATTGAAGCGTTGCTTAAAATGACTTTAGCTGTGTTTGGTGACCAGATTTAAATAGCCAGATACTTCCTAACCTTCATTTCCCCATCTCCGTCCACTCCCCACTCCCTTTTGCCTCATAATGCCATAGTCCCACTGAGTCGTGATAGTTGGGAGCAGTTTCGACTTCTGTGCGATATTCACATAAATAAATATTGCTTACACTTCAAAATTCATTTGCATTTTAAAAAAAATACTGTACATGAGTTAACAGTACTGTTTTCTTATGTAATGCCAATAAAGTTATTCAATGTAACGAAGTTGTGCTTAATTATATTATCATTTCATAATATTATGAAATAAAAAAAACAACTAGGCTTTTGAGGCAATATTCAAGCTGTTGAAAACAAAAACGACTCGTATTTATGTTTCAAATGTCGACAGTGTACAAATGCAGGGCACGCGGTTGGTGAGTTTCCCGGCTGTGCGCCGATGACGGAAGGATCAATGACGCAAGTTTCTCGGAGCATCTTCCATTAAAATACCCGTAAAACAAGGACAGCGTTCCTACCTGACGTTTGTGCTCCAAATATTTCAAGCCGTTTGTTAAGGTAGTTGAATCTATCAAATACAAGGTCAACAAAAGCAGTTTTAAACTATCAAAGTATTATATCTGCGGGCCTTGTAGAGTACGCCAAGCTCCTGAGAGGCTGGCTTTACTCTGACTTCGATGGAGCTCCCGCGCTTCACCTGGTCACTTGAAGCTACGCCGAGCATGTCAAATGGAAGGTTTGTAGGGATAATTGCTTCCGCTGCAGGAGACACAATTGTTATAACGATTCTTCTTAGTCAAATTCGATTTCACTGAAATGTCTTATGCCTATACTGACTTTTATTATATTTGAAAACCAGTAGGTCCAAGCTTGTCTGTTTCCTGTCTTGGTTTTCGGGTTATATCGTTTTTATACGAACTTGATATCCGGGTAGAATATTTCCATTACATCTTTTACAAAAATAAAAATGATACCGTCAAAACATAATTTGATTAAGCGTAAACTGCAGTTTTCTGTAAACGGTTCGGGAAAGCTGATCACAATTCCAGTTTCCCAGAAACTCTAAATATTTATTTTGACTATTATCTTTATTTTAAATATAGTTCTAGTTACACAAAATAAAAACATATAATATCGATTTATTGGAAACAGTATATACATAATAAGCACTAATAAAAAAATGATGACTTGGTTTTTGTACAAATTGGATAATAGCTATTACTTTTATCATTCTCATAACCTGCCTCAAAAATGACAATAATTCTTGTTATTGGTGGTTCATTCAATAACATCGATTTTGGGTGAGTGCACTGGTAAAAGCTCTGTTGCTTTTAATCCATTTTTTTATATTTTGTTTTTCTCTACACAGATAACACGAATGCGTAAAATCCATTACAAAACTACATGTAACCTTTTTAATCGTCTTAAGCACTTTGCTCCCACCCCCAACCCCTAACTCCCAGCCTTTTTCAATATCCGTTCAACACCTTGCCAAAGAAACAGCCTTCTGTGGCCTAGTGATGATGGATTTGACGAGATAATCGTTTCAAACTGTAGCCCAGTTTGCAGAAAAGTCTTGGCAGAAACCCCTTAGACATTTATAATGGATTTCTTAAGATGGATGGCCGCGGGTAAAAAGTATATCGCCCCCTACAGGCGTAAAACCTAGGTAAAGCTAAATCACCCGGGAGAAAACAGATACAGAAGCAAATATTTTAAGATAATAATGTATGTTAACAAAAATCTACTAATCATGGAGGTTTTTAAAATATTTACTTTTAAATTATATTTTTATGCTTGTGTGATTATTTTAATTGTTTTTCAATCAAAAACGTATATTTTTAAAACGATTTCAAATAGATGGTTATAGCTCCTTGGAGGGGGGGGGTAAATGCTCAACTAGTAGTCGGACGGTCAGAGTTTGATACTCACAGCTAAATGAAAAGAACGTCTGGTCTGTAAACCTCAGGACACACGGCTTCGTTTTTCGTTTTGTTATAGGTTAGTGTGCATTTTTTTATGATAGAAGAAATACTATCTACTTTCATTTCTTTCTTTAAAATAAATAGAAATATTTTATAGCCAGTAAATTTACAAGCAGAGAAAAACTTTCGTGTATTCCTCAGTATTTATTGATTCCTAAACGAAATATTACATTTTCACAAACTTGTATTTAGGCAGAAACTGACATGTTTATCGCTATTCAATTTAACGGCCGCATTTTGTCAACAACGTACAAGTATTTACGGAGATTTTTTCCCTCTCCAGGTTTTACGCCGTTAAATGGTTTGGTTAATCTAAGAGCTCGTTCGTTTTTCATCAGACCTTTCATTCATCAAACACTCGAAGCCTCTTTGAAGGCTCCTGGTTTACACGTTAAACATTTTAAGTTGGTGAAAATAGATTGTACGAGTATGTGCAAAATAATCTGTATGTTTAGCGAGTGTTCACTCAGTGCTTAGCAGAGGGGAAGTCAATTAGTTGCTTTAGTAAAAACTTTTCGAATGGGAAGAGTTAGCCATTCAAGTTTGGCTCTATGTATTTAATGAACACCCATCATCATATTTTAATGTGAATAACCGGCCTGTAATTAAAAATAACGAAAAGTGAAAAAATTCCAATCGCTTAAAAAAAAATGATAACAGCTTAAAATTCATTTTTGCAAACATGAGAAATAGTAAGTAAGTAAATAAATAAAAAAAATAAAAAAAATAAAATAAAAATAAAAATAAATAAAATTATAATAATAATTAAATAATAATCATAATTTTAAGTTCATAATTGTGTTATGTTCCTGTATATTTTCTTATTTAAACTAGGAATTAAAATTAACGTAAGATCTGTAAACATGATTTTTTCACAAAAACGGCGCTATACAAATCGTCCAAATATTATTATTATTATTATTAAGAAATGTTACTTTTTTTACAGTATCAAAAATACATCTAGCGAGGGCACTAAACGCAATAAACAAATATTGAATTACAGCAGAGGCATACTAAAATTTTATAATTCCATTACACTTAGGGGTCATTTATCTCAAAACTACCATTTTTTTAAAATATTTTTTGTCTTAAACTATAAGTATTATATTATTTTTATAAAGAAATAAGGCATTTATTTATTTAAATGGTTTCGAGCCATTTATTTTCAAATAGATAAGAAATCGTCATTTAAACGTGGCTTTCAACGGTAACGGTCATACATACTCTCTTATTATTCTGACTCTTCACATGGCCATATTCAAGTATTTGATTCACTCGATCGTGCCATGTCTTCCTCGGGCGTCCCCGACTTCTTCTTCCATTCACTTTCGTATCATATATTATTTTCACACTCCTTTCATTATTAATTTGCTCTACATGCCCAAACCATCTATGAGTCCCTTTCTTGATCCTATTCATTACGCTTACATCAACCTTGCATTCTTTCCGGATATCCACATTTTCAACACGATCATACATGGTTTTACCGCACATACGCCTCGTGGATCTCATTTTCACAGCATTCAGTCTACTTTCGTCTCTCCTCTGCCAGTTCCATGCCTCATTGCCATACATCAGGGTTGGTATAAGCACTCCATTTTGGACTGATGTGATCTGAGCTGATAAAAAAATGATGTCGCTAATTTATGTAAGACCTTTTGACTCCTAGGCCCCAAACAAGTCAATGTAATCGATTATCTATTCAAGAAATAATCTCGATATTAAAAATTTCACCAGAATCAAGGGTCACAAACATAAATATTTATCAGCTGTCGATATTAAAAAAACTGATATAAATATTAAAATATTATATTTAAATAACAGGTAGTTGAGTTCAAAACAAATGATTAGAACTATTTATTCAAATTCGACACTGTGATGCCAACTCTAACCATTGAAAACTTTAACCAAAACAAAAAGGGGTAAGTTAGGGCTGTGGTTGTCACTTTGAATGTGCGCGCGCTAAGATAAGTCAAGGGGCAGATAACCCGTTCGCTAGAAAAACAACATTGGAGCATAGTTACCCCTTGACGCTTTTATCACCCTTCGTTGTACATTTGCAAGATTTACCGAGGGTTGAAAATGCGAATTCCATCGTGGAGAAATCTTTTTACCAATACAATGTATGTTTTCCCGATTTAAGCGATACTAACTTTATCTTTTGAATTTGTTCTATTTTACGTGTGAATTTAACTCTAACGGAAAACATTACTGTTTACGATTTGTGATGTGATATTTATAACTCTGGTGACCTTCGTGGTAGAGCGGTAAACTCCTTGACTGTAGACGCAAAGGTTGCAGGTAAAAATGTATGTATATTTGCCACCTTTGCATTCTCAGTAACATGGTTGAACACAAAAATATAATTTTCTGTCTTTTTTTTTATACCGCACAAGAGTCCCAACTGCTCCCAACCATCTAGAGCCAGTGAGACCATGGCATCCCCAATCGGGATATGTTGTGAGGTTGAAGGTAGTGGAGATGAAAAGGAGATCGGAAAGAGACAGGTTGGCACGTACCTGGCCGTTCGATCTGGTCACCAAACACGACTAAAGTCATTTCAAGCAAGGTTTCAATTTTGAAATGTGTTCTTTCACCAGGGCAATACTTAGAATATCAATCACTCTGAAACGTGCCGCAAATATACAATTGTTTATGGAAGTAGCCTTGCATTTCGTGTTTATATCAAGGAGGTGTGCCAGTCGGCATTCAAAATGTTAGGATTTGTTCTCCGAACCGACAGAATTTTTCTGGACACCCGAACTCTGAGAATACTTTACTTTTCTTTGGTCTGCAGTAGGCTGGAGAGTGGCTCGGTTGTTTAAGATAAGCGTGAGGTGGGGTATTCCCTCGTGCTGGGGAGGGTCCAGAAAAAGATTCTTATATTCTTCTGCCCGAAGGAGTGTGGCCACTTTCCGTGGCTCTATCCAAAGAACTTTCTGCAGAGCATACTTGCCAGGCTATATCGAAAAGCCTGCTGTTTTGGAGCGCGTACGTCTGTATGTTCCTGTTGATTATTTAAGACACGATATCTCTTTTCATTTAATGAACTGAATCTCTTCCGATGTCGACATATTCTAAGTCAGTGAGATCGTCGCCACTACTTGGAAGTTTTATGAAATTTATTTACTTTTAAAAAAAAAATTATATTTACATGGTTTGTAAATTTTCCTTTTTTCTCCTGAAATCATTTCTTAATTTGTATTTATTTGCAAATACGTATTAAACTGTGAAAAATTTGTAGTGTAAAATAAATAATTATTATATCCATGCATGTATCTATCTACATAGAATAAAAATAGTGTAATTTAGGTAACGAGATTATATAAAAATGTATGCACACCACTTTCTTCTATGTTTTACATTATGTCGATGGCTTAGTACAAAGAGGTGTTAAATGCAACAGAAATAGTTGTACTCAATATTAACTGAGAAAATTTAACTTTAGGTTTTATTTCAAGTTTGACTTAATGTTTGACGAAATCGTCTTGGGAGAAACTGCGAAATTGATAGTTTTATTTACATTAAATTAAACTTAAAACAATTTCGCGCTATGTCATCAATACTATACCGCGAAGTATCTTCGCACACGTACATAATTTAATAAAAATATATGTTTCAAGGAAAAAATAAGTAGTTCAATATTTCTGCCCCACGTCATGTTATATGATGTGCTGTGTAAAAATATTTTAACCGTATGGCAACAATTTTTTTTTTTTCTCTTTTTGAAGCTTAAATTGTTAATTTTATAGAAAGAATAGTGTGAATTCTTCATATTAGAGATCCGTTAAAAAAATGTACCATTATTAGAATGATCAATTTATCAACAATTTATATAAAATCAGACTAGTTTTATTGTCTCCTCTCCAACTAATTTAGTCTGTATATATTGAAAGACGAATAAGGTAATAAACGAAATTAGGTAATGTATGTATATTGCTTTGGTAAATCGACTCCTTGCAATGTAATATGATGATGGGCTCTAGATAAACATTTTCATTTCAATTCTAAATGTACAATTATTCGTTTTTTTCGCCATTTCGATCACGCTAGTAATTATTTCCAAATGTAATTTAATATAAAATAGACTAATTGGAAATTAGTTTATACGAAGTTTTTTTTAATGATTTTCACCGTTTTTTTTTTTAAATTCGTATGTAAGGTTCAATTCACATGCATTTTATTTGACAACGCCGCTGTAGAGAACCGCCGGGCTCGTACATTTTTTTTTTTTTTACATGAATACCGCACAAGAGTCTCAACTGCTCCCAACCGTCTAGAGCCAGTGAGACTATGGCATCCCCAAATTGGGTATGTTGTGAGGCTAAAGGTAATGGGGAGGGGAAGGAGATCGGGAAGAGGAAGGTTGGGAAGTACCTGGCTATTCAGATCTGGTCACCAAACACGGCTTAAGCCATTTCAAGCAACGTTTCGATTCTGAATGGTGGTCTTTCACCAGGACGATACTTAGAGTATCTACCACTCTGGAACGTGCCGCAAATATACTTGTTATATAATAATAATAATAATAATATTTGGATGATTTTTATATCGCCGTTTTTGTGGAAAATCACCTCAAGGGCGCTGTACAAATCTTAATTTCTACTTAATATTAATTCTTAGTTTATACAAATATACCTACAGCAACATACTTACCTGGCAGGACAGAATCACCATATCATAATAAACTAAGAATGTACACCTCTCCAGTGACGGCTAAGATTTAAAAAAAAATTAAAAATAAATTGATAATGTTGTAGCCAAAAACTTTTTTTTTTTTTTTTAAGTTTTTTTTTGGTATAAAGTTCTTTCAGTTTTTGTGGGTCATTGACCCAACAAAACTGAAAAATAACACAGATGATAACAATGAAAAATAACAGAAGCCGCTGATTGTGTGCGAGGTAGGTACCAAAATGGTCAGTAGTCAGAGTCAGGAGCTGAGTCCAGCGGTGACCAAAGGTAGCCGACTTCGTCGCCGGTATCGGAGGGCGGCTTGGTGGTGGGCGGCGTCGGTTTGGGCGGCACGGGCGTCGTCGTAATCGTGGTCGTCGGCGCTGCGGCGCTGGTCGTGGTGGTCCTTCTCTTCTTCTTGCGGAAAAACTTGCGCAGCTGCCCGGGCATGTTTGTTGCTGAAAAACTGTCATTGGAGTCCTCCAGAGCCAGAGTATGCTGCGCTGTTGCGGAGTTCACCAATCCGCCATTTTTCTTCTCGACTGCTTCAAACCCTGTCCCACGCTTTTCTTCCTCGTACCCATTTCCCCTGTCGCCCTGGGCTTGGAGCCGGGGAGGCGACGAGGACACGCAGACCAGGAGATCCTTGAGGCTGCAGAGGCCGATGAAGGAGCCGCCGGAGGACAGCCAGGTGAGGGCGGAGACGCACACTCCACTGGGGACTGGCCTCGAACCCCGCAAGTGGTGTTCGTAGAAACTTCATTGCTGAGCATTGTACTTGTCACCGCATCTTCCTTTGCCAAAGCACAACAAAGGCACACGAAAAGAAAAACAGAATAAAAAATCATATTTTCGTGTAATTTTCAACGGACTGTAAATTCTACATTGGTCTTCTCGCAGGAATGGATTGCTTTCTTGCGGTCATTGTTCCATCCCGTCAGATAAACATGTGGCATGCATCTGTGAAATGTTTACAATCCCCACACTTCACTGGTCACTCACTATGTCTGTTAAATGTACACACGTTTTTGAAATAAAACTTTGATTTGAAATGGTCATAACTATTGATATTAACACTATACAATTATTTAAATATAAAAAATACAACCGTTGGGTCAATTACCTTACTAGTGCAAACTTTAGGAAACCTAGTACAAAAACTACCCCTTCTTTTGTATAAAAACTAAGAGCTTATGTAAATACGTGTCTGCAGCTTCAAAGCGCTGACACGTTATATATGAATTAAATGTGTTATGACACAAATCAATTAAATAAAAGTTATTGGCGCACGCCGGGTTTGAACCTGCGACCTTTGGATTCGTAGTCGAGCGTCTTACCACTCGACCATGGAGGCCGTCCTGTTTGCAGCCAAATAGTTAACCGCTCGGTGACAGAGATAGTTATGTTCTTTAGTTATGTAGGTAGGTATATTGACCGTATCTCCCACCTTCACGATACCAAATAAATGTAAGTTTGTTTTTTCAAGGTGTTTAGCAGTTTTGTTCAAAAAACGTTTTTGGATGTATAATAAGCACGAAGTGTTTTCAGAACAAAGCAACTATAAACCCAACCTGATGTGCTCCTGTCAATTGAGGCACGGAGCCGTAATGTATCGCTTCGAGAAACGCAAAAAACGCGAAGAAATGCAAATTTCTTTTACGAATATTGCCAATTTTTATGTTCGTTTCTAGAAAATGTACACGTTTTACAACCAGAAATAAACATCATTCTAGGATATTAGTTTTACGTTTTTCTTATGAAATTTTTCTGCGGTAATGTCAGATAATTTGTTTACTTTTCACAATGCAAACTTTTAGTTTATTTATGCTATTGAAAAAACGTGCATTACTTTACTTTATTGAACATGTTTGAAGAGTTCTAGTTAAACGAGTTTTATTTAAAGAGGTACTATGGAATGTTTGCTTCCCACAGAAAATAAAAGGTTTTCACTGTTTCCGTAAATGGTTCTGAGTATTGCCAATATGAGTATATTAAACCTTTGAATATTATATATCAGTCATTGGAAGTGTTTCGGACTGGCCTTGGTCGTACCAAAAATAGCCACGTGTGGTCTTGCCGCTGATAGCTCCGTTTCGAGAAAGAGGGAAATGTTACAAATAAACTGATTTAGCATAGTGTTTGCCACTTTCATAGGGTGAAAGCCCGAATTCATGGAATTTAAATGAAACAATTAACATTATAATTTAATTTCTAACAGTAATCAACCGCCAATGAAATCATCAATTCTATTAAAAATTCTTGGACTAGATTAAAAAAAAAAAAAAACCCAAAATATTTTATACGTAGCTCAATAAGTGATTGAATGTAAACATTTTTTTTTAGAATGTGTTCATATTTCAACATCCTCGAATTCAAAATTCATCATAAATCTCCTATGCGTGAAAAAAATTTGTGAACCTTTGAATTTTTCAAAGTAAAAATTATGCCTTAGAATTGAGAATCAACATGAAAAGGCTTTGTTCATGATTTTTTTTTATCTAAGAACATCAATTAAGAAAACAAACCAAGAAATGGCAAAATCAAGTATTTACCTGTTTGTAGAATTTCCCAAAGGTGAGCAAAGGGCGTATCTACGAGTAGTATATTTTTAACCAAATAAGTACCGAAAGTGTACGAAAAAATTTAAATACCTAAATTACGATTGATTCGGGTAAAGAACTTATGCGATTTTCAATAAATTCTCTTTGCATATTTGATGAACCAACGAAGGCAAAAAACTTGTTCAAATTTGTAGGGAGAAATAACTTATCCGATATTTTCACTGGAAATTTTCTTTTCGACTACTTTCCGTTACGAACTATTTGAAAATTTTGATTTATTGATTCAGTTTTTGGATTCCGTTTATTAAATAAATTAGTTTTAATGAAAATCAAAGTAAGCTTTATTCCGGCTATTGTGTGTGATATTAACTTCACAGAGTTCAATCGTTCGAATTCAATAAAGATTTAATGTGAAATTTAATTATTTGATTAGCGCGGAAGAGTGTGTTTAACAGGAGCGTGTTCTGGGCGGGTCTTTTGTACAGGTGAAATTAATCAAACATTTCTCAACAAATTCTCTGTCGAACAGTTACTGATTTCATTGGTCTCTCTGGGGCTTAGGATTCTAAAGGTTTTTTTCTTAAATCTCGGTAGATCACACTTCTAAGGATTTTCTGTTCAGTGAGTGATACCAATTATAAATCGAAAGTAATTCTTTGTCGTATTAAATTCAATGTAATAGTACTAAATTCTTTAATGATCACCAGAAAAAATACCACTACCCAGATGAGAACGCCGGGATCTTACGCAAATTGGGCGAGTGTTTTAAGCCACCTAGCTATAGCAGAAGCCTTCAGACCCGCCGTGATATTTCAATTCATAAAGTAACGATATTAAATTATCAAAATTGAGCAATTTTTGTCGGCCACATACCTCCACCATCACTGGAAATGAACCAAATTTCATAACTGAATCGCAGCTATCTGAAAAAAACACTACTGCAGCTCGTTTGAGTAGTACAAAATAGTAGGATGTCATTAGAACAAATAAATGCATGAGGCTGTGAACTTTCGTAAGGCCTGAGAGAATTTTCAATTCAATTCAATTTAATTCAGAAGAAAAAGATGTGAAAAGTTTTTACTGAAAAGTCTACTCGTCTTTCGTAGGAAGACAACTACTGGGAGAGTTAAGTTAACTAGCGAGACCAAATGAGAACAATGATGAGTCAATGTTCAATTAAATGTTTTGATAAAACAAGGTTTATAATATTGACGTCAACATTAATAGTAAAACAACGTGTGAAGTTAAGGAACTAACTAACCACCACGCTATTTTTCCACAGGGGCACGCAGGTACGATGGATCGTATTCATTGATATTCATTTCTCTAAGATACAATTCTGTTATACCGACTCTCGCAATAACCCCACTGATAACTATGATTCGTCTCCTTTTACATCTTTCCGTGATTTCTCCGACCTCTTCCGTCGACTTGTGCATAATATATTCTCCTAACACTTTTTTCCCGTCCATTTTTCTTTATTTTCAACCATGTAAGTCACCTACGGTGTTGGTTAGTTCATTAGTTTATTACAAATGTACGTCAGGACTCTCATCTCCGTTGCATTTTGTCGAATTACGTTTACACATTTAAAAAAAAAGTGAATATTGTTAATAGTAATCGACAGGCCTAATTATAATTATGGTGGCAGTCAGATTAAAAATCTCTCGTAATAACGTAAAATCTGTAATACTTAAAATAAAACATTTTATAAAATATTACTTCGATCACAGAAAATACTCGAAGAAATCACTGCGATACTCGTACACTCTCGACAAACCTTTTTTGCGGAGGCGCATTAATTTAATATTCATTAAAAGTTTTGTTCATATACCAAGTACCACAATGGTGAAATATGCCAATCAAACTATACGCTTTCACAGTAGTTGTACTAAAGCTCGGTGAACTTTAATGAAACCGCTTTTTTCCTTCCTGGGAAAATCCGCCGCCTCAGATTTCAGTAAGCCCGTTAGGGGTATTTTTCATTTTTCAATGTGCAGGTTACATTTTTTACAATACAGTTTCATCACATGTATTTAGACTGTATCTATACATGCGTCTGTATGTGTTTGTAGAGCAGACCCTATTTTCATTACAACATTTTAACACGTTAAAAATATGTATGGTTCTTATTTTGTTAAATACATGGTCGTATTATGTAGTTAGATAGACTTTTCAGCAGTTAAGAGATAATACAAAATATTCACTTTATATATACATATATATGCATATAGATATATTTGCATATACATATTATACTATTTGTTACTCGTAAAAACCACGGTATGTTACTTGACTTTTCATGAAAAAATATTAGTTGATTTAATCTACCCATTTTAAATATAGGATAATGTTTTCTAAAATACACTTCATATGTAGGGATTTTTTTAAATTTGATAATTCCAATTAACACAAGTTCCAAATTTGAAAAGTTCACACTTGTACGGTGAGACGTACTCGCAAAGGAAATTACTAATAGTGAGTATATTTTTATTTTGTTTCTTGAATTATCCATTTTCAGGTCAGGTGCTTAAACATATGGTCTCTAAGAATCTTACCTGAACATTTTATTTACTTATCATTTTTTTGAAATTACAACATAAAAACTTATTGTATTGAGCATAAAGTGGTACATGTAAGGAATTCAAAAGAAGGATTAGATTTTATTATTTTCAAATTTTATTTATGATTCACAAAATATTTACATAACAGCACCAAACAAAATATATCGGCGTGTAAGTAACTCTAATAAATGTGTTTACAACATGTATGGTGTAATTAAGCTTTTGAATTATTAAGTTACAAACAACAATGTTTATTTATCCAACTGAAACTCGGTTCATGCAACACCACGATAGTGATACGATGACCGAACAAACGAAAATGTCAAAATTTTGAAGGCAGAAACATCACAAAAGAAGGATAAAGGATTTCACTTAGCTTGATTTAATTTAGTATTTTAATTTTAACTACGAAGAAACAAATAAATCATCAGTTATGGCTTTTTGTAATAAGATTTTAAATGAATTTATGGAATTTGACAAATTGTCAATGTTGCGACGCTTACTAATTTCATTGCTTAATCTTGACGTTGAGATGAATTAAAAGAAAATATGTTCACATACATTAATCAACAAACACCGCTTAAGAAAAATAGTCTTAATGAGAAGAATGACGTAGTTATGTAGTAAGCATCCAACCCCAAAAGGTGAAAATGAGAAAAAGGCGTTTTAAAATCTGACGATACAAAAGCATATTACGGCGTTTGTCAAGTGAACATTATGTTTCCTATGTTATCGTACATACAACTTTTTGGATGCTTTATGTCAAAGATATTAGTACTAATTCGTTCTAGGTGGGTTGGATGTCTACTATAAAATCGTTGGCGGGGTATATATATATATATGGTGTACTTGTTTAAGCCATGTGTGTTGGACGTACCTATTTTATGAAATATGAAAACAAAGTTTCGACCGCATATTTCAGATGAACTTTTATTTTTATGGGAACTGGATTATTTTAATAACCAACTAGTCATTTTGGTTTTTTTTTACATAAAAGACACCTGTCAGTGTTTTAACTTAAAAAATTAAAACCCTTGTTCTGAATTTATATATACTACCTCTTAAAAATAATTAATCAAAATACATATATATTTTACTGCTAGAACATAAAATTCGTTGGCATCAATATTTACATATATAATGCATAAAAAAATGATGAATAGTAAATATTAAATAATTATAACATCCACATTTGGTAGTGAACCAAGATTATATATCTCTAGTATAAAACAAACTTATGGTATAATTGATAGAAAAATATGCTTAGTGACCATATACTAAATAATACAAAACGGTCGAGTGGTTTGGAAAGTTTTCTATGAATAATATTTGCAATTTTAAAATTTACATTTTAAATGCAGAATACGTCCAACCTTCACAGATGATTATATTGACGCAGCTAAACATAATCACTGAATGCATTCACACAACTCGGATATTTTCTAAAATTA
This sequence comes from Drusus annulatus, assembly GCA_022651775.1. Classification (NCBI taxonomy): domain Eukaryota; kingdom Metazoa; phylum Arthropoda; class Insecta; order Trichoptera; family Limnephilidae; genus Drusus; species Drusus annulatus. The sequence continues at coordinate 137,422 of JAGWCC010000629.1, forward strand.
TTATTGTTGATTGATAGTTTATAAGGTAGAATCAGCAGAGAACATTCAAACCACATGGACTTGTTAAACTTCAATTTAAGTCAGATACTCGTATGTATAATGCGGGTTAGCGAAAAATTGAATTACCAAAAATCTATTGCATTTGAAACTTGGATGTTTCCAGCAGATGGAAATCCAATATTTATCTATTGGAAAACATGTAAACTCGATTTCGGCAAATTGTCGGTTGGACGCTCTCTTCATAACCATATCATATTATTAATAGTAGAATAATTGTTATCTGTACATGATAATAAAAAATGTAATAAAATATAAAAGATTTGCATTTCTAAATGTTGGTGTAAGGATGGAATTATACAGAAAAATACAAAGTTGCTAAAATTACGTATGGAGAAAATCATTCTTATTTTTTTTTTATAAACATTAATATTTCACAAGAATCCCAGCTGAATTGGCAAACCATCTAATCTCATCAAACCATATTTTTGAAAAAACTACAGGAATTAGTCTTTTACATAAAAACGGGATAGGTATTAGATTAGACAATTTAGAAGCACTCGAAATTAGGAAATCTTTAAAATCAAATTTATCACTTAACCTACTTAATAATCAAAAAATGTATCCTTTAGCCCTATTTTAAATGTGTTTCCTGTAAATCAACCTTTATCCCATCAATTGTCAACTTCACCCTCATTTGATGCTACGAATCACTCTGTTTTATTCCATAACTCACCCATTTAATTATTATTATGCATCCAAACAGCTTATTTTCCAGTAACAATGTAAAATGTCGTTTTCATATATAAATTCAATATAGGATCTTTGTCTGCCCCTAACATTACATCATTATCTTTTCTATTATGTACACTTGTTTATTTACCAATTCTTCGTAATATATATTAAGCACTTTCAATTGTTCCCTCCCTCCAATATATGCTCTCTCTCTTCCTTCTTTGTATTATATACTGTCTCACTCTATCATTAACTGTTGTACCTATATATGCCTGTTAACTCTGTATTTTTTCTTTAGTTATTATAGGTGTGCCCTGACGAAGCTTGATCCAAGCGAAACCGGTTGGCCTTCATCATAATAAACTATGTGGTTTTAAAACAAAGTATTCTTTTATTTAATATAATGTCCAACCAGCATGTGATTGCTTCTAACGAAAAAAAAAAATTTAAAAATTAATTAGTTAATTTTAATTTAAAAACGTATGAAATTTTTGTTTTTATTAACAAAAATTATTATTTGATGCTGGATGTTGTAGTTTTTAAATAATTTAGGTTCATTTTCATATAAGTATGTCCTTATCATTATATTTAGTAGCCATAAAACACACTGAAAGATGCAATTAAAATACTGGCGCTTTAAAAAAGATCGTTCAGTGTTTTGTAAAACAATAATGAAATAAATAATTTTCTCTTCGCGCTTCGAGTGAAAGCTCTGTCGAACTATACTATGTCGGCACTCCGCCGATGTCAATTTGTAATAATAATCGTTTACAAGTTCAAATGCGGCCCTTCAGTCATCTGAACGAAAATTTGTCCAAGTTCATTTTGAGGACAGCAAATAAAAAAAGGAAATCTGACGACCTCCCACTGGCCCTACTTTGATTAGATGTCTGAAAGGTCCACATCTCCTACTCATTGAAGCTAAGTTCAAATAGGCCGGAATATCGGGGCCATTGTAAGTATTAGGCTCCCAAAATATTCGTTACTTCAAAAAATTCACTTTTTTGTAAATATTTTGACTCAGTGACAATTATCACGTAAATATTTTGTTTAATCGCTTTGCTTCAATTCCATTTTTAAGTGTAATTTACTTACTTACCAAGTATTGACCATACTAACTGTTGAGTAGTATGCGTACGACGTATTATGTCTGCGGTGAGAGTACATAAATGTCGTACGGAAGAGAGTAAGACTCCAAGGGTAAAGTCGCTCTCCCAATTTTGTGTATTCTGAAGCTAAAAGATAAAAAGGTTATTGCTGATATAATAAGGTAATGTTACTAGGTCAAGTTTAGGAAATAAAAACATTATATTCTGGGAAAAAGCCTTTCGGCATAAAAAACCCAATTTATTAATATAAGTACAAAGAAAAATGTATTATGAGTATCTACTATGTATGGGTGTGTGTGTAAATAGTATAGTGCGAGCCGAGTATACTCGGCTTCCGGGATATTGATAGTCCCCGGGTCGGGGATACTGATAGTCCCCACGGGTCGGGGATACTGATAGTCCCCACGGGTCGGGGATACTGATAGTCCCCACGGGTCAGGGGATACTGATAGTCCCCACGGGTCAGTTGGCCAAACTGCCCGCGTTCCTCGTCGCCACGAGTAATGTTTCTTGACGAGCAAGAAATACATGGCACGAGGTGCCTGGCCCGGCCGAACTGGCATGATCAAGTAGATGCACACCAAGCTGGCTCACAGAGGCTACGTGTGTGGCACGATGTGCCTGGCCCAGCCGAACTGGCATGATCAAGTAGATGCACACCAAGCTGGCTCACAGAGGCTACGTGTGTGGCACGATGTGCCTGGCCCGGCCGAACTGGCATGATCAAGTAGATACACACCAAGCTGGCTCACAGAGGCTATGTAAGATCCTAACGAATCGTGATATCCCGTGTATGTAACCATAGACGAGAAAAGGACGTGATATGTGCCCGCACGTGTGATGACGCGGCAAAGAAGGCCTAGAGGCGACCTCGTGGTAATATCATGTTTATGAATTTATTTCACTAATCCAAAAACGATGTGATTTAATAAGAATGACGATACTAAACAAAATATTATGCAATTAGGAACGCTGCGGCGTAATGAAAAATGTAGCACCCGAACAGTAAGGTCGTAATAAAAGAATTATCACGTTAAACTAAATAGTTAGCAAATCAATACGGTTCAAAATGAATGACAACACGAAACAAAAAATTATGCAATAAGGTAAGTATCACGTTAAACTGAATAATTAGTAAGCTAATACGGTTCAAAAGGAATGACAATATGATACAAAATATGTTGTGCAATACAGAACGCTGTGGCGTAATGAAATGTAGCGCCTGAACAGTAGGGCCGTCGGAAAAGAATTATCACGTTAAATTGAATAGTTCGCAAACTAATACGGTTCAAAAGGAATGACAATATGAACAAAATATTATGCAATAAGATAAGCATCACGTTAAACTGAATATTTAGCGAACTAATACGGTTCAAAAAGAATGACAATATGAAACAATATATTATGCAATACGATATGTATCACGTTAAACTAAATAATTAGTAAGCTAGTACGGTTCAAAAGGAATGACAATATGATACAAAATATGTTGTGCAATACAGAACCACTGTAGACTATGAAATGTCGATCAGCTGGAGACGTCTGGCCAGTAGGCCCGTCGGATGGTAACTGTGGATTGAGGAGATATAGCTCGGCTGGAGCCGTCCGGATCGTCGGCCGGTCGAAAAGTAACTGTTACGTTCAACTGAATAGTTATCAAATCAATACGGCTCAAAAGGAATGACAACACGATATAAAATGTTATGTAATACAGAACGCTGTGGCGTAATGAAATGTAGCGCCAGAACAGTAGGGCCGTCGGAAAAGAATTATCACGTTAAATTGAATAGTTAGCAAACTAATACGGTTCAAAAGGAATGACAACACGATATAAAATGTTATGCAATACGGAACCACTTTGGAGTGATGAAATGTCGATCAGCTGGAGACGTCTGGCCAGTGGGCCCGTCGGATGGTAACTGTAACGTTATATTGGATAGTTAGCAAACTAATACGGTTCAAAAGGAATGACAATATGATACAAAAATGTTGTGCAATACAGAACCACTGTAGACTATGAAATGTCGATCAGCTGGAGACGTCTGGCCAGTAGGCCCGTCGGATGGTAACTGTAACGTTATATTGGATAGTTAGCAAACTAATACGGTTCAAAAGGAATGACAACAAGATATAAAATGTTATGCAATACGGAACCACTGTGGATTAAGGAGATATAGCTCGGCTGGAGCCGTCCGGATCGTCGGCCGGTCGAAAGGTAACTAATGACACGACGCGCATAAGGCCGTGCGAAATGCCCAAGCTGCCGAATTGGCACCCCTGAATACAGATATTCAGAACTCAGGTTAAGAAACCCGAGCGCAGAAGCGTGACGTTAGCAACATGTTCCCACGCGATTAATTGATTACTTTTGTTATTTCCTATTATAAAGTGGTGAATCTTTGAATGTCATTCTAAACTTAAAACACATCTACTTGGGTGTTAAGGACTCAAGGTAACTACGTAACACTAACACATTTCTAACATTCACGTGCCAAAAAAACACGTACCTTTTATAGTAAGAAAAATTATAGCAAATTATTTTTGACCATTTGTCGTACTATATTGATGCAATAGTTATTACATTGACACAAATGATAACTCATGATACTTACTGATTTTTTAGTAGAATCTTTTTTTTTTTTAAATACCCGTTAATGAATTTAGCGAATCAGCTTCAGACATCCCTAAAAATAAATCGAAGAAAGGCCAATAAAAACAGGCGGACACCTAAAAATAAACAAATTCCTTTGTATTTCCTCGTGTTCTATCGTAAACGTTTTATTGCATTGCGGAAAATATAATAACTCTATATGCAGGTGAAATCAAAGATTACAAATAAAAAGATTTTACTAAGTATTCGTAAAAATTCAAGTTAACGTTAAGCTTATATTTAACTCGAAAGGCGGGACAAAAAAGGTAATGCTTGTCGTACGGCGGATAGAAGATACTGGGCTCGAGTTTGCTGTGGCTGGCCTAGAATGGTGTTTTCCCGAGGTGTACAATTGTTTGATATTTTAATTTAACTTAGATCTGGGGCCTTTATTAAGCATTGTTGTACAATAAGTTTATCAGGCGGTTATAACGTTTTTAAAACAAGTTCGGTTTGAGAGCATTATACATTATACGAATTTGCATTTTTCACTAAAAATTTGCAAATGGAACACCCCAATGACGTATTATTTTAAAGCACGTCCTGCTACAAATTTCTAAGTCAACGTAACTAATTTCAGCTAACAATGAATAAACTTTCGAGTTTCTAATGAAAACAACATTCGTATATCTATTCAGTAAAGCATGTGTTAAAGAATCAATCTACTATCAATAAGGTCATAACTAATTTTCTGCGATATGCAATTCAGGATGTATATAATTAAATATAATATGGTATAATATTTATTAAAATTGTATAACTATTTACCTCACGACCCGTGTTTTGCTTTGTGATTATATTTACTCCGCTTCCTGTCAAAAGTGATATTAAAACCTAATCGAACAATTTTGAATTGATCGTGCGACTAAAATCATGATTAACATTATTTCCCTCCCTTAGTTTAAAGCGTATTTATAATTCCAAGAAGTAGCCAAAGTTATTTAGTTACATAAAATAATTTTAAATTTTAAGTTGGGCTTAACAAAGTTTACCTTGCCCAAATTATAATCATTTGTAAGCATTAAAATAGAAGTTTCAAGGCTTTATCTGTCAATTTAACTTTTAATCTGTCCCTAACTCTGGCTTAATTTTAAGTTCAAACCTATGTTATCTCATTTCATATTTTCCAGTAAGTATTATAGGAAAACTAAGTAGTAAAAAATAATAAAAAATAATTTCGATAAAACGGAAAACTGTTCATTTAAAAATTACATAGCTTCTTCTCATAACCCTCTGACCACTTTGGCTTTTCTCACAAGGTACCTATTTAATGGAATAAAGTAATTATTTCTCGGCATCAACTTGACCAGATATAGAATAATTATGTTTAAACACACCTAGTATGTTTGTACCAACAAAAAGCATAACAATTCAAACAAAAGTGTGAACACAGTTGGTATGAATATATTTTATTGTTTTACATGCCATTGCCTTTACAAAATACGTACACAATGGTACGGTAAAGCAAAAAGAACACAACACGAGGTCACAAATACTTACCTGACGGACTGTCAAAATAACATAGTGTTGACAGACACCAATAAGATCAAAGACAATTTTAGTTATAGCAGTTTGACTTGGATTATTATCTCGGTTATATTTCGATTCTATTTATGCAATACATGTAAGTTAAACTTTTATATATTTTATACCATGACTACTATGTAATATGACAGAAAGTCTATGGTAGGTGACACTATAACACAATCGGCATTAGAAAATACTTGCTTGTCTTAAAACATTGTGGGTTTATTTGATGATATCTCTTGTTTTCATGAATCCATTCTTATTTGAGAGATATCAATAAAATTTTCAGGTTACTCGTAACTCGTGAATGTTTGTCTTTCTTTAAAAAAATCCTTAGGGTCAATTTTCGTATTTTTTAAAATATTTTACTGAGAAGTTTAATTCTATTCGTGAGAGAACACCCTCTGGTCTAATTTATTGATGTTCATAATCACGTAGGATTAAAAGCAATGAAACTCGTAATTATCAGAAGCGATGTTAATATTAATCAATTAATACTTATGGTAGAAGTGCTTGGGATTGAAACCTTATTTTGCATTAAAACGTCCAAATATATTTCATATTACATTCTTTACTTACATTTAAAATTTAAAGAGATAACCCGGCACACGAAAAACGAATTATTTAATGGATAAATCTCTTTAGGAATGACTAAAGTCGGTCTTGAAAATACAAATAATTGGTAATTAGAACAGCGTTCTTTTATTTCGTAAGCCGATTCCGAGAAGAACAATAATACTCCGAGAGGGAGTCGTGTAAGAGGGGATTACGCGGACGTCCCGTGCCTACGTCGCGTCGTTTGGTTTCGGCATAATATGTCACATGACAAAAATCTTTAAGAAGCCTTCTCCCGGAGAAAAATTAACAGAACCTAAGCGTGTAAGGCCACAGATTTCAGGGAAATACGCAGCTTATCCTCTTTAGAGAACAGGGATGTTCCTGAGGTGCTTCAGTTCTACTGTTACACACATATTTACATTTATTGCATGTTCTCCTTTACAAAGATAAATGACATGATCGTTAAATACGCATTACTACTGTTATAGAGGTAATTACTAATTGTAAAAATAATCTACATTTGTTGTATATAATAATATAATAATCTGCATTTAACATTGTTCCCTTTGAAAATTATGTTGCTTTCTATTATTAGTCCTTCTATATTTCGTAAAATCCATCAATGTGTTTTGAATTACGATAGCCGAGACTACAAGCATTATGATATTTTGAGAAAAAATCTATTTAGGTTTTCACTGGGTGGCGGAAACGATACCTTACATACTCGTACATATAAACGATATTTATTATTTTCTCAGATAACTGAAAAGTGAAATGCGGAGCGTACCGCGAGCACCACAAATACATGTCCATACATATTTCCCGAGTGGCGGACGCTTGAGCAGTGGACAGAGCGTTCTTACTTGTGTTCAGGGGGTCGTGCGCCTCCAGGTTCAAACCAGCTTGTGTTCAGGGGGGCGTGTGCCTCCAGGTTCAAACCAGCTTGTGTTCAGGGGGGCGTGTGCCTCCAAGTTCAAGCCAACTTGTGTTCAGGGGGGCGTGTGCCTACAGGTTCAAGCCAACTTGTGTTCAGGGGGGCGTGTGCCTACAGGTTCAAACCAGCTTGTGTTCAGGGGGGCGTGTGCCTACAGGTTCAAGCCAACTTGTGTTCAGGGGGGCGTGTGCCTCCAGGTTCAAACCAGCTTGTGTTTCAACAGCGTTTGTAGTACTCATGCGTGATGTCGTTGGAAAAAAAAAAAAGTTCGAATAAATAATATCCGAAATTCAATTTAAGCCTGAAATATGGAAAATATAGATTATATTCAAAGGTTGACAACCTGACAGTCTTGTAAATTAATGTTTGTCTTCATTTAACCTAAAACTTTCATATAAAGTTGTTGTTGTTTCACAATTTCACTCTGACCATTCTGCTCGAAAATATGTAGTGAAGCCGTGGTGGCAGTTTCAATGACGACTTTCCCTTCGAACGCTGTCTGTTCACTTCCCGAGGCCGGGCAGCGAAAGTTTTATGGTTGCCCGCTCTGCTACACTCTCCGCCCCGCTGAAGCCATACCACTCAGGTCATGAGAAAATACCCTTAGAAAATGTGTGCTATAAGATAGCTAGTAAAAGTAGTAAGTAATATGTACTGTGTCAGATTTTTTGCAAATCATGTTCGACGATCGGGCTGGATGAATAATATATTTGTTTTTAATTGGTGGTCCCAATAATTTTTCGATTCTTTTTCATTCAATGCGCTAAGCATAGTTCACGTTTTAATGCATCGCTTGGTGGGTTTTCTTTACTTTTAATCAATGTTTCAACCATCCCTACGTTTAGAGAAGAAGTTAAACAATACAATAAGAACACAATACAAAACTGCCACAGCACGGACATGTGCTTAGTCTGGTTGTTTAAAAAAACATCGGTAATTTGTAATATTACAATGAATAAATAAAAATAAAAATAATGCATAAAGAGTAGTGGAATTCCAAACACACACCTCTTTCCGGGAACACACTCTTTCTTGCATCCATATGTTTTTTTTAACATTAATCTGCATACTCTCCCATACAAGCTTCTATTAATCTATATGTTGGCCTGCCCCACCTCAAGTATTACAATTCTCACCGCGTTTATGTGCAGTGAGAAATGGCAATAGTTGCGTTATGACTGCATCAGTTCTCATATCAACAAAATGTTTGTGTTTGATGGCAACTCACGCACTTTTCATTGTCGATGATAATAAACGCGGAAAAGCGACATTATAAATTGCCATAAACTTTTATTCAAACCGATGTTAATCTATACGACTGTTGTATTTTGCAACAATATACTTTTAAATAAATTTGTAGAAGAGATGAAACTAATATGTTTGTGATAAAAATGACTGTACAGAAGTATTATTATTTATTTATGAATACAGCCTAAACAGTATTGCGTAATGCACTCATAATACACTCAACACCATAGCGGCCTATTCAAAAGCTAAACTTGTTTTAATTTTTCGGACCGAAGTCCGAGTTAATTTGAATTGACATAAAGTGTCAAAGGGTTTTACGTGTATGATTAATTTATCATCAAATTTTATCACATAGTGACAGCACACACACTTTTAATTTGTAGTTAACTAGCGAGTACCCGGCATCCTTTGCAATGCCACAATTACCAAATTGGCTTGCCTTTCATTCTTCCCCAAAAAATAAATCAAAAAAGACTTTGAAACGGAACCAGGCTTTTATTGAAAGAAAAAGTAGGTAGGTAATTGTGTTTTCTAATTAGAAAATATTTTACCCTAACAAACCTTCTTCTGTTGAATATGTAATATGTCAGAGGGTGATATATCTATGGCTAACCTCAATACACCATGGCGGGTTCAATGTTTTTAATACTAATGTTAAAATTTCATAGAACTAACTAACTAGCCATCACGACATTTATCCGCAGGGGTAGGCAGAGAGGACAGGTAAATTTGTCTTGGCACACACTTCTTGCTTTATTCACATTCATACATCATCTCATACATTCTCTATGTTGTTATTCTGACTCTTCACATGACCCGATTCAAGTATTTGATTTACTTGATCGTGCCATATCTTTCTCGGGCGTCCTCGACTTATTCTTCTCATCATATATTCTTTTCACACTCTTTTTTTTGTTCATTCGCTCTAAATGCCCAAATCATCTAAGATTCCCTTTCTTGATCCTATTCATTATGCTCACATCAGCCTTGCATTCTTTCCGGATATCCACATTTACGGTCATTCTTGGTTTTACCGCTCATACATCTCAAGGATCTCATTTCCACAGCATTTACTCTACTTTCATCTTCTGTCAGTTTCATGCCTCACTGCTATCAGGGTTGGTATAAGCACTCCATTGTGGACTGCTAGCTTCGCTTCTTCGGACAATTTCTCATTTGCGCCAACAGCGTTCAGTCCGCCATTAATGGAGTTTTTATAGAAAGAGTTTCATATATTGGATATAATTTGAACTACTCTCTAAACTTTCCTGTTACTAATTTAAAAAAATGTGTTATTTTAAATGAAATCGATCAAGTAGTTTTCGAGAAAATCGAAAACCGAAAGACAGACAAACATCCCTTTTTATATATAAAGATTTTCTTCCGAAAAGCAAACAAGAAACTAATTAGATAGCTAGTAATACGATGGCACCCCCTGATCTTGAATTTTGACTGAAAGCGGAAAGTAGCTGCCTGTGTATTGAGATTAACTTACTTGGGCAATATCACACACTAATAAGATTCTGAATGGTGTTCTTTCATCAAGGGGATTCCGAGAAGAACTTGAACAGTACCGAAATAATAAGAGAAGGCGATCTTAAATTTCTAATACACTTTCTAGTTAATATTTTTGCCAACCACTTATACCGTAATACGTTGTTTTATAAAATAAGAAAACTGTATGATCATCACTCAATGAATATAAAAAGTCAACCAATTTTGACGTAACAGGATTTTTGTCAGGGTAGGCATTATAAAAATGAAACAAAGGTAACTTTCGTCCGTCATGCTAGGGGATATATTTTTTAATATATTTATTTATACTATGCCTATCTGCATAATATAAAAACTGTATATTCAACACAGTATATGATGTTCCATAACAAAGTTTCATCTTCATTAATATTTATTTTTGTTATTAAATCATCTAATTTCAAAGTTATTCACAAATATCTAAAGATTGCAAAAGCTTAACGAAAATTAAAGATTAATCAAAAAGCAAAATGAACGAGAAAAATACAATAATCAAATACGTTTAAAAAAAATATAAAGATTAAAGATTATCAAACATGGCGAGTGAAAAAATGTAAGTAAAAAGAATGTGTAACATTATATACCTAACGGTCACACTTGGACGTACACCAATAGATAATGACAGAGTTAATGCATCTTCATTTAATATTTAGATCACTCTAATCGTGTAAAGCCTCAAATGGTGCCTAGCACGAATTTACTTACTTATGGCAAACACGTTGATCTCCATGGGTTATAAATACCTCCAGAAATCAACTTTTGAAAATGTTTACCCAAAAACATCTTCCGGCGGGCTTGCAGGGAGTGGAAATCGACCATCCCGCATAATTTATATTATACTATGTACATTATGAAAATCAACTCATACGCATAAGAGGCGATTTTTCCGCCAAAATGGCACAATAAAAGTTATGCAGTTATCATTATACAGTGTCAACATCATTTATTTTAGACAAGTGTTGAGTGGGGCTTGTAAATCTGCCTTAGCGACGAAGCCTCTATCGAAATACTAATGTTGTAGAATCAGGCGTCGCCTTTCTAAAGCCTAATAAGCATATAAAGACGAAAGTTCATGTAGGCGATACTTTCGTGGCGACAATTTTATGAATGGATGTGGGAAGGGAAGCTTTTTGGCTTCTTGTAATCCCGTTATAATATCTTTCTCGATGGGACATAGAACTAGTATTTATTTCGGTATGAGAGCAGTTTAATGTCTAGCTTTGTATGGACATTAAACCTAATATATTGAAAGCATCGCAATGCAATATATTTTTTTAAATCTTTTATTTACTCTTTGAATCATAAGTTGGTGTTGATATTACATGCATATTTAATTAAATACTAAATTAGCAATATTTAATACTTATCGCCTTTTATTACTTTTGAAAGTTTCAAAAGGTTAACCTTCAAAACATCACACACAACTTGAATATTGAACTTTCTGCACAATGTTTAAAATGTAAAACACGACAAGTATAGATTGACACGGTCATCTTTGCAGTGGGTGGCGTTTTTAGGGTAGATTTTGTGGATACGAAAGAATGCAAGCATTTTAGTTGTATCTTAATAAGTCTGAAAAATTTGCCTGTAGGTAAAGTTAAGCTGTAATATGGTTTTGCTTAGAAATCGATATTATTCTTTTAAATTCTTTCTATTTTACACTAAACGGAACAAATAATAAACTATTTGGTCTAATATTTTAACGCGTAAAGGTACATTTCAAAGTTTCATCACTCGTGATGGAAATAGCTTAAAAAAGTTACCGTAAACCTCAATTTTCCAATAAAGCTGTGTAAATTTCGCTGTGCCAATTTTCACTATTTAAAAGTTTTTTTGTAGTTTAAGTATATTAATAAATGTGGACATCTCAATGATTAATTGTCTGAAAATTATTTTTGCCTAAGCACGTTACCAAGGTTGAAAAAACGTCAAATATGAATTATACGGTAGGCACAATTTAATGAATCAAAAAGGAAAGCGTACTTTCTTAAGCCTCACCGTACTTGAAACAAAAATCACACGTTTTACCCGAAAATGAGTGACGTAGTATAGTGGACCTATTTGATCTGGCTTAATATATTATTGTTTTGACATAATCCTAGATTTTTTGTTTTTGTTTTAATAAGTTAATATCACACAAAATTTTCGTTTAATTAAGTAATTAAGTAATTTCATTTAATTAATTATTAACTTAAGTTTTCGGGAAATATTTGAACCCCCCTTCAGAACAGAAGTGTTGAATTGACGTAAACTGATTATTTAAAGTAACCAAATTAATTTTATTTTAATAAAATTTAAAATAAAAGTGTACGAAAATCTGTCGACATCTAAATATTTTTGCCTGAATTAAAAACGCTTTCAAAGATGTCAAATTTATGAAAACGTCCGCCTTATTGTTGAATAGTTGTTCATTTTGAAGAAAGCTTTTTAAGAAAATGAGAGAATTCGTTTGCAGCTTACAAAATAGTCCGCATACCACGTAACCATTTCTGCTACCGCAATTTTCCTTTCACCACAAATTACAAAAAAGGAAAAAATTCTCGTAAAATTTAAAGCGAAAATTTATAAATTGGAGGCAATATCTGGTGAAGCCGAATCTCTTCATCTTATGTAGGTACATTCAAATCTGAATGTATAAAACTAAATTTGTCGAAGTAAAGAGGCTTACTAAAGCAAATTGTCGTTGCTTTTAAGTTCTTTCACTGAAAGGACGGATGAAAATTATCACAGCCTATTTCGGCAGGAAGTACATAGATAAACAGTAACTTGTTTTTTTTTCTAAGTTTGAGCTCATTTATTTCAACACATAATTTAATTTTTTAAAACGAAGAAAAAACCCTTTAAACTATGACTTTATTTATTTATAATGATTTAAATTTGAAACAAAATAAATTTATGAAAGATTTACGCTTTCCTGTTTTCGCCTTAGACTTTTATTTTTTTTAATGGTGTGTTTTTATTTAAAATGTCTTCTTTATTTATATGTGTGTAATGTTGCGCGGTACAAAAAGAGTATTTAATTTTGTGACTTTAAATTCTCTAAATAATAGTTTTGCACGATATAAAAATATTTATGTTTATTTAATTTATAAATTTTTGTGCGATGTTAAGGGTTTGTGTATGACTTGTATGTTTGCCGCCCCATGCCATAATGCCATATTAAATTAGGTTGATAGAAAACAAAGTAGGTCATTCTTAGTAATTCGTCACTAAGAATATGCCTCAACAGCTAAAAACGTATGTCAATTTAATTTAATTTCTATGTTAATTCTTATTCGAAAAATATTTGTGACCACTTTAAGCATTGGTCCATAGCGATGCCAAGGTATTTGATTGAAGTGTTGCTTTCAATATTAGTACATAATAATATATTGCAGCATGAATTTTAATGTTTATTTTGAACGACGCTTTTTGTTTTTGAATACAGAATGGTACACAATACGTTTTTTTAGAATTTAACATTAGCAAGTTGTCAAACCACATTTTCAATGCAGTACTGTCTGTGTAAGCGTTTTTGTTTAATCGGACAACGTATTTGCTTTTAGTAGTAGTACCGTCTCATCGGAATATGAGACAATTTTTCCATCTTTAGCGGCTTCAAATATGTCGTTTACATACATAATGAACAAGCGTGGGCCCAAAACCATACCTTGTGGTATCAAGAAGTTACTACTTTCCGAGTTACTTTATAATGAAATAATTTTACATATTTTCATGATTTTTTAAACAACGTTTCGATTCTGAATGGTTGTCTTTCACCAGAGCAATACTTAGATTAGCTACCATTCTGGAACGTACCGCAAATATACCTTATGTAATTTTATATAAATTAAAATGTATTGTGATACATATTAATTAAATAAAAGATACTGGTGCAAGTCGAGTTTGAACCGTAGTCAAGCGTTTTACCACTCGACCATGAAGGCCGTCGTAATAAAGATTGATAATATTCTTTTATTAACCAGCATTGTTATTAACGTTTAAAATTACAATTATATGCATTAAAAGTTCTGCTAGAAATATTCATACGATTTAAACAATAAATTTTAAAACACACTGAAAAGGCGAAACATTTTGGGGGCACCTCGTCTTGGCCGGATCTACAATTTTCGGTTGTTTTACACAAGAAGGCTGATTGGTTTTATCAAACTGTTGTTAAATCTCGATTATTTGTGGATACATTGACCTTATTCTCTTTTCTAACAACTAGCAGAACTTTTTCGTTCGACACATTTTTACAGCCCGCGACATATTTTTTTTTTTTTATTATTGTACAACAGATAGAATGTAATATGTAAATTTCAATAATTGAAAGGTAATTCCAGCTATAGTTTTAGGTATTTCAAGTATTTTATAGTAATTTTTGCGTTAGTTTTAGTCTTTTTAAGCGCACTTTAGGCTAAATTACACGAAACATGGAGCTATATGAATAAACCAAGTATTATTACAATTTAAAATAAATTATAGGTAGGTACTTTATTGGGGAGGTAGGGAATTGAAAAGATTATTAATGGCTGTTATTGCGGAGTAGCAAAATTACAAAAAAGAAAAGTTTTTCGTCAATTATTATTATTCTTAATTAATACTCTATAAGAGCTTCGACGCCACAATTTTGATTTTCCTAATGCCAAAAAAACTCAATCGACAATTTTTTTTTTGTAATTATATATAATCATTTTTCTGTTCCTATAGTGGTTTAAAATGTTGAAACACTATGTTTGTTTACAAATATTAATTTCGTTTTCATTAGAAAACATTAAAAAAGTTAATACTTGATAAATAACTACCTGTTCAAACGCTAAACTTCAATTTAAATGAAGAAACTAAAAATTAAAACCACTAAATTTAACCTCAAATTTGAGAAAAATAAGGATACTTACCTGATCTTTTCAGTTCATCGTTCGATGCCGGTTGTAGAGTTTCATCCAAAATATTGCAGAGGTCCATTATCTTACCTACACGTAATTTTCGAGTATTGAAACTCATTTTTTTAAAACAAAAATCTAAAATATGAAGACACAAAAAAAACACGATTTTACCAACTCTCAGTTCATACTAATGTGGCGGTTGAGCTCCTACGGCACACTCTTTATGACAGATTCCGTCCACACCATACAATTCATTTCAAACTCTATACTTAGATAACATTCGGTCAAACAGCACTCAAACCTGTTTGGTGCTCGGCGCCTCAAAAGGATCTATCTCCGTTATTCTGAATACCAAATTAAAAATACAAATATCACGTAATTTAGTCGTTAATAAGTAAGATCGATTATGGCATAAGCCACCGTGCACCGCCAGGATCGTATAGGAACGTTTCGGTGGATTGTCAGCCCTGCTAACTGGTATCACATTCTCTCCTTGGAACATTATTTATATTTTTACCTTTTTTTGTATTTACTTACCTTCATGTTAATTTTAAATATTGTACATACATTGTCCTCCACGCTAGGAGTTCTCCTGTAATGACATTGTGATTGTGATATTGTTTTGAGATGTGATAAACTATTCCACACTTACCTGCTGTATTTGACTGAATATTTTTTTTAAATATTGGTGTCGTATTTGGTTTCACGTTGATAAGGCTACTTTATAAATTTTTGTTTCACAACCCGTAATTATTTATTTATTTTAACTCTCGTGATAAAAAGTCAGGTTTCGTCTATCACGAATCTAGTTTAGACGTTTTAAATCTAAAAAGGACACCGATAAATGGGTAAATGCAGGAAATATAGTTAATGGAAGACTAAAGGCATAAATCGCTAGCAAAACGTTGTTAAAGGAAGCGAGGAGAGCTGTCCATAGTGGAATGCTGACACCAGCCCTGATGCATGGCAGTGAGATGTGAACTGATAAAAGAAGGGTGAAAGTTGAATGCAGTAGAAATGGTATGTCTGAGACGTATGTGGATGATGCAGTGTACGATAGTATTGCGAATGAGCTTACCTGAAATAATGAGCATGCTCTTCTATAGAGTATGTATGGTGTCCTAATGTTGTTTATTCATCGGCTGGTAGCCGAGTGATCCAAATGATCGAGTTCCATCCGTATCTAACGACATGCGTCTTCCACCATTGCATAAGCAATGTTTTTCGCTAATAAGAATGAAGAACTCAAATATTCTCAGGTTATTCATAAACCGGGAATGTTCTTTTATATTGAAAAGGGAAAAAGTTAGTTTCTTTGGAATTTAATTTCGATAGTTGCGATTCAAATTCCCATGTACTCACATGTCTCTAACGAAAAACGTGCCGAGATAGCTTTTTAACAATACACCTTTTTATGCGAAATTTCTAATCGACCCCGTAAGATAGGTACCTACGTACCATTTAAATTTGTAAGTCTGTTTGCAATTTAGAAAAAAAAATCACCATTGTATTTCATTTTACTTTGAGGAGATATCAATTAACAATTGAAAATATGGTGAGTCACTTGAATTTTGGGAAAGAATTTTATTATTTGTTTCCAGGAAAGCTTTTGAAGAACAGATATAATATTATTGTTGTTTGAATGAAGCTACCTCTAATACGTTATACTTGCTATTTCAACAAAATCTTTTGGTTTGAAATACTAATTTAAAATAACATGGTTAGGTATCTTAAATCAGTATTTAATTTTAAATCTTTCATTCCTTGTTAATGTTACCCACTTATCGGGTGACTCCTCTTCAACGACTGAGCTATCGATACAACCCTTCAAATAACCGCTTAATATTAGCAATTATAATTTTTGTTTCGATAATTCAAATTGAATATGTTGACAAAGTCAAACTCTTGTGTAAGGCTCATATAACGATCGTTGTTAATATATTAAAGAAAAGTATCTAGCCTAAATGAGAAAATAACATTTCTCTTGATTATATACTTATCGAGTGTCGGCAGATCGCGGTGTGATGAATGGTTTCACTAATAGCTCAGTGGTTTAAAGATGCCTCAGAGAAAGTCTTTAATCAGACTACTTTTAACTCTGTTTTAATACTTTTATGTTCACAGTTTTGAACATTATAGCCGACCTGAACTTGCAAAAGACACACTTCATAACCTCCTCAAAAACACAACACTGGCAACAATAATAATTGATTGCGTGGCGTAACTACACATGCACACGATGCTAAAACTCCACTTTTTCATCAAGGGCGCTCACCGGTCGCCGCTGCACCGCTGCTTATTTTGCCACTGCTACGTTGCTGTCCGCTACGCCGTTAATTCGCACAGTGGGCTAGAGTGCAAAAAAGTGAGCTGTAAATTCTGCATTGATAATATACACAAAAAACATAAAATCACAAAGACTTCTTACGCTTAAATGCAAATACGTTTTTATTAATTTTCAAGACTTAAATTTAAAGACCAATAGATATATTTTTATTTTATTTTTACATATCATTATACTTGAATCAAGGTACAATATTTAACTTGCTTCAACTCCATAAAAAATTTGAAAAAAGCAGATTTTTTCCCTCTTATGAAGAGCCCTCAAGATTCCCTAGGTAAGTAAAACAAAGACAATGGCATCCTCAAAATTAAAAATGTATTATCATCCACTATCACCCATTAAGTTTTGCGTATTGTATTAGATAAACAATAATTCTAAGAGTAAGTCTAATATGTGACCGGTCGGTAGCTGATTAGACAAATGCGTCGGATTCCCATCCGGGCGTCGTGGGTTCATTTTCTCTGCTAGCTAAGTCCTCCATCATTACACAAGCAACATCTTAAACTTTTTTTATAATGGTAGTAGGAGTTTTTCAAATATTGTCAGGTTATTCATAACCCGGAAACGATTGTCTTTCATTAAAAAAAAACTGAAATACTTAGAGGGCGAAGTCTTCCACTCTTCTATCATCTCTTGATGAGGATGGCGACTGTGTGGCTGTTTCTACTTTTTTTTAATATTTTCTGGTTGTACTTTTTTATTTAGCGGTTGAACGAAAATTCATGTATTTACTCTCCGAAATTCGTTACCTGACGCACTGTGTGCTATAAGACCACTACGCCGCTACGCCGTTATTTGCCCTCGCTACGCCGTTACCTCCGGGGGGCGACGCTCCACGCGCGCGCCGTTAACGAGCGCGCTAGTTAGCGTCACTTGTTCGTCCGCCGACTCTGCGGGAATGACGCGGGACTGACAAATGACCGAGACCGGCCGGAGTGATGGGTCGGCCGACTTTTGAAGCTACAGCCAAGTTGCGAGTAACATATAACCCCTGCTACGATAATAAACTGTACTGTACGAGTATGTGCATTGTTTGGTTACTCTTCTACGGGTTTGTGTAAATATTTGTATGTTAGTCTGGAGCTCACATGAGTATTTTACAGCTGACTTCAAATTATTTATTCCGTTTATTCGTACATTCAAATCTCAATTTGCGGCTTTTCACATGTTGTGGGTACAAGAGATGTTTTCTTTTATTTAATCATATTAATTGCTATTCGATATCCGTTTTTATAAAAAATCATCACAAGGCGCTTTTCGACATGACATGACTACGTAGAACGTAATGTTTCGACATTTAAGTCATCAAAAACCTAGTATAATTTTATTGTTAATACCGCAAAAGAGTCTCAACTGTTCCTAACCGTCTATATCCAGTGAGACTATGACATTCCAAGTTGGTGTATGTTGTGAGACTGAATGTAGTGGGGAGGGGAAGGAAATGGGGAAGAGGAAGGTTGCGAAGTACCTGGCTATTCAAATCTGGTCACCAAACACCGCTAAAGCCATTTCAAGCAATGTTTTGATTCTGAATGGTGGTCTGTCACCAGGGAGATACAGGGTATCAACCACTTTGGAACGTGCGGCAAATATAGTATATGTGTATTATTATTAAAAAATCGGTCAAATACTTTTTATTAGTAATATAATGTAGTAATAAAAGTAATATGTATAAACGGAAAACTAACCCAAAAAAGCATCTAGTATCTATGTCTCTACGTTTTAAATATTTATATTTATCTTCCGCCCATACATTCGCACATAAGAGTAAAATACTTATATAAAACAGCTTTCAGGCACTTTCCAGGCTTGTAAATGTGAAAGCTCAAATCCGAGCTACATTTACCGTTCACAAAGTTGCTCGAATAGCTTTTGCGGGTTCGAATTATAAATGTGCTTTGACATTGGGATTTGAGAGTTTTCGCTGAAATGGAGTCGATTTTCGAATGAGCTTTGCCCTAAGTACATAACTCCCCTTGGAACGGAAGGATTGTTGAATAATCGGCTTTAAAACAAATAATAACCTTTTTTAATCTCTTATTGTTTGTCCTACCAACAGATAAACTTATTTATATTGTGTGTAAATATAATCAATATGAAATATACAAAAAGGAAATATATTTTTTTAAGCCTTTACATATCATGTAAAAAAATATGAGAAAAAGGGAGAGTAGCAACAAATGGTCCAATTTAAGAAGGCATTTAGAAGAAATATATAAGGTGACCGTAATACATTGTGAATGTTCCTACCGGTTTCTCGTCTTCTTTCATTTCTAAACTTTTTCTGAGAGACCCAAACTGATAAGCTACTGAGGGTTTTTTTTGTTTAGTTGAAAATACATTGAATTTTGATAATACCTGAATAGTGTGTAAACTATTATTTTATTAACTGTTTTTGTAGTTTTACTTTAATGTAAAGACTTTTTTCGTCGTTTTAAAAATGTTTAAGTTTAACAAGTTAAATGCACTGTCCCCAAGCTTTGCAAAATGTAAACGAAAAAATCTCTACGGGTGTGTTAGATGCACCAGCCTCAGCCGTTAATTCGCGACCCACAGTTTGGGAGCCAGTTTATTTAAGGATTACCTTTTTTGTCTAGTTTAACTTAATAATAAATAGATAATTTATTTCTCAGTTTTACATGCCCAATCATCAGGTCAGCAGAGTAGGTTAGTAAGTTTACATCTGTTATTTATTTAATATGACGAAACTAGATTTCCTATAAAAATAAAGAAATATGTGACATAGTTTTAACCTAGTAAAAAAACTTTATTTTCTTTTCAAAAAGTATTGACACAAATCACAAACAGCGTTTAATTCCAAAAATATGTATTCATAAATCTGTGTAAAGACGGCATTTATCTATTATTTGTCCGCCAGAATTTTAACAGCATCGTCGTTTTAACATCATTTGGCTTAGTAATATCCATCTTAAATCTATTCATATATTCCGCATTCCTTATAAATTTCCGAATCTTTTTTTCACTTCTTCTACGAAATTCTATTCGGTCCGATATTTGCCCGTTGACAAGGAAACGTTAGAGGAAAAATATTGTCGTCGTAAATCAGCCGACGGAAATCCTTAAGCGACTCGTCACTTCCGCCCCCACCTCTCCCCCCTCATCGTGGGACTCCCCCCGGGGCCAGAATCCCAACATTTAAAACCTGACTGATAATTTGTGATGATTAGTTTGACTACCTGAAAACAATGTCTTTCGAAAGTTGGGTCATATTTTTAAAACAAGTGAGTCTGTTGAAAGTTAGTTTGGACAATACACCTGGTTTGTTCGATTATTAATTTGCTGATAATTCAGCAGTAACTAGATACTTCTTGAAGTTTAAAAAAAATCGTTTGATATTGGAAATGGTAAAATTAAAATACTGTTTTTATGAATTCAACATGTCAAACATACTTTAAACTCTCCTTGGAATGACATGAACTTATACATGTTTTAATTGATGTTCCTTGCAACAGCTATGGATAAAAACGTATTATAATGTCACTAAACCTAGATCTGCCAGCGTTTGTTATTTATCTAATAATAATAATATTTGGATAATTTGTATAGCGCCGTTTTTGTGAAAAATCACCTCAAGGGCGCTGTAGAAATTTTAATTTCTACTTAATTTTAATTTGTGGTTTATATACATATACAGAAACATACTTACCTGGCAGGTCACTTCTGGCAGGACACAATCATCATATCATAATAACTTAAAATTTAGGTGATTTTTATATACTTATATGAGAAAATTTAAAATATAGCAAATCGGAGGTATTTCTTTTTATTTTTCGAAGCGAGGAAAAGATAATGATGAAAATCTTCTAATGAATTTAAGCAATGAAATTCTGAAAAGTTTTCATGGTTTGAACAGAAATTCTATTAGGCTTGTAACATTTTGATTTTTCTGAAAAAATGGGTTTTGAGTTTGACTCTGAACTCTGTCGAGTCTTTTATTACTCTCAGATCATGTGGTAGTCCATTCCAGGCTTTAGGACCCGACACTCCGAAGGCGCGCTTTCTGAACTTAGTATCTGGTGTGCGCTTTGGTTCCTTCAACCTTCCGATAGCCGATGACATTGCCGATCTAAGGGATGACAGGCGAATTGGAATCTTCAGGAATACATAGTTCCAATAAGAGCCATTCATTTGATTGATTTTAATAACATTCAGCAAAGCTTGAACTGGATTCTTTCGGGACATTCAAGCCAGTATAGATTTTTGAGGTGCACTAAGATATGGGAATATTTTGATACGTCGGTGATTAGTCTTGCCGTGGTGTTAAATACTAATTGTGCTTTGTTAATTTGATATTTAGGAAGACTAGCGTATATTTCGTTGTAGTAATTTAAACGTGAAACGACGTACGAGCTTACGGGTAATTTGATTGCCTCTGTTGGCAGGTTTCTTCGCACTGATTTTATTCGCCTTAATTGAAAGAAACCTGTGCTCATAGTCCTGTTCATTTGAGATTTAAGGGAAAAATCAGCATCCAGATTGACACCCAGAAGTTTGATAGATGTCTTTGGAATAATGTCACTTCATGATACAGCTATTGGGGAGTTATCGATGTTATGCTGACGTCTGCTTGTGGCGGTCCAGAGAAACTCTGTCTTTGAAGGGTTCAACTTCAGTCTATTTGAGGTCATCCAGTGATTTCTTCTAGACCCTCAGTAATGCGAATTTTCAGACTGTCTATTTATCTTGGTGAGCAGTAAAAGTAAACTTGCTGGTCGTTGGCGTAGCAATGTGATTTAAAACGAATGATTCCATTATTTTTTTTTATTAATTTACTGAAAAAAAATCCTTGTTAACGGCGTAGGCCACTACGTTTCAATATTGGGATAATTTATAAATCACATTTTATTAAAAATCAAAAGCAGTGCGGTCATGGGGGCATCGAACTATTGCAAAATAATCACAAATTTAGCTATTGCAATATTTTTTTGATGTTTTCATAAACCATTGAAAAAGTATTAAAAATGACGGGTTTTCAATTTCTCGACTGTACTGAAGAATTACTTTAAGAAATGTAATTAATACTTGTTTTTATTGCAAGATTCTCACAATTCACGTGTTAATAAACGCTGTAAGACTGAAGAAAACTGGTATGACCCAGCGAAAACGTCGGCTCTCCCAGTGGTCTCTGACGCGCACACTGGCAGCGCAGAGCCCACTATCTCACACATAAAGCACTCGAAAAGTGGATAAGAATTTCCCACACCGTATTTGGGTAAATAATATTTTCCACAAACCATTGCGATTTTTAGTTAAAATCAACTTCTTAAGCATAATAATACTGCCAAGAAAACCCAACACTGAATATTGCGAGGCGTTGTTTCTATTCCAGAGTCGAGATTGTTCATAAAGTGCCTCGAAGCATTTACATATTTATTCAGTATCGTTAAATATTTCCACAGTTTGTTTATCAAAGAAAGGCTTTACATACACACACAATAGACATATCTCAGCCAAAGGGTAGATAAATTTAACAGGTTCCATACCCTTCACCTTGTTCAACCGTAGCTTAATTTACAAGATAAATTACCCCGCCATTTTGCGAGGCATTTGTAAAAAGAGCGATATAAATTTTGCCCGCATAAATGTTTGCATGATAATCGAATACGTTCCCATAAATAGGAAATAAGCAAAGTTGTAGGAAGGACGAGAGGAAAGAGAGCAGAGGAAATAGTGAAACTCGATCGGGGAACGAAGTAGACAACTGGCGCCAAAAGGAACGCTGGCTGTATAGAAAACCACTGAATAGACAAGCGTATTGATTTGCTTTACGACTTCTGCGTACATTCTTACCGATATAAACTTGTCAATTTTGTATCGTTTAATATTGCTTTTGATTATATTTTTCTAAAAGATGATACTTACGTATTTATGACATCAATTTATTATTATTTCCTATTTTATTATCTCCATTATCAAATCATATGTTTTTTAGTTCTGAACCATTGTTATAACTACTTTTTTTTATTTTTTTTTTAATTTTGTTTAAACAATAATTATTATTATTTTAATTAAAAAAATAAAAAAACAATTTTTAGTTAAAAGCTCTGCGATGTAATTATTTTAAGACAGTTTGATAATGCCCTCAGAAGGCGAAAAAGCTGTCACGCGTAAAATAATTACATTTTTAACTAAATTTTTTTTAATTAAAATAATAATAATTATTGTTAAAATAAAATTAAAAAACCTAAAAATTAGAATGGAATTCTACAAAATAAACTTTAAAACCATAAATAGTTATGAATACTATTTAATAAAATCAAAGAAATCCAACGAAGAGACGATTTATCAACCTGAAGTATATTTACCTGCCTTAAAGAATATACCCTTTTATAAACAAACTTTAATGAGAAATAACAATGTAACTGCCCATTTCCCATTGCATTTGTTCATATATTATGTTAATAGTATAACATAAATTAAAATTCCAATATTCGCTTTATGTGTATTTTTCTCTACCTGTGCCACTTAACAATAATACCTGTATCAATTTATTTATATTGGATAAAACCAATGTTTTATGTAGATATTACCAACTTAATTGAATAAAGTTTTATTTGTGTTAAAATAAATAGCTACTCATATTTCCCGTAGTTACAAATTGAATGATTTCAGAAATTTTTATAGAACCAGGGTAACCTCTTGGGAGTGCATTGGATATCTAACTAAAGTCGCAGTGAATTCATAAGTAAATCTCATAAGAGAATCTTTTGAAAGGTCATCATGGTTCAATCGAGTAATAGATTTTCCAGTTCAGCGTGACTCTGTGAACCGATATTCGTGTGAGATTCTTACGAGAGATCACGTAAGGTACTGAGCAAATTTATGTGTTTTAGATGTTGTCGATAGTATAATTTAATACATCGAACTGGGACAATAGACTTACAAGTCTTTTTAGAAGCACGATTTTTTCTGCTTGAACTGTTATATTGCGCAGTTATTTAGAGCTTAAAACACATAACTCGTTAGTTAAATTATTATTCATACTTTCAATTGCATTAATAACAATATTTTGTAATTTTTACAAATTTTAATAATATTTATTCGTTTTTAGGTAATGTTTTTGTTGTATCATTCTCCTCTCTCATTATCTGGAACAAAATATTTTATTAGTATTATGCACATAGCGAAGATACAAAACTTCATTAGTTATCCCAGTATGACATATTATATTGACTGTCAGTAAAATCTTTATTGATAAAAATCATACCATTTCTATCTGTGTTATTTACTTTAGGCGGCTTGAAAGTATACATATTTACTTAGGAAAGCACTCAATTCCAGCATATATTTTTATTATTTCTTCTAATTTTTTAGATGACCAAGATTTTTAAATTTACGATCCACACAATTTATTGCACTTAAGAAAATAACTTCCACAGCATTAAAGCAAAGAAAGTAATAATTTGTCGCCAGGTGAAAGAGAGATCTTCTTATTTCGGTCACATTTTGCCCAACCTCTTTTTGAGTTTTACAGATACCAATATCTCCTTTGCGCGAGGTGATTTAGGCCACATGCTGCCATCAAAATCGTTTTCGTATATCGAGACTCTCTTACCTT
This sequence comes from Drusus annulatus, assembly GCA_022651775.1. NCBI lineage: Eukaryota > Metazoa > Arthropoda > Insecta > Trichoptera > Limnephilidae > Drusus > Drusus annulatus. Next base: position 162,504 of record JAGWCC010000629.1, read on the forward strand.
TGGTTATTTGAAAGATTTTTTTCTTCGCTTAGTATAATAAACTTGTATTCGTAAATCTTCGGAAGGCTCATATCCAGATTTAATGTGAGTGCTGAATACATATTGATAAAGAATATTGATGAAACGGAGAATTATTGCAATCTGCTAAATACTCGGGTCTTCCCTCAGGAGGTATCATGTTTTAGAAGTAATTTTATTCCAGCGTATCCAAGGTGAACATTGAAAAACAATAAGACGGTTAAGAAATACGTTTTAGGAAACCACCGAATAAAATACGTTGTTGCCGCGGCTCTCGATAAGGGATATTAACCTTTCGCTCTCCGGGCCTTTCCTCTTGGCCACTGGCATATCGAGGAAACCCTTAGAACTGCGACAGGTATTAAATATTATCTATGTCTTTTATCATAAACTCATGTTTTTTTTTTAATAATATGTTTCAAGTATTATTTATTTAAAAAAATTGCACACATAAATAATTAGGCCGGTTAATAACTAAGTTGACATGTGCTATGGGTTCCCACCCGGCCGTCGTGGGTTGAATATCTATGTTAGCTAAGTCCCCCATCATTGCACAAGCAACATTTTTAGCTTATTATAATGGTAGTAGGAGATATAACATATTAACACTCAGTTTATTCGATACATGTGTTCTAATACAACCCTTAAAGGCACACATAAAGGGAAAATAACTAAACAACAATATGAACATTGCGAATCAAATAAATCTATAATCCATCTTTTACAAAATTCATGGTATGTATTGTAAAATCGTAGTCAATTGTAAAGTTTTTTTTACATTATTACGTATAAATATTACTTCTTTTTTTTTGCTAAACTTCCACATGACGGATTGTCTGAAGGTTCTACCAGATTAAACATGTTAGTCTAAATAATGAATTAATGGACACAATCACGTTATTATTCACTCTTCTTCTTTTCATGGTAGACAGTCTGCTTGGCACACTACAGGTTATCCAGGATGTGGATTGCAATGATCCAAAACATAATCTCACGTATTAAGTGTTTCCATTAACGGTAAATTATACGTAAACCATCTTCCGTACATGACCCATATACGTGCATGTTTCAGGCTACTTTAAGAACTGTAGAGGTATTCGGCGAATCGCATTGCACACAAACTTATTTTATATAACCACATTCCGTTTTATCTCAACGGACGTCATAGTGAGTGTTTAAAAAGGGGTGCGAATTGGTGAGATCCAATCGTAACAGTTTATTAATAGAGTTAGACATTGTGTTACCATACCCCACCTTTGATTGAAAGCATCTGTTTAATCAGGTAACTTCTGAAATGTTCCGAAATAAAATAATAATAATTCAGTACGGTCACCTCCCACCGGCGTGGTACTCGCGGGCTGGGGGAATCGAGGCTGCCTGGCTGCAACCCCTGATCACGGCGTAGACGGAAGCGAGGGATTGGCCGTTCTAATCAGCGGAGATTCATTGCCGAGCAGAGATTAATTAACGATGCTAGACTTCAACTTTTCGAAAGTACTCGCATATGTATTTTTTTAATATTAAAACTCTAGGAAAAAAGGTGAGCGGCCGCCACTGGTGTTGACGTGATTTCGGCCAGTGAGACTATTTTTTATGTTTTCTCATTATATGCCATACCTAACTTTCCATTGTTAACATGTCTTTCTACTACATCTGGCGAAATAAACATATGTATTTCCTTCTTTGAAAAGAAACTCCGTTAGTTCCTAACTTACTTACACTGCGAAAAAACCCATTTGCCAGCAAACTTTTACTATTCGGCACCATAAAAACGTTATTGTGCATGGATTTTTTGTCTTATTCCCTCGTTCATTTTAACGAATGACGTGAAATTTTCCAAGCTTTGAATTTACGAACAAAAGAAAATATTTGATGCTCATATTCAAAACTTGAAAAGCCTACACGATAGTTTATTACCATGTTACTAGTAAATGGTAGGTGAAAAACAGTTTTGAACATGCTCTCAAATATTTCGATACGTTTTTGATGTGCAAACAAAATACTATATTTAAAGGGACATAGTACCTTAGAAATAAATCAGTAAGACGCGTAACGAAAACATATGCGCGTACTTTAAAAAAGAGTTTTTTTTTTGCAAATGTTCATTTTCTATGGTACAATATTACAAAAAACAATAATTTTTTACTTGCAATTAGCATTAGCTTGCAGTTGGGTGGAATCAAAGTTTGAAAAAGCCTATGGTTTCATTAAGATTTTGTTAAAAACAATAATAATAAAAAAAACTCTTCGTGACGTTAGGCCCAGTGTTAACATCTTTACCCGCCGGCAGTCCCGTGAATGGTGCAAAATGAGCAGAAACACCACTAACAAACTACAGATTGAACATGCTACTATAGTATCAAATTTTTCAATGAAATATCTCGGGAAATAAATAATTCATCGAATAGAAAAATAAACTCTGGTTCTTACCGCTAGTATTATTATTGCTGAAAAACGATTTGGAAATTTTGGAAATCATTTTCCGGATTGGTAAGGATCAGGTTTTTAAATCTAAAATATAAATTACATACATACATTAGTTTATATAATTAGGTATGTTTCGACCACTGGGCAAAAAGGTAGTATTTTTAAAGGATTTTGGCCTTATCATCATCTTTTGTACTTTTACGACTTATTTGCCGTTTCATGTTTTTTTTAAGTAATCGCAATATGCTTGCAAGTTATGATGTAGTTTTTTTTAAAATTAAATTAACTTTTAAAGCGGGTTTTTTTCAAATAAAATGAACTTATTAAGGCTTCATTTTAATTTGTTGTTGATGATTGTTGATGTTCTTTCAATAATCAATATTATCTATCTACTTACTGCTTTTAGTATTCACACATATTAAACTACTAATTGCTATACTACTCAGTACTCACCTCCATCAATACCGTTGTTTTACAAATAACAATGGATTTATATAGCGCTGTTGTGTGATAGTTAACCTTAAGTTATCATTTGATGAAATTAGATTTCATAAGGAATATATTAAGTGTATAATATTTTTAATTATGATCACAGCATGCTGCTTCCAGTTCGTTCCAAATCCTTGCTTAGCCGCTCACGAGGATCGGATGCATGGCATTAAAGGCTTGAAGGCTTCACGGCATAGCATTTCCGGAGTATATAGAATGCCCGCCATTGCACAATTTCGCACTCAACAATTTGGCACGGCCTTTTCGAAATGTAAAGCATACATCGTTTAATAGATATTTTATAAGTGCACTCGTTTTGTAAGCAGCATCCAGATGCATTGTGCACTACGAACTACTGCTTTAAGCTCGCATGCAGTAATGCACTTTGTTTTATTTTTTTGCAGAAAGATTTTGCCAACCAGTTTGTTTGGGAAGTACGGGTAATATTATTTTAGTCACTCTAGAAGCAGAGATGTGCACAATGTTTCCTATCTTCGTTGAAGTTTTATTCATTGCAAAAATATATGAACTTGTTTGAATGGAGTATGAATTTGCATATGAAAGGTTAACGTACAACATAGTCTGCAACATAAATTAAGGAATACTTTTTTTGTAGAAAAATCTTTAATATTCTTGGGGGGCAGGATAAGTGTGTAACCGTTATTTTATTTTTTGTTTTTATTTTAAGAACACAAACAAAATATTTACAGAATCATATTTAGAAGTTTTACCTTAGTATAAATAGATGCGGATAAATACGTATCTTAAAATCGTGTGTTCACAATGTATGTACATAAAATCATAATTTGCAAAGTACAATACAGAAGCGCTGCGCCACGCACAACACTGTGCCTAGGTCAATTTTTATCACCCGATGCACACAAAAATAATAATATGGTGAACGAACAATTCAAATATAATTATTAAATGTCGACAATGTTGCAGGCAAATGACACAAAAATGTTTTTTTAGGAGAATCATTATGATTTGTTTTTAATATCAATTCTCTAAAATGATTGCTAGTAGATAATGATAATGTTTGGGTTGATTGTTAAGTAATGAAATGAAATAGAAATAATTGTATTGTTTAAAAATATATATATTATCGCCTGAAAATAATGACACTAGCTACCAAAATGGTGTTCCAAGTTGTCACTGCTCATAGCCACCATTAAATTGTGATATTGAGTTTTTGAAACGACACTAGAGTCTTTTTCCGAGTGACAGTGGCCTATGGCACCCATTGGAATAAACAAATGACAACCGGACATGCTCAAAAATGTTCTTGTTAATTACCACACCACTGCCTTGGCTGGGAGATATTCCTATTTTCGGTTCCTTGAAATGTGATTTTTTAAAGCTAATCTCGTTTTAATATTCAAGCATCGTTGGCATTATATGAGGTACACAAATATGCACGTAAACTTCATAGTAAAAACATAAAAATATTCTAAAACTTTGACAAAACAAAAGATATATGTTTGCTTGCGATAACCACCAAATGACTTTGAACTGTGTTAATTTACATTCCCATAAACTGCACCATCTGTCTATCTATCTATCCATCGAGCTAAGCGGTTCCTTGATTTGTCTAGTATGGCGAAAGTGATACACATAATTTGTTAACGTTTATCTTTGATTTATTTGGTCTAAAACCAAACACCTATAGGCCGCTACGAATTGACGGTATCGTCTAACTTCCGAGACGCTTTAAAATCAAATAATAAGATTTCGGTCGTTCTTCACCGTGGACTAGTTGCATTTCCAAGGTCAGAACTCAGCTAGACAATCAGTGTTTGTTTTGAGTAAACGAATTATCAAAAAGTTTCCACCCGATAAGTTCACAAAGGAACAAATCGTACAAATAATTCCGAAAACGGCCGAAACTCACGGGCATCCTTGTTCAACTTGTGGTTGAAGTGGTCCAAACAGAGGGAGAGTAAACCACCTTCAAGATTGCTAATCCCGTAGACACTTCCCACGCTATGACCGAAGCTCCCTTTTTAAAAAATTAAAGAAAGAAAAGTTGAGGCCAAAAACGTTTTATTATTTGACATTCCCGAAAATACATCCGAAACACACACAGCTCGTTCATTTGAAAACGTTAACAATGTGTTCTTTCTGATTTCAAAAAAGGCAATAGATTTCCCCAGTTTTAAGGAAATGAAAATCTACAGGTTGGGTGTTTTAATGAAAAGTAAGTGCCGATCAATTTGACTCGTACTGGATGACGAAAGTTCTGTTAGAACGATTTTGGTCAACAAGTCGAAACTATCTTATGGAGTGCAAATTTGACACGATAAAACGGTACTACAAAACAAGTAATTAGTTGGTTTACGGAGTTCTTGAGACGAGTCAAAAGAATGAAGAAACTAACATGTCTATCGAATATGTTAATTCACCACTGAAATGTATCAACTTCATCACCAAATGACAGAGGCTCTGAAATCGTCAGTACAAACAACAACTCACGCAGCTGGAACTACACACTAAATTATAAATAATAAACTGCAAAGTTATGATAGTTTAAACTGTTTTATTAGCAACCATAAGCAAATAGTAGAAAGATGTACAATTTTTTACGTTTATTATTTTGTTTAATCCATGTTTTTTAACGCTTGTTCATATACCTTCAAAACACTCGTGTATTAGCATTTTCACTGTTGCTTTAAAAAAAAATTGTTTCCTACACATTTAACACTTTTTTGTTTTTCTAGTTTTGCCTGTTTAAGTATTTACTTATATTATTTTTATACTACGGTTAGTTAATGCTATGCATAATTACTCTGTAAAATCCCCATGGGCGTATATAATAATAAACAAATTGATTGAACCTTTCTATTTCTCGTCTCCTTGCTCTCCACCACTTTCATTAGACTCATAACATTTCCCAAACAGTGATGCCATGGTTAACTTAGTCAATATTTCCATACTGTTCTCATTCTTATGCGATAATGTTTTTATAAAACCTTCTACGCTCTTATTGATTACACATATATATAAAATATCAAAAAGGAAGGAAAAAAAAAATTAAAAATTCATAATTTCATATATTATCTTATGTTATCATATTTCATTACGTTATATAACACTCAATTAGATATATCACATCAATTTTTATAACTAAAATCACATTTAAGTATATTTAAAAATCAGTATTATTCTAAACTACATACAGGGTTAAATATTTTATTTTGCAACATGACGCTGTTCTGCGTTAATGGCGATGCATGAAAACAATATGGCCAAGATTATCATGACACTTGGCGCCAACCCGGGCTGCTTGGCGGTCGAACCCGAGGTAACTGAAAAAAAGATTATTTTAAAATTACATTGATTTCTGTAAATGACACATTATTAGGGACATATTAATGAGACAACAAATATAACATAGTACTAATAATATGCTCGTTGCATAACATTTCTATATTGTTTCTTGGAAAATAATTTTGAATCTGCATCACAGATGGAAAGGAAATAACTGAAATTAAAGTAGAAGAAACAAATTTGTTTTTTACCACCAATTTATGTTGAATCTGTCGGTAGGTTTCAGAACAACCCTTTCTTCGTCGGAACAAAAGTTTAAACTAACAACACAAATAGAACTAAAAATATCAACTTATCATTGTAGACATACTGCTGATGGATTACATTTAAGCGCTCAAAATAGGCGCGTGTGATAGGTGGAGTGTATACAACGGAGCTCTCAGTGGTAGAATCACGAGCGTTAGTTTGGTCGTGATTACTTGTCATGTTTGGATAGTTTGCATAGCGCCATTTTCGTAAAAAAACAACCCTCAGAGACATTGTGCAGATAGTAATTGTTTTTCTATTCTAGTTGTTGAGAGTTCTTGCGGGTGTTGAAAGTATATTTCGGGGTTAATTGCTGTCGATTTGCTTTGCTATTTTTATATAATTATACTTAAAAGTTACATATTCACGTAAATGGCAAATGAAACACGACGTTTTGTTATTATGGCACTAGACTTGTTTGTCTGACTGTTTACAAGTACCACTGATGTAATGGTTAGAATGGTACCGTTGAATTGGGTGAAGGGAAGCACGCGGGGTGAAGCGGACCACCGAGTTTGCATTGTCTTGTGAAGGCTATAGCTCCGTCAAACAAAGTGACATCCCCCTAATTATCCCCCTAAGTGTGTACGAGTATCTCAGCAACATTAGGCCTACATATGCAGCAGTCGATTGTGTTGTGTGACCGCGAGAAATATTTCAATATAATTTCGGGTAAAATACGCGGTTTTTTTTTATTTTTGTGACTATCCGGTTTTATAACTACTGCTCATCAAAAGTTGAAAAGGATATTGTGTTCTTAAGCCAATTTTATAGTTCACCTACATATAACGTAGGTAAAAAAAATGCTGTGTTATTACTTTCAGGAAAATATATATCACATCATTGATAAAAAAACCGTATTTTCAGGAGTGCGCCGGACCATGAACGCACAAGAGAAACAACTGGGAGGTTGCAAATGTTAAAACTATGATCCAAAAGGCTCTTGAAGACATTTGCAGAAGGAATACAACCAGAAAAGCATTTAAAAATATAACATTGCTCGATCTATATTGAGGGAAAATTAAGAGGGCAGCACCAAAAAAAAAAAATCATATAACTGTCGAATTCTTGTAAAGGAATTATCAACTAATCTATAAAATCCATAAAAAACCATTGACGAAAAAATATATGTTTTTCCATATCCTATTATCGAAGATATTACTTATATATTTAAAAAAAAAGATGACATTGTTTTAAAATTTATAAAAAAGATGTTTTATATAAGAAGGTAAGAAGGTACATCTGTATCCCAAACAAGTACCCCTTTCTATGAGAATAATCAATTTTACTGTGTTTTTTCGTTTATTTATTTATTGATAAATCAATTTTAAAAACTCAGGAATGACCTATTTTTTCATATATTTTCAAAGAAAAGAATAAGAAAATAAACAAAAAAATAGTCCGCTTTACCTCAATAGTGCGGTACGAAATTAACAATAAGCTTGTGGTATTAAGAAATCCGCCGTCGGGAATTAACGAGTGGATAAGAGAGAAGAAAAAAACGTAGGTTCCGCTATCTTATTTTCGCATCTCCCTCGAATGCCGCGATGTAACTGTTTCAATAACTAGTTGGGTACTGTTCACTTTCCTGTGGGACTCACCATTGAGTTTCCTTCCAGAATAAACGGTAGAACAAACTCGACAAGGTATAAATAGATAGTCCGCTAATCTCACCAACATCCATCATAATTTTGGTTATATCAATCGAATGAAATCGATTTTTTTTCAAAACGCCATAAAAATGTTCGCCGTAGACGTTTATATGGTGCTGTTTGATTCTCACCTCTCCCAAGTCTCGGCGATCCTCCGCTCTCTCGCAGCGGCAGCTCGGCCATCTCGCTGTAGAGATGGATGACCTTGGCCAAGCACCTGAGGGTGGGGGGGCCATCCAGGTAGTGGTCGGGCAGGAGCAGCAAGGACACCGACAGATCGGCCTTGTACAGACCGTCCTCCACTGGCTGGTAGCGGAGGAGGCCGGGACTTATCTGGGGAAACAAAGTTAAGTCAAAGATGGAATCATATGCCAGCGGCAGTTAAGCCATCTCGCTGTAGAGATTCATAAAACAAATAATCGTCCTGAAATCATTTTATAAAAAAAAAATCTAGAGAGCTAAAAAAAACTTAACACCAAGTAAAAAAAAAAACGGGCAGTCCGTTTAATAGATAACCTTATTTGAACGGAATGCATTATTTAGAACTCATCCTTGCTGGAAAGGAAAAAAGGCTGAAGCGATACTTTGGTAAAAAATAGTTAAATATGCAGTTTTGATCGGTTCTTTTTTTGCATCGAATTCTGTCTCCCGTTTGGTTCTAAAGATTTTTGTGTCCCTTCAGGAATCTAAAATATATTACATTTACCATTTGGGAGAAGGCTTGACTCAAGCGACACAGGCTTGGAATATTTTTAGCTTTTGTCGTTTCAGGTAACTTAGTGAGAGCATTGAGTTACCTGTGTTATCTTTTTTTTAAATCCAACCATCTACTGAAGACTTATGAATTTTATTGTCAAACAAAAAAAACTTTAAAGTACTCTGGTGTAAACTTCCCGAAATGGCGCTTCTTTTGCTTTTCCAGCGACGATATGCAGTACTCAGCTAGAAAAAATATGTTTGTTCTACTGGTGGTTCAATGAAAGATACTCTGAAAAACTAGCATCGTTGATCCTTTTGGACGCAATTGCGCGGTTGGGAATCACGTCAAATGCATGTCTAACATTTTTTGGGAATATCATTTGCCGCATAAAAACTTGTCGTTCTTACTAATTGTTCCTTTTATCAAGCTTGGGAATGATATCTAGATTTTGTGTTTCCATCCAACTTTTATACGAATGCATAATCGGTTTTTTTAAGATCCAGGTTTTCTCCTTCGTTTCTATAAAAAAAGCCTCCGCATATCATCCCCAAATATGACTTATGGAGAAAATATAAAAATGGAGTACCTACGTGTAAATGAAGCACAGTGTAGTTTATTTTTTAGCATCCATGTACGTTTAGCAGTCTCCAGCTGATTTTCCGAATCTGCTGTAATAACTTAATGAACAAAGCTACAACCATCTTAACGTTAAGTGCATGAGCTCAGTTTAACACTTCAGAGGATCTCTGAGTAGTTTTATTCAGTCTCAAGACTAATGATTCATCCTTTGCAATACTTTTCAACTATTTTATAATATAATTTTTCTCCGACATAATAAAATTCTGAAAATCGTATTTTAGATTATGTGTTATATGAATAGCAGTAATGCACAATAGGTAACTGCACGTAACCCTGCTATTATCTCATATATGATAATATTTGGATAATTTGTATAGCGCCGTTTTTGTGAAAAATCACCTCAAGGGCGCTGTACAAATCTTAATTTCTACTAAATGATTCCTGTAAGTAGACAGAGAAGATGAAACGCCATAATATTTAAAAAAATAAATAAGGAAAGACATACATTCCCGGGTTACGAATAACCCAACAATATTTGCAAAACTCCTACTGCCAACATAATAAGCGGAAAATGTTGCTTGTGCGATGGTGGAGGACTAAGCTAACAGAGAAATTTAACCCACGACGTCCCGGTGGGAAATTAAACCCATTTGTCCACTCAGCTATTAACCTACTAACCTACTAATTCTTTAATTGATTACGTAGCCTTCCTTGTTTCATTCACATTAATACATTATCTCATGCATACTGTTTTCCGGCTAGCAGTCCACAATGGAGTGCTTATACCAACCCTGATGTATGGCTTTGAGGCATGGAGCTGGCAGAGGAAGGATGAAAGTAGACTGATTGCTAAAGAAATGAGATCCCTGTGGCGTGTGTTGTAAAACAACGTATGACTGTTTTTAAAATGCGAATATCCGGAAATAATGCAAGGCTGATGTAAGCGTTATGAATAGGATATAGTTTGGGCATGTAAAGCGGATGAACGAAGAAAAAGGTGTGATAAGAATATATGACGTAAAATTGAATGGAAGAACAAGTCGGAGTCGCCCGAGGAAGACATGGCATGATTAATTGAATCAAATATTTGAGTCGGGCCATCATCACAAAGACGATGTATGAATGTAAATGAAACAAGGAGTGTGTGCCAAGACAGAGCTGTATCAATATATCCTCTCTGCCGACCCCTATGGCGAAACGGCATGATGGTTAGTTACTGTTCTTCAATTCCGACAGCTTTGTAATCCACATAAAAGTAAACCCAATTTATACACTTACACATACCAATCCGTTATGTACCATACGATCTGTTATTTATTCCTGTAACTCTAATGTCATAAAATGTATACTTTCCAGAGTTTGAAAAGTACCGGTATAGCTGACACCGAGCGAGGCAGACCTAGTCAAAAATTGAGAAAAAAATAAAACAATTTTTTTAGATGTTTTATTTATTTAATTTCTTAATAACTCATTTATTATTATTTCAAAAAACAGTGTTAAAGCCGACAAACGAAATCAGAAATCTTAGTGTACCTAATAAAAAAAGCAAATCCAATTAAGGCCACGGAGAGAAAAAAAAACTAAATTTTTATAAAGCCTGAAGGCCCACGATCTTGCATTATTCGCGCAAATAATGTTTTACGAATTAAAAAAATACAATATTTTTAATTTATTTGACTTAATTACTTTCTTGTACACACATGTTTTTTTTTTTTTTTAAGTAAGACAAACATTCCCGGGTTACGAATAACCTGACAATATTTGAAAAACTCCTACTGCCATCATAGAAAGCGGAAGACGTTGCTTGTGCAATGATGGAGGACTTAGCCAGCAGAGGAATTGAACGAACTACGACGCCCGGGTGGGAATCCGACGCGTTCTTCACTCAGCTACCGACCGGTCGCTAATTACTTTCGCTAATTGAGATAAATTTATAAGGAAATGAATTCTGTTCCGCTATATACTTTACAAGGTCATTTTAAGTACCAATGTGAAATCATTTTGTTGTTATTATGTGACAGCATTTCGCTGTGACATTTCTTGCGTCTTTCGCGATTTTTACTTTTACTTATAAAAAGTTATTTTTTTCCAAACTTGAGAAAAATCTGTGAAAAATCACTCTTTTAATAATAAATTAACATCCCGTGTTTATTTTTCAAAAAAAATTAACTACAATATTTTTTTAATAATTTTTTATTTTATTCGGAACATAAACAACAAATGTAGGTTGACAATACAGCATACATTATCTAACAACCAATTCTCACTACAGGTAAGAATATATGTTAATCTACAATACAATGTAGAAAAATGTTTTTTTCCCTCCCTAAGCACGAGAACTTTCTCAATTATGGAGGTAATTATCATTAACTGTAAACTAGACATTGTATATTTATGTAATTATTCAATTTATATACCTAAAAGCGGTGTGATATTTTGCGGAATTTTTGTTTTCTCTTTCTCTCTAATGGTGTACGAAGTAAAATCCCGGAGAAAGTGATTTATCCCAAACAGGTTGGGTACAAAGACTTGGCTCTTTTCACATATTGTTACTAGAAGGATGTGCATCTAGTATTGTTTGAAGTTGACTTTTATTTTAACCATGATTTGAATAAATTATTGATGATATTCTGTCCACGTTCTACATTTTGTTTTTTAAATGGATACCAACAAATTTACTTTCGTTTTTTGTACATATTTAAACTCTGCGCAGTATGTCATTTTTGTTGACGCTAGGTAAAGAATCAGAAGAAAAATAAATAATGGGAGGAGTGAACCTGGGTGCTAAAGGAAACCAGAAAATCATTCCACAGCCGAGCTGTTGAACAGAATAGGGAGTTGTAAAACACAGCAGCCCCGTGCTGGGCCTATTTAGCGGCTGGCAGTCACTAAATCCACCTAAAACACGTTTTTTGTTTCAAATTTAAAGAGATATGGTAAAACGTGCCTCATTCTTTTTATTGGGCGAAATAAATAATTCGAGCATACGTTCAAATATTAACCCAAAATAGTAAAACAGACTGCCGCCTTTATTCGTTGTTGACTATTTAAAGAGTTTGGCAAAGTATCGTATCATGCAAAAGTAAAAAAGACAGTTGTGATTGTACTTGTCAACGTGGAATGGAATTAAGTGTTAGAAAAGTGTCAAAGCGTCGACTTTTTCAAAACTGATGGAACTTGGCGAAATCTCGACGTGTTGATATGTGCTTAAAGTAACAATATATGGAGAGTGAGCTGATTCCTTTTACCCAACCCATACAAATTTGGGATAAATTACTTTCTCCGGAACTTACGTCGTCCACCATGAGAAAGAAAGAGACAACAAAATTTCCCAAATTATCACACCGCTTTAGAATATTGTTAGAATGTTCTTCGTGTCCCGCCTCTCCGTTGACTCCGCCCACACGTTTTGATACGCGAAACAAATGAACATAAATCAACGGTTTATTAGGTTACATGCTATACTTTTGTTTATAACAATGGTGTGAAAAAGTTGTTTTACGAATAAACAAAAACATTATGTCGACATGTGCTAGGAATGGATGTATTAATACCCTAGCCCTAGTCCTAGCCACGCCCAGGTCTAGCCGAGTCCGGCAAACCTCATAAAAGCTGACTACAGCAGCGCTCTCTCTTGTATATTATTGCTCTGAGGGTATATGGTAGTTTCTGGAGCATTATAATATGTGAATGAGGTAAGCTATGAATCTGTGAGGTAGGTATACAAATGTGTTTTTATGGAGAAAGTAACGTAATTTAATGATATCGTTTCCTTTTGTTAAAGTAAGGTTGTAGGTGTGTGCCTAATGCTAGGGTGTTTTGATGTATTGGTGTTATGATTTCAGAACTTCGTGACTTTGTTCCATTTAGTATACGTATATGTCACTGTCCTGCTACAAGCATCGTCAGACTAACAATCCCAAAACCTAACATATTAAATCATGATTAAAGTGGTAGATACTCTTAATTTCATCTTCATAACACCCTCACCACTAAAAATCAAAATGTTGCTTGAAATGACTTACACTGTGTTTTGTGGCCAGGATAGACTCTGAATAGCTGGGTGCTTTCCAACCTTCCTCTTTTCCATCTGCCCGCTTTAGTCAGCCTCGAAATATACCACAATTGGACGTAGTTATGCAGAAAGCATCCGACCCCAAAAATATGAAACTGAGAAAAAGGTGTTTGAAAGTATAACGACAAAAAAAGCATCAATATGCGTAATCGGTATTTGTGTGGTGAATATCAGTGTTTTTTTCTTTATGAGCATTTTTTTTTTTTTACATGAATACCGCACGTGAGTCTCAACTGCTCCCAACCGTATAGAGCCAGTGAGACTATGGCATCCCCAAATTGGGTATGTTGTTGAAGGTAGTGGGGAGGGGAAGGAGTATGGGAAGTACCTGGCTATTCAAATCTGGTCACCAAACACGGCTTAAGCCATTTCAAGCAACGTTTGATTCTGAATGGTGGTCTTTCACCAGGGCGATACTTAGAGTATCTACCACTCTGGAACGTGCCGCAAAATATACTTGTTATTATTTTTATATGAATTAAATGTGTTATGACACATATTAATTTAAATAAAAGTTATTGACGCACGCCGGGTTTGAACCCGCGACCTTTGGATTCGTAGTCGAGCGTCTTACCATTCGACCATGGAGGCCGTTATTATAGATATGCATTTTTTTATAATACATCAATGTGTTCATTAAAAAAAATGTATTTCATACGTTATCCTAGATGTTATTATGTTTTTAAACTTTAATTTGAATCACACATCTGCAACGTGCGTTAGTTAAAAAAATAAAAACCAAAAATCTATTGCATTTTGGAACTTGGATGTTTTCAGCAAATATACATTTTGTATTTATTTAACATGTAATACTCGATTCTGGGAAATTGTGGGTTGGACGCTTTTTGCATAACTAAGTCCAATTGATGATGCCATAGCCCCACTGGCTCCGGATAGTTGGAACCTTTGTGCGGTTTCACATTTAAAAAAATAAAAATTTGATTAATAAAATACTACCTTTTGTTTAATTTTAGATAGAAGCAGATTTTTAGGCTGGTTCACTTTAAGCATATGGAAAAATACTCCAAAAAGTCAAAAACCTTGTTCAAGTATCATAAACAACAAGAAAGACTTTTAGTACCTAAATACAATACAGCTTTTGCACAAAGACACCATACGTACATCGCGCCTCACACTTACAACAAACTCCCACCACACACTGTAGCCATCACCAATATGTATTCCTTTAATCAAAACATTAAAGTTACTTATTAAAGTTGTCTGCATAAGCGTGAAACTAGTCCAATTTCAAATAGATAAGATAAATTACGATTTTTTTTTAACCATACATAATAAGTACACAATAGGTATGGTCAGATTTCACAAATATATAACAGATTCTAAAACAGAAAAAATAGTTTCCCTAGTTAATGCATCTATGCGAGGAAATATAATAGAACCAATATGTCATTCTTTGATTACCTTATTAATGCAATAAGACCCAGCCATTTTAATAAATGAGAATAACAAGTTTTATGATTGCTTAGTTATTCAAACAATGTTTTTACATTAAATTGACTACGATACTGTATTATTAGAATAACCTACGAGGGTGGCTTTACGTATTTTCAAATAATAAAAAAACCATTCGCCTCGAGACTATAATCAAAATTCACAGCCTAGCCTAAAAAATATACCGTTATATAAATGTGATTATCTATTAACTTGGACATGAATTTTCAGTAGGAAAATATGGCCTCAACTTGCCAAGAGCCTAAATTGAAATCACTCTCCGCCATCACGTACCAGTTAACTTAATTGTCCGAGTTTCTTCTTTCTTACGATACATATAACATAACCTCCGAGTTGAGCCTTCGCTGATTGAGCTCATCTGGAATTATGAGAGTGGTAGTAGGCGGAAGGTATACTGGCAAAGGGGCGTGCTCTGAATCCGTGCACGCGCCACGTGGCATCGCATTAAATATAAATATCGCGTCAATAAAATGGCACACTTCAACCTTCAACACTGGATATCGGAAAAAGGCGAGAAATTGAAGGGAAACAGGCGGCCTTGCTCAGACTAGTGATGTCGGTAACTTAATACGACCTGCTGACATTTTCACTTTTTGATTATTTCTCATAAGTGGAAGCAGTCTACCTCGAGCTCGTGTGATGCTCGTGTACAGCTCGTGATTGTTCCATTGCTGAAAAACGATTCATTGAGATACGTCTGTTCTACTTTCCGCGCGGTTGTGTTTCAAAAGATTTAAGAAAACTAACAAGTATTTAACGTAAGTATTAAATAATGAAAAGAATTTTGGGTTTTTATCTAAAATCCATTTTTCACCGAAACTAACCTACACCGAGTCTCCGTAAGTATTTGAAAAGATAATAACGTGCCTTATAACTTGTTCTTGTCACATTCATACATTGTCTCATCGTGATCTAAAGATATGTTCTATCATTATATTCTGCTGCAATATTTTTCCAGCTCATTTGACTTACGTGTTGATCTTATCCATGAGGCTTGCATTATGTGCATGTTTACTGCCGCTGCGAGTTCCATGCCCTTATTTTCATATATCAGGGTTAATATCAGAACGCCATAGTAATAAATAGAAAACTTGACATTTAAACAATCTATTATTATGGTTAGTGGCTCGATTTATTGTCTACGCTATTTGTTCCCGACACCAACAGTATTCCAATTATAACCTAGATGTCGATCTATTCGTTTACTTTAATAAATTAAACTCAACCTTAAATAGTTTTTTAACTAGTGAATATAAACCACGAACAAATGAAGATAGCATCCTTGAAAAAAAAAACTGATATTTGTGATTTACGACCTTTCTTATGTCAAAACTCTTTAATATGATTATTTGTAAACAAAACTCTACATAAAAACTTACAAGAGTCAAATGTTTTTATACAAATATGCTAAATTATTATTAGGTTTTTTTAAATATTTAAACTGAACATTAATTCAAATAAATAAAGACGGGATAATTTTCGATGGGGCATCAAAAAAAAAAATAACCCTCAAATACAAAAACCTACATGAAACGCCCGAACAGCCTTATATTTTGAAGCAAATATAGAAGTACAATTCACTGAGAGGCCGTGTACCTATAAAATTTAAATACCCGAACTTAAAATGGAAATTATCAACTTGAGAGTTAATCCATGTACGGAATTCTCGAAAAACCATTAAAATTGTTATGCTTTTTCAAACTTATTCATTCGGCATGTACCTGCTTGCAACATCCAGCTAAATAAGTCTAGAGGATTTCTTCTACTCTCAGAGTAATAATATACCAAGAGGGAGCACCAGTGTAGTCAGTATTGATGATTTTTGCCTTACTGGGGCGTGGCTAGGGCTATGCTATTTATACATGGCACATGTCAGAATAATATTTTTGTTTATTTGTATAACCACTTTTTTACATTGTTGTTTTAAACAAAAATGTAGGATATAATCTAAAAAACCTTTAAGTTCTGTCATGTTATGTCGCATAACAAAACGTAGTGGGTGGTGACACCGGAAGCGCGGTAGACGGAAAACATGCTTACATACCTAAAACCGGTGCTATATTGTGCGAGAACTTGTCTTGTCTCTTTGTCTCTCACGGTTTACGACGAAAAACCCAGAGAATGTGATTTATCGTAAATTTGTATAGGTTGGGCATAAATGTTTTGCTCCCTCTCCACATACTCGTATAATCTTGCTCTGAGGTTCTACTCAATATGTTGGAGAGTGGTTGTATTTCTAGCTCTATTTTAATTGGAAAACATGATTTTCTCAAAGTACAATGAAGCTTATAAATATTTGTTTCAAAACCTGGCTTTGCCCAATTTTAAAAAACCTCTTTAAAAATCATGACGGAATCAAGCTCATTGTTTGAGGGACAATCAAGCATATTTTTCGCTTTATAGATAAGATTGTATATGCGTTGCTCATTGTAATATTATTGTGTTGTGAAAAAGGAAAACTAAGACTTTCAATGACCGGTCAAATTTATAAAGGTACCTATGTACATTTAAAAAAATAGAGAAGTAGAATAATGATAAGTGATAGCAAATTCCATATCACACGAATGAATATATTCAAGGCATTTTTTGTAGCCTTGCTGGAAATACGATTGTTCCAAACAGATTGACAAAATTTACTTGAACATAGACAGCAAACGTAAATGTCTCAAAATAAGAGTCGTGCTTCTTGGAACATGTTTTTCGGAAATGTGAAAGCTGTTGTACTTGCTTCGCTATTAATGAATGTGGAATAGTTGCATTGAACGTTTGTTTCCTACATTGCCGTTGAGATGAAATATGCATTTAACGCTTAAATCTGTATTTATTATACGCTATTGGTCGGATGTCTCTTCTCGGTTAGTGAATGCAGATGAGATAGTTTTCGGTAGGGTTAAAATGAGAGAGATTTGCCAAACTAACTTGAACTTAATCTAAAAACTGTGGTTACTTGTTTATAATAATAGTAGCATTTTATTCCAGTGGAACAGAGCAGTGGGTGCAATACTCTGTCTGCCATATAAATAAAAATACATGGGAGTTAAATGAAAAACAATAAAAGAGATAAAATAAAAATAATAACAATAATTTTAGAAAATAAAATAAAATGATAATAATTAAATGAGAGCATATGCAATAACATAAGTAAATAATATTGCGAAAGAGAAAATAACTTTAACTATGGATTGAGGGAAATTCTCCACCTGTGATGGAGGGGCGCACTGTGCCACTGAGCGGCAGCCTGGACGAGAGTGTTCTCGGATTCCCGGTAGCGCTGTCTTGTTCCGGCCACTCTGCGACTCATCAGAGCAGCGAACCCGTGTACTCTTCCCTTTGCAAACATCTGTGAGGCGCTGCATCGCCAAGGAAGGCCGAAAAGCGCCCAGTGCGCTTGGTTGTACTGCACTCGGAGCGTGCTCATGACTGCTTGTGTATATCTGGCCCAGAGTTCGCAAGTGTACAGGCTCATGCAGTACGTCTGGAACAACTGTCTCTTTACCGGAGGACTACACCTATTGAATCTCCTGGCGAGCATGTTGGCTTATAAGTTCAGTGATTTTCTTTGGAGCTGTGTCCTTCTTGTCATTTAAATCGTCAGTTACGACATGACCCAAATATTTTATTTCGCTGCTGACATTCAGATCAACTCCGCCGAGACGTATGGGCGGGATTACAGTAGGCCCGGTACTTGCTTTAAATATCAGCAGCGATATTTTGGCGTTGTACACTAACCCATGATTGTCAACGTACGCTTCACAAATGGCCACCAGTTTTTGTCAACTCTTGCTGACGGGGCTAGTTTGACCATGTCATTTGCATAGCTAATGTTGTTCATACATACCCCGGCAATGTGGCATCCGATTCTTGTTTTTATTCAGTGGTTTACTTGTTCCAAAAATATGAAAAGTTCTTGCATTGAAGGCTGTTAGCTATTTTATCCATTTTGCTCTGTTCGAGGTTTCTTCGACAATTTTTAAATTCTTTCTTAAAATTAGATCTAGTTTGTTTTCGAGCTTCCATAATTGCACCATGAGTGGGTTGTCCATTCTGCGGCCAATATATGTGCGCCTTCCTTGATGCTTTGTAGTGTAGGGCAACATGCTCATTCCAACCAGTTGTAGACTTCCATTTTCATTCATTATTCGGCCTTCCCACTACATTAAAAGCACTTATTGCTGAAGTACGCAATGCTTGAACAATGTTGTCAGACAGATTATTGATTTGGACTGCATTTATCAACGTTCTGTCTTGAAGTACTGTGTTGGTCCCAGGAATTATCTTAAGTTGACCTATGGATAGTTGGGCAGATCTGGAGTATAGCTCAACTTGTGCTCGATTTTTGCCATCGACATAGATCCCCTACTGTTGGTCAACTAACGGAAAGCTTCGGCAGCCCAAGGGTCTGTAGAGTAATATGCATTGGTCGATGATCAGACCAGTTGGACTTGCAATCAATATACGAGTACATATCTTGGATTGTATTACGTACTGCCTGAGTTACGAGACAATGGTCAAGCCACTTAGTCGTATTGTGTGCATCGATTACATAGTATGTGAACGAGTAAGATGGGATCATTTCAACGTCCACAATTTGTAAATTGTATTCTGAGCAGAATGATTTAAGCTCACGTCCGAAGGGCGACTTCATATTGACATTAAAATTTCCTATAATTACACAATTTGTGTTGTCTCTTTCCTCATTGACTGTGTATAATTTTGAGATAGCTTAAATATTCTGGTAAATTATCAGTGTTGTCCACTGGCATATATAGGGTAAACATGAGTGCTTATTTCGTAATGTTACAGTGTCTGATTTGACAGATATCAGTTTTATCCTTCCGCTGAGCGAATATGGTTCTGGGAGTTCAACAACAGTGGGAAATCGACATTACTTTGAAAATCATGGTAATGTTGCAGAATGTGTGAAAATTGCGTACGGTTTTTGGAAGAAGAGAAGCTCCTCAGGCGTATGTTCGTTATCTTGTGAAAAGTGAAACTTGGCATCTATCGATAAACCAAAGCGTGAAAAAGCCAAAAAAGTTCCGGGAGAAATGTGTGGCTAAGAAAGTGTGCGTGATTTCAACATTAGTTTCAACAATTGAACATTTCGGAGACATCATTGAGACGAATTTTGCATAAAGACTTGGTATGACGCCATACAAAGTCCAATTGGTTCAGGAGTTGAAGCCAACTGACCATCCTTTTAACCGATCGGATCGAATTACAGAAGATGCCGATTTTGCCGATTTTCGGATGAATTTTCATTTTGATCCAATCGCAAAATCGCAGGCACAAAAAACCCGCACGCATCATTGAAAAATCTCCAAAACGAATTTGGGTCCGAGGCCTTGGGCCATTTTCTTTTGAAAATTCGTGATCCATTACAGTCAATGGCGCGTTATCTGAATGAACGATTTTTTTCAAAGGTTTGAAAGGAGGATATTGGCAAATTTGGTTTCAGGACGGCGATTTCAATGTTAACTGTGTTAAAACTTTTTCAAAAAAAAGTTTTTGGCGGAGATATAACATGACACGTAATGTTCAGTGTCGATTCAGATGCAAAACAATCGCTATTATTCTTGAATGATTTCCGCCACAGTATAGCTACTCCTTCATATGGACGTGTTCATAGTGGACCGTTGGAGTCTACCGCTGAACTACCGTAACTCGTAAATTCCGGGTGAATGTCGCTAAGAAATCTATTTCAGTTAGTTTAAGCCAGGTCTCTTGTGATAGTATCGCGTCGTTTGTTTCACAAAGATCACAAATGGATTTTTCTACTCTTTTAACCGATCGGAAATTGATCGAAGCGATTTTTAGATTTTTCATTTTGATCCAATCGTGAATCGCACGGAGGCTTCTCTGAATCTCCTGAAGACGATGCCTTGGGGCCAGAATTCGTGATCCAGGGCAGTTTTTATGTCGCTTTTCTGAATCATGATTTTAAAGGTTTTGAATAGGTTTTTTAAAATGGTTTCTAGATTTCAATGTTAACTGTATTAAAACTTTTATTTTCAAGATATAACTTGACACCTTCTGCGGTCGATTCAGATGCAAAACAAAACACATAAAGTCCTATTTTTAAATTGCCTGCATTGGATCCGGTACGACGATTATTTAAATTACGCTTTTTGCGGTTCCTATTTATAACCATAGTAAACTCATTATTACTATTCTCAATATTCTCGCTTGTTCTCGGCCGGGCTGGATTGTTTATGTAACTGTTTGTTTGACGTTTATGGGCCCACCCTTGTGATATTTAACTAGCCGATTGAATTACCGCAGAGTAGGTGGGGTAGACTTCGACCGCCTTGATTTTGATGATTGTAAAAATACTTACGAAACGCTTTTTTAAATATTTTTATTAATTAATAATTAATAAAAATATTATTTAATCATGATAAAAAATGGTTTTTGACAAAAAAAATCTGCGATGTTAGTATTTTTACAATTCAAAATAATTATTTGAAGTAGTTAAATATCACAAGGGTGGGCAGAAGGATATACTGCCACACAACTTTGTCTTGGCACATACTCCATGATCGATATTCATACCATATCAATAAGCTCTCTTGCGGAACAATATCGGCACTGAGCGGAACCGGACGTTGGTGTGAATCAGCCTTAACCTGATGCGGTGACGGCTTCGACCCGTAGTGCATTGTAAGTTTCGAATGATCGTAAGTTGAATCATTTCCAATGTTTAGTGAATGTATGAAAGAACTCACCGATGGCGGATTGTTGACATTTAATCGCTCCTGTGCGATTTGACTATTACATAGAATATCGATGACTTTTTTTTCTTCATTTTTTACAAAATTATCAAAAAGTATCATATTTATAAAAAAAGTACTGCTCGATAGCAAAATAAAAAACAACAACAATAATTAAACAACATTTCTGGTTAGTCTGGGGATGTCATAATAGACCACCGCGGACACACATAACAGCAAAATCCGACCGGTGATAGGAATAGAGATGGTGTAAAAGGTAGCACTTCCTTTAGGTACCACAACGATTGGTTCACGTCATTTTAGTGTCAAGAGTTAATTTCCAGTCATACAATCAATTTATTGAGGAAGATTTCAGATTATTTTCGTCCAATTTCTATTAGCCATATTGTTTTTTTTTTAAGTGGGTTTGTATTACTTATTGCATTGTTGATTGAATCCATTATGTGCATTAGGAGCTACATTACAAGTGCATGTATATACAACTGTCTTACATCTAATACTTGTGTTTTCTTGAATATTGGTGTCGATGGGTACATGTAAGGTGCCTTAGCTAACGAAATTTTCCATTATAACGAAACATTTTTGTATTATGTTGTATATTCTGCAATGGGTAGGTAGATCTCTGAACGCTGTAACCTTAAAAAGGAGGGAAAGATTGCTCTACTGCAAAATAAGGTTTTAGATTGTATACCATCAAAACTTGTGAAATATAAAAATTACATATGTGTGATGAAAAATGATTTTAATGTAACAAATGCATAAAAGCAAGAACATGGTTGGGGTGTTTCGAACTACGATATTTGAACGGTCCCCGGCAAACACCGATTATCGGTTCGTTTCTGGTTTTGATCAAATTATGATCGACCGTCAAGTATAACAGCATGATCTTTCAACGGAGACCATTTAAACGTCAAGATTTGAAAATTTGATAATTAATCGAATGGACCGAAGTTTGAAACATCGTAAATTTAAGAGTTAAACAGTTTTTAAAAAATCCTAAAACTGAGTGGAATTTTTTTAAATTTCCAATTTTTTTAGTTTAGCTATTAAAAATACACAAACTCGAGAAATGTTTATTGGAAATTTCCAACAACTGGCATAGCGGTGTGGTTCATATGTATTCTGCATCCCGTGTTTGGTTACATAATCCGGAACTTGTTGCAAAACAGCTGAATCAATTTAAAGTTTGAAAGTGAGTTTACACAATTTAAAATAAGGAAATTTCTTAACGAGAAACGTTACTGGAATCCCAATAATTAAACGGTATTTCAGAATCGTTATTCTTCTTGGTTGATCCGTGGAATTAATTCCGAAACAAGAGAATTTCATTATTTTGGTGTCTTTCAAAACAACTTCAATACTTTAAAACACACATTTATTATTCCATGTGAAAACCATCGCAACCTTTATATGGAATATAACTACATTTATCTAACAAATGTATCTTAATTGGTATTTAGGCTATGTAGAGTTTCAAAGAGGGGATAATTTTTTTTTAAACAGTATAATTTCGAACGTAATGTGATATGAGAACGTAAAATTTAAAATACATTATTCCTATTTTCAGTACATATAATGAATTTTTGGCCCCTTTATCACAATAGTTGGTAGTGTTATAATTAGCATAGTTGTCTTACGTGCAGCACCTAAAACAAACATACATCTATATAATATATAAAATTGATTAAATTTTAAAAATAAACTGTCTTTTTACTGTAAAATTAAAATTAAACATTAAATTAAATAATAAGAGAGCGAGTTTTTACACCAAGACCCAACAAGGTTTAACTCTTTTTAATATCTCGTGATTTTTCGAGGGTTTGCGCTAGTACATTATAACTTTCACATGCCTACTTAATCCGTTGTTGGGTGTATACTTTATGTTTTTTAAGTGCATACCGCACAAGAGTCCCAACTGCTACCAACCGTCTGGAACCAGTGGGACTATGTCATCCTTAATTGAGTTATGTTGTGAGGCTGAAGGTAGTGGGTAAGGAAAGGAGATGGGGAATGAGAAGGTTGAGGAAGTACCTGACTCTTCAGATCTTTAAGGTTACCAAACATGGCCAAAGCTATTTCAAACAACGATTCAATTCTGAATGGTGGTTTTTTTATACTTAGAGTGCCGCACACCGAGATTTGAACCCGCTACCTCTGGAGTCACACGTCAAGCATCTTTACCACTACCACAAAAGCTGTCTATATAGCAACAATCATAATACCTTGAACAATTTCTTGTTGTGCGTTTTTACTGGATACAGGGATTGCGGTTTCCAAAATTGAATTGGCGAAAAAAATAAATTTTTTGGATTTTTCACATCCAGATTAATGAATGCATGAAATAGTTTTGACTCTGTTAAGTGACAAAAATTGAATATCTGAAATTCCAGCCTTCCACTTCTTTATGTCCGTTCCTTCCAAACTTTTTTCAGCGTAAAAAATATTCAATAAATAAAGTATGATTGCTACAGTCTTAAGACATCTAGCCAGTTGAGACATTTTCGATTGCATTACATTATTTATTCCTGAATTTTATAATTCTTCTTCAGAGGCGATATTTTGTGAAGCTGCATTAATAACAGACCTTGCTTATTAGAATATAAAATAAAACAGGAAACACTTGTTGACTTTAGAAAACACAGCTTACTAAGAAACAATTCGAATTACTCCTATTCACACCATTCCCGGCCAAATCCCGTTGTAAATCCTTCGATAACGCGTGTGCCAATCTACCCCCAACTCTCTACCACACATCGCACTAAATACAGAGAATCCCTTTGACTCACTTGCATGGTATTGATGAAGAACGTCAGGTTCGCTAGGGGGCGCGAGGGGGGCGCGGTGCAGTTGGCCTTCAGGATGTCCCCGGGATCGTACTGGGGGCGCTCCGTCACAATGATCGGGGGGCCCGGAGGCAGACCTAAAAAATAAAATAATGCATCAAAATTAGAGGCTCGGCTCAAACTACAGATTTCAAAACTCTTCACAAAAAATATGGAAATATTCATTATTTTTTCGGTCGATTTTCTTCGGAATAAAATTCCAATTTAAGTACAAATAAAATTAAGTTCTTAAGTAAAAATACATTCTTAATTCAAATACTTTTTTCATTTCACTCCCCGCAAGAGACCCCGAGGGAAATCCTTGGGACCAAGGTTATCTTTAATGGCAATTCTGTGGAAGGTCTTTTTGAGGAAATGAAGGAGTGAACCTTGGTCTTGAATAAGCATATGTTGTGAGAGGAAGGAAACACAGAGGCCGGCAAATCATTGCAGAGCCAACACAAGAACGAGTCGTAAAAGCGACCCGTTCCCGTTTGTACAATATTAATCATGCACAAATGTTCGGATACTATGGACCGGTGTCAAATAGATCAATTTCGAATGTTCCTCGGAGCATATTCCATTGAAATACCGATACAACAAAGGAGCAGTTATTTTATGTTGATCAATTTTATCAAATAAATATTTGTTACAAATTTATGAAAGTCGTAAAAAAATGTATGGTTATTGTTATACTGTGTGCTTTGATGATAACACAGGTTCAGTCGAAACTAATAAGTGTGTAAATTTTATTTATTATTTTTTAGTTTTTATAAAACCCGAAAAAGTTATTGGGTTTTCAATCATATAAACCCTGTTGATAAATAACAGGATTTTAAATAAATTAAAAGATCCGGCCGGTCCGAAGGCTTATACGATGGCGCAGTGCTTAAAGCAGACCCACAGAGAGTGAACCTTTATTATGTGTGTGTTTTTTTACTTCACGTGATTATATGAATGTGTATTTTCCAATTACTTGTCACATTTCTTTCTTAGTAAGCTGTTATAAAATATTGAGTTCAATACTATGCGCCCTGGTGAGAACATGGATAGTGTCGAGAATAGTTTCCGTATGTAAAAAATTATTAGTTTTTATCAAATAAAAAATCACGAAAAAGTGATAAAGGTACTTATACAAATTTATTGGGCTTTCAAAGAAAATGTGCATATCTTTTTTTTAAATTGACAATTAACCCCAAGTCTACAATATCTCCAGTTATACGTAGTCACGTCTTCCCATTAGCAAGAAACAGGCTCACGGTGGCTCTGAAATTACTACAAATGCACAGGTGCTGCATTTGCGCAGCTTAGGAATTATAGTAGCTTTTTAGGGATTACCCTACCCCACGATTTAACCTCGTAGGGTAGATTTCTACTCCACAGTGTTGGTAAGGGTCAAGACTGATTTGCCAGCCCTAAATAGACGACTTATACGCATTATACAATGAACCTTTGAAGCATTAACTCCGTTCTCTTCATCTCCATTCATCAGTTACTTGGGAAATGTTTACATTGCGTCTAACTGGAATCTAATTAATAAATAAATCGCCAACATCGATGGTAGTGAATAGATTTTGCTCCTAGTTATTCAGCATTTAGTGAATCTGTTTGGATGGCATTTAATTTTGGTCAAAATTAATAAT
This sequence comes from Drusus annulatus, assembly GCA_022651775.1. Taxonomy (NCBI): domain Eukaryota; kingdom Metazoa; phylum Arthropoda; class Insecta; order Trichoptera; family Limnephilidae; genus Drusus; species Drusus annulatus. The sequence continues at coordinate 188,686 of JAGWCC010000629.1, forward strand.
GTGTTTTAGAGTTTTAAAGAATTTTTCCAGATTTTTAGGTAATCCTTTCACAAAAAGTAGAAATTTCGTTTATCTGTCCTGGAAAAAACACTCAAACGGTGAAATTTGTCCAGAATTTCCAAGTTAACTTAACTATCCACAGCCTCAGCCACTTCATTATAAAAGTGTTTTTTAATATCTGATTATTAAAAAAATAATTAAATTGCGCCATTTTATAATAATAATAACAGTGAACTTATATAGCGCAGTTTTGTGATATTTCACCTCAAGTGCGCGTATATTTTGTATGTTCCATATTATTTCAATCTTTCAACACGGTCTAACTCCGAAGCAAATAGATATTAAGAAAACATATTGCACTTAATAAAATTCCAGTTCACATTACATTATTGTTTAAAGGTACAAGTATTGATCTAAGACTGATCAGGGGTAAGTAATCTGCCTGAAACTGGTCTTACTCCTATTATGTATCAACCCTGCCCGCAACTACCCCCGGTGAGGTTGATAATAATAAGTCTGGTGTGTGAATATTTTACCTAGGGATGGGAAAACGTTAGAATAACATTACGTACTAGAATGTGAGATGGGTCTTCGATTATCTGAGGTAGTCAAATGGCGCGATATTAATATTGAGTGACGACAATATTATTTGTATTTGAGTGAGGAAAAATGGATACTGCAATACTGCATAGAAAGTTGAAGTCAAAAAATATTACAAATTTTGAACAAAGTTTTCTTGATTCGTACCCGATATTGTCTGAGATTTCAACTATTTTTACTATTTGTTTATTTATTATTGTACAACTGAGAATATTGAACAAATAATGTGGGAACTATATTAATTTTATGGGTTCCTTTTTTATAGTTAATACATACAGCTTGTGTCAAAAATTATGTCGCAAACTATAAATAATAGTTTCACGAGGTCAAAACTCGCCGCTCAAGATTTTTTTTCTGAGACAAACAACTTGTTGTTTTGTTGAATGTTTAGACATCACCCAAAAGGTAAAAGTTAGAGAAAGTTTAACCTTACATTTCTACAAGTCGGATTTTATTATTGATGAGAATACACGTATGATTTAAATCTTCTTTTCTGGCATGGAATGAGTTAGGCAGTAAATTAATAGACGCCTTAACGAATTCTTTAGCCTTTTTGCGGCCGGGAATCTTTTATTATTCGCCCCCTTTTGGTGCGGGAATTACACAATTCACCGGTGCCTACTGGAAATGCTAGTTCAATATTCTGTACGTATACAGCCGTCAAAGATTACGCGGTATCTCATCGCACCCGGCAAACTTTGTTATTTTCTATTGTGGAGAATCTATGACTTTTTTCCGAATTCTTTGGTTAATACACGCTCCAGGAGGAAAGTAGAAAGGTTGGCTTTGAGTCTAGGTTATAGGGTAATATTTTGGTAAGATGGTTAATATTCTTTCAGTAATCGATATAACAATAATAATTTTTCCTATTAAATTAAACAAATAATTTGTCATTGATAAAACCTTTCAACCGTCAGAAGGGAAGTTAAACTAACAAATGTAGATAGAATTTCCGTCTAACCAGGTCTTTTTGAAGTAGAAAGTAGCTAAAGGCGAATAGTTGTACCAGAACTGCCAAGAAGACAGAGAAGCAGTGGGAGACAAACAGTGTCTTTCGCACCTCGTTACTAAAAGAAAGATACTCTTAGTATTTTCTTGTGAGAGTTCATCAATCAGAATTTAAATTTTGCCAGAAATTTGACTTTTATGTTATCTAATTTCATGTTTTCATTATTAGAATAAATCTACTTCCTTATCTAAAATAGTGTACTATAGAAGAATAACAAGCCACAATTTAGGTAGTTTATTTTTTCGAAGGTATAATAATAATTTACTGAAAGCTTTGTTATAATTTCATAAGAAACTGTTGAAATTCGAACAATATCCCTGCAAGGATCACAAGAATAACCCCGTTGAAAATTTCCACCACTCTCCTCTGAATTCACCCTCTCACCCAGTCACCCTGACCGGCTCATACCTGAACCAGGCCCCGAGGGATGAGTCTAATAAGGGGATCTGTCACCTGAGCGCGTTACCCAGCGATGAAATAATTTAAATGATATCCATTTCAACATATAACGATTCATTATTTTTACGAAATTATTTTTTTTAAATTTTGTGATTCATTATACACTAGACGTTGTTGGAGACGCATTTTTAAACCCAACCTCATTTTATCTATTCTATAGATAACATCTATTTATTTATTTAATAAACATCCATTGAGTTTTTACAGGAAGAGTACATTTTACAGTAAGTTTAACAATAAAGTAACATAGCAAGAATTGTATATGAAGATAATAATCATTAAATTGTTAAGAAGGAGACAACAAATATAACAAGAAAGAAACAATATATTCAACTATGTATGACCTAATATTATAAATTATATAACTGTGATCTAAACCGCATTATATCTGTCCATTTAGAATAATATTAGCTCTATTATTCAAATAAAAAGTTTTCATCTAACAGGCCGAAGTTACACAAATCTACCAGACACAAAATGGCTGATTTCTCGGTTGTGCATCCCCCAGACTCTCCAAAATACGTAAGGAGATACAATATCTGGCCGTGCAGATTACATGTCTTTATCGATACTGTTAATCACAACATCTTACTACATAAACTGTCTACACTAGGTTTCTCTATACGACAGCTCAAATTTTTTTGCTAGTTATTTTGCGGACAGAAAACAGTTCGTATCACACGGAGTATTCATAACCAATTTGTTTTTTGTATGATTAGGAGTACCCCGAGGTTCTAATTTAGGCCCACTCCTCTTTTCCATGTCTATAAATGATATTTCAGAGGTAATTCTGCTTTCTAGGTCTCTTCTCTTTGCTGATGACCTAAAACTATTCACAGAAATATAAATAAACTGCAATCGACTTCAGTCAGACATAGATAGAATTGTTGACTGGAGTAAAAAGAATAAGATCAAGTTCAATGTACCTAAATGTTTAATTTTGTCATTCACTAGAGCGTGCCATACCTGGTACTACCGGTATACCGAAGTTTAAAACGTGTCTCCACTACGAAGGACTTCGGAATGATGTTTGATAGTAGGCTGACATTTCATGCTCACATTGAGATGGCTTGTAGCACTTCATTGAGAATGCTGGGTTTTGTCCTACGCACTGCAAGGAAGATCACAGACACCCGGGTTCTCAACATTTTATTCAATTCATTAGTAAGGAGTAGATTTGAGAGTGGGTTAATCGTTTGGAGTCTACACGAGGTCAAGTACTCCCTCATTTTGGAGAGGGTTCAGAAAATAAAATGAGATTTCTCTATTTGAGGGAGTATGGTTACTACCCGTGGTTCTATTCTATCGACTTTCTCTTGGGTATGCTCCGAACATGCCATCTAGAGGTTAGAAGGGATGAAATAATGTCAAAATTATATCCTTGGAAAATTGTAAAAACTACATCATCAGTTGAAATCTTTCATTCGGACCTCCTTTCCGAAATCAAATGTTTTTTTATTAATTTGAACTAATTAATGAATTCAACCCTACAATTCCTGTATTACTGCATGTAGGTTATAATACAAAATGTCAAACAGTTTATATTATACTTAAAGCAATTTTAGTTCCTAAAAAAATAAATGTAACAAACAAAACTTCCAAAATTAAATGACGGGAAAAATAAAATGCTAGAATTTTATTCAAATTATAAACCGAATATTAAATTAATATTTCAAGGCATTGAATCCAAGCTTGGCTCAATCATAAAATAAAATCTGACGCTTTTATTGCACTAACCAAACATGTCTCAAACGTCCTTGTTGATATTTCTTTCAATAAAACGGCGCTTTAGAAATCAGACAATTATTATGTCCATAACAATCAACGAACCTTTTTCACTTTTTTTCTAAATTGTGTTCCATTTTATTTTTAAATGAATTTTTCAAGAACAACGTAGTAGCTCTGTTATGGTTACAACAAATATCGTTGTATTGTCACTGTTTTTATTTTAATTATATATATGATCGTTGACTAAATAGAAACTGTGCGGACTGTGTGTTTTGGTGAAATCCATAAAGTGTATAATATCATTTATAATTTTGAAACTGTTCATTCCAGATGGAACTCCATTTTAACTGGGAAAATTAGAAACTCGGTACATGATTAACTGTGGCGACTGCCCAGCATATTATATAGGTCAAACTGGGAGATCCTTTTACACTGGGATTGTATAGCTGGGTTAATAGTAAAGAGGGGTTATCTAATGTAGCCACTCACTTATTAGACAATAAGTACTCATTTCATAAAGATAGAGATGCTAAAATATTGCATGTGTGCAATAAGGGGAATAAATTAGACAAATTAGAATCATACGAAATAAACAGACTTACAAATAAAATAGAAAGAAAGTACGTAATGAATAGTTAATTAGAAGAAAAGACTGACTCTCCGTTAAAATATTCACTATGGTGAAGCTTCATTTAAAAGTAAATATTAATAATCTATGCATTGATGTAAAAAGGCAACACACATACCAATGCCAAAGTAAAATGTAATCTGGATTTTTGTCGCAGACCTCTAAGGGGAAATCCACAAAAGATAACTCCCCGATGGGTACCTATTATTACTATTTTATGATATTTTACCAAACCACCAATGTAAATATACATTCTATAAATACATTAACCTATCAGAGACGGGAAAATCAAAGAGTAAATTCAAAAAATAGCTAACTGTTAAAAATAAAGCTGACAACCATAGGTAGTATATACATGTGTTTTAAAAACCCACAGACGCATCTAACGCATCCCATGTAACCCGTCTCTCAGAAGGTAATAAAACTACCCGAATGTATTTTTAAATGTTATTGCAAAGCCCTCAGCGATAAAACATGACCCAAAGTCACAGATGTTTACTATGAGACTCAATAAGCGTCCATACTGGTCACTCATAGTATATATGCCATAGATCTACTTAAAATTGTATCAGTTGAAGTTGCCCGTCGTAAAGTGAATCCGGTCAGGTCTTAAATAAAAAAAATAGTCGAATAAAGTTATTGTTAAAATTAAGTTTAATATCAGTTTAATAGACGAACATGTTCGTAAATTTATTAAGTTTGTGAACAGAATTATGACAAAAATATTCACGGTTAATCGGTAAATACGTGGGTTTTGATCCCGTCCTCTGGATTCAACGCCGAGAAACTAGCCCCTCTACCACAGTCTAGAGAAGAATTAAAATCAACAACGGAACTCAAATGAGCCTTTCTATTTAGGCCATTATTTATGGCCCAGCGAACTTTCTACCTAGCATACTTAAAATTTACCTTATTTTCGCTTACATTATACATAGTGCTTTGTTAAATTTGAACGACGATTGAATACGATTTTCTTAAGTTTTGACAGAAATGTTTGAGTTCGTTATGAATTAACTATGACTTAATTCAACGTCTTAAGTTATTCTCAAATACTTATTTACGGCACGTATTTGAACAGGACTGTGAAACAGTTAGTTTGAATCTTCAAGAAGTTTACTACACCGCCTCGACTTATTGGTGTTATTTTGTCTAATGCTCGAGATTATCTCTCTAATTTGGTGGATTATCTTCACGTTTATCTTCTAGGTACACGCTCACTTACACTTATTACGAAGTCAGATTTACCCCTTAAAAACTACAGCACTCTGTCTCAGAAACATCTTTGGAATTTGTGTTGAGTTAAATGATAAATTGGAAATTGAGCGCAACTCTTTTTATGGTGATAGTGCTAAAACGCTCTTAAACAGATGTTTTAGGATTTTGTAAAGTACTTATGGTTTTAATTTACATCAACTGTTAAGTAGGTAAAGCTATTATTATTTGCTTAGAATTAAAAAAAAGACTCATCAACCCTAGAAAATAACACTTTCTCTGAATTTCACAGATATTGACGAGGAAAGACAGCAAGTTTCACACAAAACTTCGTGCTTTTCTTAGAAAACTTCACGGCTAAAATAGCAAACGAAAATAAATATTTTTTTAATCAAATGTTATGGCAAATTCCTGTACCTGATGCTCTGGAGAGGGTTTTTCAATTTATTTATTTTAAAGATACCGGTATTTCGTGATTTTAAAATTTTCAAATATCTGTGACTTAATGGAAGTCATTTTTATAACGCTCCATTACTTTGGAAATATGATTCAAAATTCTGTATAATTTTTTCTTACAAAAAAATTCAAACTGAAATAAGAAATAAAATATTAGCGAGTAAAGAAATGTTTTTTCCGGTTTTAAGTTGAAACGATTTGCGACAAATTTGTGTTAGAACGTAAACTTTTTTTTGTATTAATTATAACCTAATTTTTGTATCATTTTGAGTGATTTTATTTAAATAGTTTTCATCAATTTACGTATCTATTCTGTTTTGAAATTGATTAATTTATTTCAAAACCTAACTGCCGTTAAATTCAACCAAATGTTTGTGCGTTCACAGTCATACAAATTTCTACCGCGAAGTTAAAATTATCTTCACTATTAATATTTTTTTAAATTCAGAGTCGAAAAACATTACCACCATCAAGGCGCACACGTACACCACTAGGTAGTAATGAAGTCGAACTGCACTATAGCAATACATAAGTAGGTATTCATATCTCATCGCGCTCTCTCAATTCGCTGCATTACTTTCTAAAGAAGATATTTGCACTTACACACGACGTCCAAGCGAGCCGTCACCACATGCGTCGAGAAGGTGGGAGCGTCCGCCGATACTTCGCAGCTGAAGCTTCCTGAGAGGGAGAATCCCACCTTCTGCAGCATCACTTGGGAGGAATTGGACTCTGAAAGCTGAAGAAATATTACACACATTAATGGATGTTGAAAAATTATTGGTAGATAGGTATCAGTCAAATATAAATGCCTACTGTGATTTCAAATTGTGACAAAAACTCACGGAAAAGGAAATTGGAACGCAGTTGGCTTGTATTGTCGTCTAGTTAATCGCAGACAATACATTTCAAAATCTGAATCACTTATATGTAGTTTTGTGATTTTAAATTTCGGAAAAATCCCAAATTTCACGGTTGGTGAAATGTAAATATGATAATCAGAGAAATCGTCACAAAGAAATATTACAATCAGTAGGTAATTGCGGTAATACAGTTTATAAGCGGAGTCAGTTATAATTAAATAAATTAAGCGGGTGATTTGTGTATATCTGGTGAGTTAGGTACCTATATATTTATTATGTACCGATATACGTTGATGTGTGTGCCTGAGAGCTTCTCAGCTAAACAATAGTTGAAATGTGCGCTCCGTGTACACAACGGTTTGTCGCCGAACGACACATAGTACACAGCGTGCTGTTGTTTTCTTATTTTTGTTTGCTTAAGAAGTGTTTTTTTTTAAACAAACTGATGATTACTTAAACATGTATTTTCATCGTACAAAGATTTTTTCTACATTTTTTTTCTCAATAAATTAAGAAATGAAGTAAAACCAAAGCAATGATATTTTTATCTTATTAACATACACAAAATAAAAAAAAAGTTAAAAGATAAAACAATGAGAACCCACAAAGGCTCTACCAATGTGTGAGTAATACTGATTTCAGAGTAATAATGATCAAAGAGTTACGCTAGAATGCATTTAGTTACGGCTTCAGTAATAAATTCTGGCATACTAAGAATTGTAAGGGTTAATTTTGAACAAATTAAATAAGAGATGTCCAGCACTCAAAGCAAAAATCGAACGAATTCTGATGAAAAAATAAACACAGACAAAATATTCGAATTTACTAGTATAGATAAAAAAATTGAAAATTTAAAAAATATATATGTGCAAAAATTGAAACCGTAGCTACAAAAAGGATAGAATTTATTAGTTCCTAATATGACAAAAATATTTAAAAAATGATAATGAATAACTTAAGTCGTGCAATTGAAACTAATTTTGAAAACATTAAAAAAGATCACATTGAAAAAAACGTTATCCATAAAAAACTAAAAATCAGACTGTCGGACATGAAAACCTATTCAAACTGTAATAATCTAGAAATAGCTGGGATTTCCCAACAAAGTCAAGAACACCCAATTGAAATTGTAAGAAAAGTTGCTGCCGCAGCTGGAGTACAGCTATTACACTCCGATATTACTGACGTCACCAGAGTTCCAGACAGGCGTGATGGGGCTCCACCAAAGCTGCTTGTAATTTTTTGAGACAAAAGGCAAAGAGATGCTCTCCTTGAAAAGAAAAAAAAAATAACTACGAAGAAATCAAGGATTTGACTTCATCTCCAATCTTTATCGGTGAAGAATCAAGTCACTATCACAAATAAATACTATGGAAAGCTAAACAAATGACCAAGGAAAAAATTCTCATATGTATGGTAGAAGCAAGAGAAAGTTATACTACGGAAACAACAACATCATAAATTTATTTACATCAATCACCTAGATGATCTGGTAAAAATAATCTAATTTTTTAAAATAAAAATTCACTCAAAAAATTGTATTTAAAAATGAATAACACAATAATTATTTCTGATCCAAAGGATTTATTAACATTGAATAATTCTTTGAAAATTCTACACAAAAAGAAGGAAGCATAAATAGAATTTTCGATGAATTGCAAATTTTACTCAAAATATATCGGACTTAGCTTTGACATCAATTCTTAGTGAATGTTGGATTAACGAAAAATCTTTACCCTTCAAAATTTCCGGATATTATACCTACTTAACTTCAACTAATAATAAGCAAAATTATGGTGTTATTGTATACATAGAAATTTACTAAAAGCTGAAGTGAAGGAAACCAAAATTACAAATGCTAATTGTCTTCAAATAAATATAGTAAAAAATCAACAATTTTTGCAATCTATCGATCATCTTCATTTAAAAAAATTGGATCTTTTTATTGAATCATTAGATGAGAAACTCTCTCTTCTAAAAGGATCGAAAAATATCTTTCTTATTGTAGATTTAAACATAAATATTCTGGATAACGGTGATCCCAAAAAAAACAATCTCCAGACATTAGCCTCTCACGGTCTCCAAAGCCTTATAAATGTACCTACCCGAATAATGGACAACTCCAAAACCTGCATTAACCATATTATGAGTAAAACTAAGAAACACACGCAATCTGTCGTTTATGAATCAACAATAACTGGCACTTTACAACAATCCTAGCAATGAAACTAAGCAACGTAAGGAAATCTCAAAATAGACCGTCTACAATAGAAAAATCTGAAACAAACTGGGAAGCCATTTGATTGGAAAAAACTTCATAATATCGACAATACAAATGATGCATGGAATAATTTTATTGATTTAATTCAACATAACATAATATCCAATACCAAAAAAAAACTGTTAAAAATTGCACATAAAAACATACATATTAAGCCATAGATCTCACAAAATATCATAAACTGAAAACAAAAAAGATACGAGTCACATAAAAAAACTTAAACAATGTCCATATGATACACACATGATACGATTTTATAAAAGATACAGAAACATTTGCAAAAAAGTTGTATGCACCGCTAAAGAATCTCATTATTAAAATAAAATAACAGAATGTAACCAAATCCCAAAAAAAAGTGTGGCGAATTATAAATAAAGTGACAAACTCTAAATCCACCAGCAATACATAAAAACATGATGAACTAAACATAAACATGGTTCCCACTTTATATGCCGAAAACCCTGACAAAATTCTAAATCATATTAATGGTTTTTTTACAAATATGGGCTAAAAATTGGCAAAACAAATTACACTACGTGATAATGATGAATTTGACCCAAACAAAACTCCCAACTTAGAAGAGAAACTCAATTTCAAACAAATTGCCGCTAACGAAATCAAAAACATTATTGCTTCCAACCAAACGTATCATCAGGTGACGATCTGATCTCAATCAATGCAATAAAACATATCTGTTAATAAATTAACTTACAACTAACATACTTTGTCAATCTATCCATAACAAAAAGTATATTTCCTACATCCCTTAAAGAAGCTACTGTTATACCGATATAAAAAACAAGGAGATAAAAATGATGTCAACAACTATCGTCCGATGAGCCTCTCAATTTTTTTTTTATAAATATTGGAAAAAGTGCTAAAGAAACTACTTATGATATATTTAGAAGAAAACAACTAAACATTGAAATCTTAGTATGGTTTCAGGAATAACTTAGGCACTGCTGGTGCCATAGAAGATATTATAAATACGATCTCAAAAAGCTTAGACGGCGGAAATAAATCTTTGGCAATCTTTATAGACCTACAAAAGGTCTTTGATACGATAGATCATAAAATCCTGTTCATGAAACTTAAAAATATTGGTATGTCAAACACAAAGAATAAAAAATATTAATAAGTGATATGTCATAGCGTTCAAAGTGTGTCAAAATTGATAAGCAAAAAAGTAAATTTCTCCCAATCAAATATGGTGTACCGCAAAGAAGCGTCTTGGGACCTCTATTGTTTTTTTTGTATATATCAACGATATCTGTAACTAACACACCAAATGAAAAAGCATTAGTTTTACCGACGACACGGTCATTTTATTCAATGAATGTGATTGAGATATCACATACAAAGAAGCTAAACGTGGGCTTGTCCTTCTGCAAAAATGGTTTGAAAAAACTCACTTACACTCAATGTAAATAAAACAAAATACTTGACATTTTCTATAACGGCCAGAAAACAGCCAACTGAAGATTATGTTCTCAAACTACATGAGTGTCAAGGACAAATCTTAACACACTCTTGCCTCTGCCTTACTATAACACACTTTAGAAGCATAAAATATCTTGGCATTGAAATCGACAAAAACCTTCGATGTGACTCCCACATAAACATTATAAAAAAAAAACTCATCAAGCTTATGTTCTTCTTTGGAAACATACGCAATATTATCAACAAAGATGATTTATATAAAGTTTACTATGCTCTTTGCCAATCACGTATAGAATATGGAATTGTTAGATGGAGATCTGCCTCAAACACCCACATGAAGTAGCTCATGAAAACACAAAAAAGTATTATAAAAACAATCCTAAAGGTACCTATAAGAACTCCGCCAAAAGGATTGTTTTTAAACATTGATGTTCTCAGCATCACAAAAATATACACAAAAAATGCTGTACTTAATTTTAAAAGAAAGAGTGAGTACCTTACTGACCAACGCACTCACACTACAAGAACAAAAACCTTAAATAAAATCAACATTCCAAGATTGAACACATCTTTTGGACAGAAAAACCAAAGTTCCATACTGATAAATTATATAATGCCCTCCCAAATTATATAAGAGATGCCACGGGGATGCAAATTTTCAAGAGCAACATAAAAATGTGGATAAATAACTCTGAATACGAGGAAATTATAATATATATAATTCAACATAGAACCAGTGACACCAACGCAGCAACCTACAGTCCGCCTCGGAATAGGAATCCCTAATGAGGAGGATTGTGAATAACATAATATTTTTTTCAACATATCTATCTTACAAAAATGTCATATATTACAGTAACATTATTTTGCATAGTGCTTAGTAAAAAACAAAAAAAAATTATAAAAAATGAGGAAGAAACGGATATAATTAAAAACAACTTATCTCATTTTTCCATTAAAAATTATGAAATTATAGAGATGAAAACACTTGTATCATACCGTATTATTACCTTATGTAGATATGAACAGTGCCTTGGTTATCATATATGACAAGTATATTTTATTATCTCTCAAACGCTAACGATGAAAAGGTTGACAGTGTCGGATTATTAATAATAAAACCCTCCAACTGACAAAGGAAGAAGTGAATAGAAATCCTAGAAGGAGTTGGAGTATTTCGTCGTACACATCCTCACTTGGAATATATTAAACGGTAGACGAATTTTGAATTCATAAAAAAAGATGCTCGAATATAGAAAGGTTTGACACCGGATCCCGAGGCTACAGGTTTAAAACCCTGGCGTGTGCAATTTGTATTTAACCTTTTTTTTAAATTTGACATAAATATTTTTTATGGTGTAGGTACATTTATACCTGAAGTTGAAGATACCCATAAAAACTCCCGAAGACCACCATTTAGAACCACAATGTTGCATTTGATGACTCGGGCTGTGCTAATTACAAATCTGTTTAACTGAGTGCTTCTAACCTTATATCCTCCCTCGTTCCTCTATTGACTAATATTTTCGCCCCTTAGAACTTTCGAACCCACACATATTTTATAATCCCACAAAAACAGTATAATATATTAAAGGTTTTTCAATTGGGTTATTTGCTTGTACAACTTGCATACAAGGCCATTATAAACCAAATTATTTGAAACAATGTAGAAAATACGTTAAATGCTGGCCATTTGAGTTGACTTCGAACTGTTACTATTCTACCGTTCCGTAAAATATTTCCAATATGAAAGCTATACTTTGAAAGACTTTATTGAAAGACCTATGGAGCGAACAAGATTCAAGGGATTCATATCATCCGTTTTAAATTGTGTGTCATTTTGAACACAGCAAAGCTATTACGAAGCATAGAGAACTTGAAAAAGCTTAATGGAGTCTGTGTAGAAGGTAAACTTGATTGGCAGGGGATTAACTACCCTTATTTAAAACTGTTTGTTAAATACTAAGCTGAAAATAAAGAAGAGCTTATTGAATTACTGGGGAGGAACCCATTTCAACCTTTCCCAAAATAAAAACATAATTAATACTGTTCCTTCTCGGTGAAACCCAAACTGGGGATTTTACTTGAATGAGGATATTGTTAAATTTAACACATGTACTAACAAAACTTTTAGATGCCTTGAAACGCTCATTCAAATAACTTGAATAATTAATTTAAAGCAACAGTTCAGTCAGTTTCATAGTTAGGTGTTAAAACACGAGACAAGATGAACGGGAAAAGTTTGATTCTTAATTATTAACATTCGCTTTTATTTTATCTGAATTTATTCGGAAATAAGTTAGTAGCACCACCCAAAACGAAAAATATCTCTAAGCCCACTCAGCAAGTTCATCGACTCATACCAACTATTTAATCTTGGGTTAGTTGATTTTTCCCCCTTTTTATACACAAACAAAAATGCTCAGTACTCGAAGCCGGAAAATTTCAATTCGGAAAAATCAAGTGATAAGGGTCTGCCATATTCTATTGGTAATGTAAAAAAGGTGTATTGGTATGTCAATCTTCTATTATTTTTCGAGTGTCGTATTCCACGTATGGGGCAAGGTATTTTTTCTGAAGGACATGGATAGTTTACGTTAATGATTTTAGAACCTACGCTAAAAGACGGAAATTAAAGAATAAGATTAAAGTATACACTGAAAACATTATTACGCATTTAACAATTATAAAATTCTGTTCCAAGAATAATGAAGAACTTATCATGAATGATTACCCGAAGATATATGACATCAATGGCCATGACCTGAATGAATGGGTACGCTAGGAGAAACGTTCTGGGCGCAGAGGAAGAGGTGGAAGACTGTATCAGGTTAAAAGGGTCCGAGAACTGAATAAAAATGACTAGAGACAGAAAACCAGTAGAGAACAGTGAAATATGCGAATTCTCACCATGGGATAATAAAACGAAGGATCTATTTTAAAATTATTAACTTGCATTAAATCAGTATGTAAGAATCATAGATAAATTTTCACATGGAATATAATATCATAAGAAAACAATAACTGTATAGTCAATATGATTGCAAGCTTTTTTTTAATCCACGTATTTGGTCAATGAGGTATTTTAAACACATTTATTTTTCTTTGATAACAAATATGTTAATATGAATTCATTCATTTCATCTAGATTTTTATACCCTTAGCTTCTGGTAAATTATTTTTTAATCTGTTGATGTGCACATGCACCGTTATACCCATATCTGAACCCTTTTCTCTCATGATTTATGATAACGATCATGATTTTACTTTTAATACTTTTAATTTGTATACATATTATATAATATTTTCTACTTGTTAGTTAGTCTTATTAGCATAAATAATTAAGTATGAAGCACACTCGAGGTGAAATATCTCAAAACTGCGCAAGATAAGTTCATTGTAATTATTATTAAATTTCTTCTTAAAAACCAATTTTATGTTAAAGAGGTAAGAATCACTCAAATCAACATATGTTTACTGCTTTAAAAATTAGTTTTATCTTTTTAAAAATACGGGTACATATCAAATAAGAAAAAGCTAACAATTCGAAGTCGCAAACGTGGAACGTGGTGGTTTATAATGTTTGTACTTTAACACCGTTTGAATTTCATAATTGGTATTATCGTTTAATTATTTGTACAACCATTTAACACTCCCGTTCCGAAGTTGGGGTTCTAATGTAGCTCCGAAAGGGAGATTCGCCCGATATTTAAGATAAAGATTACCGAAATATTATGAAAAGGTTTATTTATAAGTATTAAAAAAAAACAAATTCCCTTAGATTATGTCATAAAAGCGCTTAAATAAGCAAAATCAACTACGTCACTCCCCTTCGGATCGTACGTTCGATTTTTACTTTCAGGTACTATAATGAAATATACAACAAATCTAAGCGGCTCTGACGTCACATCTGATGGATCATCGAACGTAAAAGCTCTTAGCCTCACCACCAAGCCGTTGTAAAGGTATTATCATGAAAACGTGCTTCAAAAAATGCTGCCATTTTTTTGTTGCTAAATATTGCAAAAACATTTTATTTTACTGGAATCTCCCAAAAAACTAACAAACCATCACGCTGTTTTACTGCAGGGGTAGGCAGAGAGGATGGATCGCCATACAACTTTGTCTTGGCAAACTCCTTGCTTCATTCCCATTATACATCGTCTCATACATACTCTTCTGTTGTCCTGACTCTTGACATGGCCCGACATTTGTTAAGAATTTGATTTACTTGATCGTGTCATGTCTTCCTCGGGCGTCCGCGACTTCTTCTTCTATTCACTTTTGCGTAATATATTATTTTTTCGTTCATCCGCTCTACATGCCCAAACCATCTAAGTGTCCTTTTATTAATCCTATTCATTACGCTTACCTAAGCCTCGCATTCTTTCCGCATATCCACATTTTAATCACACATTTACTTAGATTTGTTTTTCTCCTCAAGGATCTCATTTCTAGAGCATTCAGTCTACTTTCATCCATTCTCTGCCAGTTCCGTGTCTCAATGCTGTCTACCGGGGTTGGTATAAGGACTCCATTGTGGACCGCTAGCGTCGCTTCCTTGAATATTTTTTTTTGTTCAGTCCTCTATTAACCATTGGAATGCCGGATTCTCTCAGGGTACGATTTTCTTGACCTTGCTGACTGTTATTTCGTAATAACTCACTTGTGTTTTACAAAATGATTTTTTTGTCAATTATACTATCTCTTCAGATATTGTGTAAATGTATTTTCATCAAATTGCAAATTAATGATTTGAGTGGTTTTGCTGGAATAACTACTTATATTCGGAGAATCGTCTTTTTTCTTCCTTATGTCACATTAAATGTTTAGTTAAGATGTATGAAGATTTTTTTGTCTTTTAATTGTATTTTTGTGTGATTGAATACATTTTCTTCTGAAAAAAAAAAATTGCATCAGTTTTTGACACGAGGAACTGTAGGTCTTCCATACTGTCGGCAATCAGCACCGCATCGTCCGCATACAATAGGCAACATACTTTCAGATTGTTCACTTTTGCGCCCAAGCCCACACCTTTCAATTTTTGCATACAATTATCCATATACAAATTGAACAACCACGGTGACATTACACAGCCTTGCTTTACACTTTTTGTGATGTTAAACCACTTCGTAAAATCACCGTTCACTCAAACACATGCAACGCTTCTCTCGTATAAGGAATTGATTGCTTGTGTAAGATTTGTATTAACTCCATACATAGATTATACTTTACAATAGTTTTTTTCCTATCAACTCGGTCATACGACTTCGACAAAAAATCGAGAAAAGCACAGAAAAGTTTCTGGTTTTTTGCCAGAAACTTCTCTGTAAGCATGCACAGTGAGAAAATTTTATCCATGTACCCCCTCCACTCGTGAAAGAACCTTGAATGTCCCATATTTAATATTTTGTTTTTATTCTTACCCTTTCAATCAATATTCTACCGTACAGCTTCCCAACTGAACTTAGTAGGCTAATAGCTTTATGGTTCGACATTTCTCCAATAAAATGGCGCGTAACCCTCCTCTAAAAACTGGTTAAAAAGTTTACACAAACATGTGACCACTACGACAACTAAATCTCCTTTAAAGATTTCAGCAGCGAGATTTTCGAAACCAACAGCTTTACGCATTTTATCGATGTTTTTATTTCATTCGTGCTAATTTTGGCAACATTCACTCCATCATAATTCATACCTGATTTGACACTGGAAACACTGTCACTCGAGTTGCTTTTAAAAACCTCTTCAAACAATTTAATTCATCTTTCTTTATTTCTTCCCATTCGTCAACATTTTTCCATCTTTCGATTTTATAACTTTCACGCATCTGCTTTCTGGGCCGTTTCGGGACCTTTTGACTTCTTTTCAAAACAATTTAATATTTTATTTTAAGTAATTTGTCCTTTCGATTTCTTCTTCTTTTATCAGACCTGTCTTACGTTCGTTCACACCAACACTTACTCTTTTCTTGCATCCCTTATATACTTATTTTGCTCGATCTCTCGCTGCTGTGGAAACACTGCCAGTTGTTATTAGACATAACCATGCTGTCTTCGTCTCTGAGACCAGTGCTTTAATCTCATCATTCCACCATGCGTCACCTTTCTTCCTACTTTGCATGTTTATTCCGCATACCCCTCTAGCAGATTAACATAGACTCACTTCTATATTATTCCATGTTTTTTTCTATGCTTAGACCATCCATTCCCTTTAGATTCAATCTTATATCTACACAATTCTCAAACTTACTTTCTTCCGATTGATTATTTAGTTGACAAACGATTACTATTGACACCTTCGGCACATCAGAGGTTTTCTGTATTCACCCTTCTTTTAATATCCTTGAAAAAAGCTTATTGAAAGCATCGGTCAGGTTAGGGCAGTAAGAAATGATGATGATAATTATTATTACTTACGTCCACATTGATCCCCAAGAACGGGAAAACCTTGACGGTGGGTTTCTCGTCGGGCGTGTACCGGTAGAACTCGTGCATGCCGCGGTACCACTTGACGCAGTAGAGCGGCGCGCCCTGCATGTCGTAGTTGCACTGCAGCGCCACGCGGCCGCCGCGCTCCACGGCCTGCGGGGAGATGTGCAACTCCGAAACGCGGAGACACCACATCTCTGCAAATAAATCAATAACGATGACATGCAGTTGCAGATCTGTTTTCAAACTTATCCAACACTTTTTATACTGAACATCGCACAAGAGTCCCAACCGTCTGGAGCCAGTGAGACTATTGGAGTATGCTGTGAGGCAGAAGGTAGTAGGACGGGGAAGCAGATGGGGAAGAGGAAGGTCGGGAAGGACCTGACTACTCAGGCGACCAAAAATGGATAAAGTCATTTCTAGCAACGTTTCGATTCCGAATGGTGGTCTTTCACCAGGGCGATACTTACTACTCTGTAACGTGCCGCAAAATACTGTATATTATTTTTTCATATGAATTAAATGTGCTATATCACATATTAATTAAATAAAAAATCAAAAAATGCGCACGCTGGGTCTGAACCCGCGACCTCTAGATTCGTTGTAAAGCGTATTACCACTCAACCATGGAGGAACACTCAATAGTTTTTATTTATTTATTTTATTTTTAATTTACGTCCGTTAAAGGTTTTTACACAAATTTGTATATATTTTTTAAATAATATACTTATTAACAGTCCAAAAATATTGTGCAAGAAAGAAAAAATACTATTGAATAGCAGGGACATCCAGAGTCAAATACTTTCATCAGATATATTAATTCTACTAGAAAAAAAAAAAAAAAAAAAAAACAAAACTGCACTGAGTATGCTTATATGGTGATATTGACTTATTTTATGCGATGTAAATGGTTTGTGAATGAATTTTATAAGTGCCGCCCCATCCTATCATGCCATTTTGTATTATGAATTACAGAAAGCGAAGTAGGTCATTCAAGAATATGCCTCAAACAACTAAAGATATGTTAATTTTCAAACTTTATTTTTAAGAATAGTTAAATGTGGTAACCATTTTAAGCACTGATCTATAGTGATATCAAGGTATTCGATAGAAGTTTTGCTTTCAATTTTAGTAAATAATAAATCACAGTAGTAGTGTGTTTGTCATTTAGCGTGGCATGAATTTTAATGTCTATTTCGAACGGTGTTTTTTCTTATTGAGTACAGAATGGTATATAAAATGTTTTTTTTAGAATTTAACATTAGCAAGTTTTTGTCAAACCACATTTTTAACTCATCAATGTCTGTGTTAGTCTTTTTGTTTAATTTGAACCATGTATTTGCCACCATATAGAGACAATTTATCCATATTTAGCAACTTCAAATATGTCGTTTACATACATAATGAACAAAAGTGGGGCCAGACATAAAGGTATTGAAGGAACATACCTTGTGGTATCGATAAGTTACTACTTTCCGAGTTTCTTGACTAATTTGATAATTTGACTTGTTGAGGCCTTTTAAAAAAAAAATACTAACTATCCTTGATATAACAATTCCATTTTGTATTTTTTTTTTAAATTCTATTAAATTTACGTACGATTTACTATCAAAACCTTTTTTAGGTTCTATAAATATTCCCATACATTTGTTATCCGAATCTAAGGCGGTGTATAAATATGTTGTTATTGTGGCAATAGCGTCGGGTGCTGGTGTTTCTTATAAAGTCAAATTGTTAAGGGTTTATGGTAGAATGTAATTCTAGTAATAAATCAAATCTGCTTTTCGACAATTTTTTCACATTTATGTTTGATGTATTTGATAAAAGGGATATTGGACGGTAGTCTGTTTTATATATTAATGTGGTAATTGTTATTTTAAAATATATCAAATATCACTAGTGACTTCGAAGGTCGTGTTCAATTGCTTGTATATTTTTACATTAATGATTCTTCTGTCCTTAATTTTGTTGCTCTTCTCCTTTATCTTCTTCAACAAGTATTTGAAGATCTTCGTTTTGTAGAATTAAGTCTGATAGAAATTCTTCCGTTGTATAATTTTCGTTTATAAACGGATTTTTCTTTTTTTAGTTCTCCAACATCAATTCCTTTCAAGTTATTTTTTTATTGCTTCTCTATCATCCATACGAAGTTTTTGTCCTTTTCTATAATTACATCTTGAAGATCAACAATTTACTTTTGCAGATTTAGACTTTCTATGTTTATTACTTCTTCTAGTTTTTTGATAAGTTGGTTAATAACATTTTTAGTTATTTGGTCTTTGACCGATTGAGTTTAATTTTTTTTAATGTCTTCTAATAATATGGTTGCTGTCATAAAGGGTTAAATTGGATCGTCACTTTCACTTCAATAATGACTGTGTACTGCACACATTGTAGCACGTCCGTGTTCACTGGATGTGACAATAACACGGAATCTACATAAGATCTTTCGACTCTTTGGCCTCAGATAGACCAATGAAGTTCTTTCAAGATTTTCTGTTCAAGAAAAAGTTTTGTAAAAAATAGAGAAATCGAACTTACTCCGAACATATCAAACTTCCATCGGTTCATTTCTTCAGTGCTATTAAAATATCAAGTGAAAAAAAGTATAGGTTTTTTGACAAAAAATACAGTAACAACAATGTAATTCATCTCGTATGAAATATATAAATAAGCGCCGTATTTTTTTTTTGTAAATGATTCCACGGGTCATTGGATATTATAAGAATAGTTTTATATTTGTCGTAAGGAATATTCATTAAAATAAAAAGTAATATTCCCCACCTTATGAGTATTTTATCCGCTGGTTTTTTCTTTGAAAGATCACTAATAAATAAAACCAGTCCACAGACCTAAAGATCATTCTTAAAAAAAGTTTTTCACTAGGCATACTCAATTTGGATGCAATACCAACGCCTTTCCTACCTTCATCCACCTTTCTTGTTGTAGCGTAAATATATTATATAATCCGGGAATAAATTACCTTAATGACAGCTTTAACGTAAATATTAGTGTAATCTCATTATTGAGAATAGACTCAGGTTCCTCGCAAATCCAGAGATTATTTTTGAATTGCTATACAGAATATGTTGACATTGTTTATCAGTAAGAATTTCAAAATAAGCGTTTTTCCTTAAGCAGTAATCTGAATTTTCTAATATTGTTTTTCATATTGTTTTTCAATTCTAGAAACAATATTAATATTATTAAAAAGGAAAGAACAAGACACATAAAATAAAACGTTTTGATTGTGACCGGAACTCGAACTCTGAACGTCGACTGGTAGTAACGCCTCTCCCAATTGAGTCGACCGTAACGTTTTTGTACTGTAATTATTAGCAATCCTATATTTCTTTCATTTTCGATATCTAATTCTAAATGATTATAATATGGTTTCAATAATAAATATCACTAATAAACAATACCTAAAACTTTAATAATTACGTAGTTCCTTTTGATTATTTTTATTAATTAACACTATGTGGGCAATAGTAAAATGCCTTGTCTTTCGGTCGCTCTGTGAGGGGCCTGGTACTATGGCTGATTTGCTTTAATTTTATATTTTTACAAAGAAATATGTCATTTCCGAGAAAGGTGTTCTGGTATTATGAATTAATTTGGGTATTTTAAAACAGAGATAAAACATTTATTTTACTTTTGGTTACTTGTTTATATTTGTGTATCTACGATATAAATATGTGATACCAAAATCAAATGTAAGATTTCAACACATCATTTTAATGTACGAATATAATAAATATTGAATTATTAAAAATAAGACAGAATACCCTCATAGTTTAACGTATTCCAAACGATCGTAATATGAAGCACATTTTTTTAAACTTATTTCATAGATTGTACACGTGTTGTATAACCTTTTTATAATACCGTTGACGTTTGAGGCACCTATGGAAGATAATTTCATGCTTCAAGACATTTAATGTTTCTGATTGTTTTATAATCCTGAAAGAGTTAAAATTTACAGGCTTGGAAGTAAAGTTTCCAACAAAACTAGGCCTATTAAAGTTGAATTTGTCGACTTCCACATCGTGAAAATGATTCTACTTAACAAACAAAAAATACCCGATGGAATATTTATTAAACCAGACAGAACTATTCAACAAAGGCAAAATTTATCATACCTTTGGAACGAAATGGAAGATAGAAAATCAAAAGGCGAAAGTGATTTGCGAATCAAACACTTTAACGGAATACCAAAAATAGTTAAAGCCTTTCAAAAAAACTGAGTAAAATGCGACCCAAATTACAACAATTTAAAACTAATCCACTCACCTTCTCATATGATAAACTCGTCAAGCCCGCATCGAGAAGATTTTACTACAAGAACGTCAGAGGACTAAGAACAAAGTTGAACGAATTTCGAATAAATGCTCCGATTATTTCACACGATGTCATTGCTTTAACGGAAACCTGGTTAGAACCATCAATCAACTCAGCAAAGCTCGGTCTACCCTTCCATCAGATCTACCAACTTGATAGAAATACCAATACCAGTTCCAGATCCAGAAGTGGAGGGGTCCTTATAGCACTTCATAACGAATTATCCTCAAAACTACTAAAAACCAAAAATAGTGACGTCGAACAAATTTTCATTATGATAAACTGTAAAAACCTAAATTATATTATTGGTTGTGTGTATATCCCTCTTTCAGCCAATATTTCTACTTACAAAAATCATTCCGAAGATGTTGAACTTTTAAAAACAAAATATAAAAAACATAAATTTATAATTTTTGGAGATTACAACCTTCCAAATTGTGATTTTAATTGTTTCGATTCCCATTCTGTAACATTACGTGAAAGAGAAATGTTAGATATGTCAAAATTTCTTAATCTCACCTAATTTAATAATGTACATAATTCGAATAATCGTCTGCTTGATCTTGTTTTTTCAAATGTGGAGGACACAGTAGTTAGTAAATCATTAGAGTCTATTCTTCCCATAGACAGTCACCATCCCCCACTGTCAGTAACCATTCAAAACTGTATCAAAAGTATTAATAAACTCACTAGTCCCAGTTATAATTTCTAAAATGCCAATTACAATGAAGTTAATGATCATCCCACTAAAGAAAATTGGTCGTTTTTTTAAAGCAGGTGACATGAGTCATAATATAGAATCATTTTATTCCAAAGTTAATACTATTATCACTGACTGCATACCCTTAATTCATTATAAAGAATCAAGGCATCGAAAATGGTTCAACAAAGAATTCATTCAACTAATAGCTAGCAAAAAAGTTTCGCATAAAAAATATAAAGAGGAGAGATTCCTACCAAATGACATTGATTTCTGTAGAAAAAAAAATAATGCAAAAATATGTTTAAAATTTATTACAATAATTATATGAATATGGAAGAAACCTCAATTGATGGAGACATCAAATATTTTTGGAATTACACGAAATCTATGAAAAATAATGATGTTGGTATACCCTCTAATATGCACTATGGAAATAAAAAGGCCAACAATACTCAGAACGTAGCTCACCTACTTGCTGACTTTTTTAAAAGTGTATATGTCCACGATTCAACCATGGCTAATAATTACACGCCATTTTTTTCCTCAGACTATTATTTGAATTTAACCCAGGTACACATCGAATATGGCGATGTATTGACTGAGTTAAAACTACTAGACCAAAGTAAGAGTGGTGGTCCTGATAATATACCACCTGTTTTTTAAAGAATTGCGCCACAACTCTTGCATATCCCCTACATTTTCTTTTTAACCAGTCATTGCAAACAGGACACGTTCCAGATAAATGGAAAAACAGTTACCTGACCCCAATTTTTGAAAAAGGAGATAAAAATGAAGTGAGTAATTATAGACCGATTTGCCTTTTATCAACTATACCCAAATTATTTGAAAAACTTATCTTAAACAAAATCATTCACTGTATCAAACCACTTATCTCACCTAAACAACATAGCTTTACTTCAGGAAAATCTACTTTGTCTAATCTTTTAATATATCAAAATTATATATCCGAGTCCATGTCCATGAAGCTATAAGTTGATTTGGTCTACACCGATTTCAGCAAAGCATTCGACAGAATTAATCATAACTTATTATTAAAAATAATAAATTTGGCATAGCCGGGCCTTTGTTTATGTGGTTTAGCAGTTTTCTAAAAAATAGGGAACTAGCTCTTAAAATTGATGGCTTAACTTCTTATAAGTTCATTGCTACCAGTGGTGTTCCTCGAGGGTCACATTTAGGACCAATTTTGTTTCTACTATTTGTAAATTTTCAGCGATGTCGAAGTGCTAATGTTTGCCGATGATTTGGAAATTTACAAAACTTTAAGAAATGTTCATGACTGTCACACATTGTTAAGTAATTTGTTCAAACTCTTTGTATGGTGCCTAAATAATGATTTGCAACTCAATATAAGTAAATGTCTAATTATGAGATTTTTTATAATAAAAAACCCACTAATTTATGATTATACCATAAACGATACCTCGCTAACAAATGTAACCGAGGTAAATGATTTGGGAGTATACTTTGATCAAAAACTAAACTTTAATAATCATATTGAAATCGCATCAAAGAAAGCTTTACAAATGTTGGGTTTTATATTAAGAATGTGTAATCAATTTAAAAACATTCATACCTTTAAAAAATTGTACATGTCATTAGTTAGGAGTCAAATTGAATACAACTCAACAGTGTGGGCACCAAGTTATGTTATTCATTCCCTTACAATAGAAAGAGTTCAAAATAAATTCTTAAGATTTATCAACTTCAGAATGGGCATTTTAAGGGAATGTATCAATTACGATTATCTTCTTTGTCACCTTAATTTATTGAGATTGTCTGAACGGAGAATAATCACCGACTTGATTTGCTTATACAAAATTAAAAATTCAATGATTGACAGCCCTGAATTATTAAACCTGATTTCATTTCATGTTCCAAGCAGGACTGTTACAAGGCAGTACCTACCGTACTATTGTAGTAATTCTGCTTCAACCTCACATTTCAACACGCCTATGCGACGAATACAACATTTGGAAAACATATACTCCGATGTCGCTGATATATTTAACACGTCAATATCAAACTATAAGTTTAGTTTAGTACAGTTGTTATCATCTGGTAGAGCTAAACTAATAGTTAGACCTGTTACTTCGTATTATTTTTTTCTTTTCTTTTACAATATTTTGAACCTGTTATTTTTTTAATATTATTAATTATTTTTGTATCTGCTATTCAATACTCGTTTTTTTATTTTATTTAACATATTTTTTTGCACTTATGAGGTTATTGTTTAAAAAAACAAGGTATGTAACATGTATGTAAAAGCCTGTAACGGGCGTAAATAAATAAATAAATAATGAGACAGGAACTTTAGTTTTGCTTACTTTGTTCAATGTCATACATATTTATGTAACTTAAGCGAGTATTCTTCGATTGGTTAGCTTTTTGAGTCTACCAATAAATTTATTAGAATCATGTTGAATGGAAATGGGTCAGTTCTGGCTTCAGTCAGTTTTTTGTAAAATAGGAAGCCGTTGTTTATCTACTTTAAGTAATTACATCCAATGGTTTGGGGTGGAATTTTATAGTGGCCAGAAATAAAGTTTTGCATTGAAATGATATTTGCCATCATAACACCGAACAGCCAATTACTTTCTTGAATGTTTGAATGTACACAAAATGACAGGTTGCTCAATACAGTGGGAATAATGTAACAAATGGTTTAACACGATTTAAATATTGGGCCTGTATAAAGGATCACTTCACAGTAAATGTACTGTGACTTTACAAGATGGAGAAACGAATTTCTGGAAAGGGTGAAAAGCGGTAAATTTCGATAAATGCGTTCCTTGGGTCAGAATTGGTCACATTATAATTATTAAACTGGTTGAGGTTTGCGAGGTAAAAGCATATAAACAATACAACTGTTAATTGGTTCTATAATCAACGAAAGTTTCATCGTCATTCCTGAAAAACCTTCTTTTCCTAATCAGTTTCACTCGTCCTTATATTATGTTACATTACTCCGGTGGCCATGGTCAATTATAGTTCCGTACATATGTTTTATGGAAGTACTCGATATTGAATAGATAGATGACCAGGTATAACTTCCTAGTTGACTCTTGCCATCGTCAACTTTGATTCGAAGGTAGATATTTTATCAATAAAGTGCCACCTTGCGAGTTGTACTCGGGAGGTGGCGCGGGAGGTGATAATCCAATGAGTTGTGGGGCAAAGGAGACTTGGAAGTACATACTCGTAGTGTCGATATTAACAGAATTCACCTGAATATTCAAGCGAGGAGCGAGAGTGAACTTTTCTCAAACACAACACGGTTTCTCAAGATGTCAAGTCTGCCTCGGTAATGTATTATTTGATGACATCTTATGACAATGAGACGTGTATTCATCACCTACTTCTCCCATCCTGAAGTTTATCTAAATTGCTTCCTTCTTGGAGCGTTATGATTTCATCTCACGAGACAAAGGGTTCACAGAGCTCGTTATTTTGACAAACTTTGAAAGAGTTTTTGTATAAAAATACATCATTATGATTTTTCGTCTTTTCAAATGCGAATTGGATGGAATTTCTGAAACATAATAATGATAATAGGATTTGTTTCTGCGAAACTAAAAGACAATTTTTCGTTCGTATAGGTACCAACATAAAATAGTACATTAATAAGATTATTTGTAAACTTGAAAACAACATCAATTAGATACTGTTAAAAACTTAAAGTTACATATAATTTGAGCCCTTCTTAGAATAAAGTTGAACTTACACATCCCACGTTGTAGCTACTTATTCTGAAAATCACTACTCAATTCGGAAGTCTCTCGATATTGCCTGCCCCAAATTGAATGATGTCAACTCAAGTTAGCCAAAACATATAAAAATTTTAACCACGTTTTTGTAATGCCTATTTTACTATTTACTATTTCCTTGAAAAATCACGGTATGTTAGTTGACGTGCAGTGTAATCTGTCACAACGGTAAGAAAACTAAGGGTTTGACAGTTTGATTGTACTTGTTTTCATAAAATATATTATAGGTTGGTACTTACATAATCGCTTGTATGGATTTGAAAGATAATAATTCAATCTAGTAATTTTCATCCACAGTTCAAAAAAAAGTTCACACTCGCACATAAGTAAGCATATTGAACTTATGAAAGAAATTATGTATAATCGTACAAAACATTTACTTTTTGGCTTGCCATATTTATAAATAAAACAGACAAACTTTATTTAACAATAACTTTCCATCTTCGGGACAATATTTAAATTTTAATACTGTCCTGAAGATGGAAGGGTGCTTCTGAAACGGGTCGACAAAATATTGAAAATAAAAGTGGTTTTAAACAAAGTTTATCTGTTTTATTGAGAAATTACGTATCGTTAACTAGTGAGTACCCGGCATACTTTTTAATACCACAATTGCCAAATTGGCTTGCCTATCATTCTTCCCCGAAAAATAAATTCAAGAAGACTTTGAAACGGAACCAGGCTTTTATTGAAAAAGATATTTTAAAATATCATCAATACTACAATTTTGAATACAAAATTTAAAAAAGAAGATATACTTTTGCCGCGCATCCCAATGATTACGAATCAGAATGAAAATTAAAAAAAAAAAAAAAAAACACATTAACAATCGCTAAAACTATTTCATTATTTCCTCCCTTTGCTCGTCTGTCTCAGAAGAACGGGCTTGAGATGTTTGATCTCGATCGGTTTCAAGTATTTTTTTCTCTTCGTTTCACTGTTTCTGAAGCTCGTGATGGCTTTATCTTTCTTGCTTAGCTTTTAGATCAACAAATAGCTTTTCCTTTTGCTGTCATAATTAATTTGACATAAAAAATAATGCATTTTGACAACTATTACTATCTTTAAACAAAGAAACATCAATTATTTTTGTTTAATTCTAAAAATTATTAAAAAAATAAATATCTCAATTATGTACCTAATTTTGTTTTCCATTTTTTTATTATTATATTCACTTCAAGTTTCAATATTTGATTTATCTAAATAAAGAAACATTAATTTTTAAATTTGATTACATTAAAAAAATATATTTAAAAAAATTCTTATATATAACTATATTTTTTTTTCTTTTTGAAAATATTCTACCTAAACACACCTTTATTCATTCATTGAAATATATGTAAATTTTTTTCAGAAAGAAAAAAAAAATTGCGTAGGTACCCAATTGTTTTCCATTTTGAAAATGTTCTACCCAAAGAAACTTTCTTCTGTGGAATGTGTAAAATGTCAGAAAGCGGTATATACTCGTATATGGCTAACTTCAATACAACATGACGTGTTCAATGTTTTTCAAACCAATTTTAAAATTTATAGCAAGAGTTTTTCATATTGGATTTAATGCAAATTTCTCTCTAAACCTTCCTGTCACTAATAAAAAGAAAATGTGTTATTTTAAGCGAAATCGGTTAAGTAATTTATCTAGACAGACAAAAAAAAAAACATTTTTATATTTGGAGATGAATATATTTTTTTTTATAATCGTTTACTATAAAAATCCATTCGTTAGATTTGATAGATGAAAATACGAAACCTGAATATTGGGCTTCCTTGACTAAGAATAGATCAGTTGTGTGTTAGTTTGCTACATTTGCTTACGACTTCTAGTCAGGATACCGCGGGTTTAGTTCCCGCCGTAACGCCAATAAATTACCCGATACACGTAGTTTTTGCGTTTATGAAATGAATTTTAATACTGTTATTACAGTGATTTTTGAATAACCTTAATAACAAACCTTATCCGTATGGCTTTGCGCCAGTTGTGAAGAACATCGACGATTCAATATGTTTATTTAAGGAATCCGACATTCAAATTGATCTCAAATCAAACTGCACAGCTACTTAAGACTGTTTATTTGAAAACCAGGGAATAAAAACTTATTCTTACTATGGATTGATATTAAATCAATTTAGAGTTGGCATAAACAGAGTGCACACACAGATGCATAGCTTGCATACAGCATATTTCCAACACGTTATTCAACTTCAGAAATGAATAAATGACTTTCAAATTCAAGTTGAAAAAAGTTCGTTTTAAATACAAATAAAGGAAAAGCCTAGCTTTTACAATATTCAAAATCAA
The DNA here is from genome assembly GCA_022651775.1 of Drusus annulatus. Lineage (NCBI taxonomy): Eukaryota > Metazoa > Arthropoda > Insecta > Trichoptera > Limnephilidae > Drusus > Drusus annulatus. Next base: position 216,927 of record JAGWCC010000629.1, read on the forward strand.
ACAACGTATGGTCACTGGAAAGACAAAAGGGCTGAAGCGCCATTTTGAAAAATTTACGCCAGAGCGCTTTAAAGATTTTTTTTACAATAAATTCTTCAGTACCTGGTTGGATTTTGAAAAAAAAAGTTAACTCAGATAAGTCAATACTCTCACCTGAAGCGAAAAAAAGATTTTAAAAAATTCCAAACTTGTGTCGCTTGGTTCAAGCCTTCTCCCACATGGTAAATTTATTTTAGATGGCTAAAGGGCCACAAGTCTTCAGAATCAAACGAGAGTCAGAGCATCAGATGCAGAAATAAAAACTGCTCAAAACTACAGATTGTCGCTTACGCCGTTTCACCTTTCCAGTGACGATATGCACCAGTTTTCCCTTTTTCAAAAAAATCAATAAGTAGGCGTTATCAAGACAAAATCTGTTTCTCAGTGACGTTTCACTATCGGAAGTGTATTAACAATGCACCAACACACAATCCTATGTGTGTGTTGTTTGGGTCTAATCTTATAGTGTGACATATACGACGTCAATGTCCGTGCTTCGATATTGCTTTATATTCGGAGTGTGTTATTAAAAATGGTGACATAAATTGATCCGATGTTACGATTTTATTTAATATTTAACTATCTATAAATAATGTTCAGCTTTACGGATATTACAGAATCGCTTACATTATTATTGATTAGGTACATCAATGTAGTTCATTCAAGCGAATGTCTTTCATTTATGGTTTATAGGAATTTAATCGATGAATAATAATGTTTTGATATAGACTTAACTTTTTCGTAATAAAATATCTGATTTTCTCTTCCAGAATACGTAGTTATTTCTGTAAATAGCACATGAATTAATACTACTGCCGACATTGTGCACATATTTAGACTCTACCATTGAAAAACAATAATATTTTGAGCATTCTTAAGGGTGTTAAAAACGCACGAGACTGGATAATGAATCTACTTAAGTACCTCGTAACTGAATAATCTATTATTAATAATAAAAGAATACTTTGTTTTAAAACCGCAGAATTTTTTATGATGAAGGCCAACCGGTTTCGCTTAGATCAAGCTTCGTAACCGGTCGGCCTCCATCATAATAAGTAACTTAGTTATTATATGTACCCTGACAAAGCTTAATCCAAGCAAAACCGGTTGACCTTCATTACAATAAATTCTGTGGTTTTAAAACAAAGTATTCTTTTATTATTAATATGATGTCCAACCATCATGTGATTGCTTCTTACGAAAAAAGAATAATGTATTATTCATCCGTGTCTATTTAATTGCTAACAGGACTGTAAAAAATCTGCATTAATTTTCTATTAAATATTGTAATTATGTCCGTACGAGTGTGAACTTTTAAAATTAGGAACTGATGTGTATTGAAATTACCGAATTAAAAAAAAGGATATTTCAAACCCCTACCTATCAAATAAAGTACCTACCTATGATGTATTTTAGCAGACTGTATTCTATATTTGAAATGGGAAGTAATATTTTTTCTTGGTAAATGAAGTGATCAAGTCTCATCAGATATATATTAATCCTGTGCTTTTTCATGGGTAGCAATAATTATGTAGGTACTAATTTTCCTCACGATAATTTGTAAGCCAATTGTATCATACTTAACCATCGACATTACAATACCCGAGTATAAAGCTTTATAAATATATTTTAAAAGAAAAATCGATTTGTTTTTGCGCTGCGAAGGTAAAAGTAAAAATATTTATTTTCGGGTAACCTTTGGCTAAATAACCTCCTTATATATATTTATAATGCTTTATGCGGTTGAGTGGACTGCCACAAGTGTATTGACGACGGTACTTTCGTGTTATTCGGAAACGTATTTAAAAAAATATTGTTTAGGTTAATATGGTTTAAGAATATTTTATTTAATATATTTTCTAATTATATTTAGTCAGATAAATTGTTGAAACCTGAACTTTTCAAAATGAATCTGCACTACTGTCTTCAAGGACAGGCAACATCCTTTTTTTAGTAATAAAGAATCTGTTTATCTCCCTGTTAATTCCTTACATACTATGAAAATAACTGGATATTTGTCATGTTATTTAAACCCCCCAACTATTTGCTATATTCTGGCAAATGTTTAGCTTGATCACATCCCTGCCTCGAACAGCCTTTCGGAAGGGGACCCTGTCACCTCTGACAGTTACACTCTATTGGAGGGTGTCCAAGAATATCACTCTGTCCTGTCCAAACAGACTGCAATCCCCGAGAACTCCATTCTCGCACCGGCTGTGCCCGCGTCTGGGTAAATACTGTCTGATTCTCACACTAAATTAACAATTGAGAAGCGTGTTACTTGCGATAGTGTAGGCTATATTTTGGGTAAGGTTTCGAGGGTTATTGACACCTTTGCTTGGTAGTTGTAAAAACATAAGGATATTTTCAGCCGTTAACAATGTTTTCATTTTTTTGTAAAACATCAGATATTTTCGAACCTTCGTTTTCTTAACTTTTTTTAAAAATTTTGGTTGCCTAAATCGTCTCTTTTATTTACCGCTGTTTAATTTTAAATGTAATACGTGCCTGCAGCGACAAATGGGCAGTAGAGTGAAAGATACTATTAGTATCACCTTGGTGAGAGAAATCCGTAACCTCCTGAAAGAAAGTTATGTTAATAGACCACACCGTTAGTGTACGAATGGAAATGGGAACTTTGACTGGTATAATTAATATCCCTCCATCAGTTTCCTTTCTATGTTAACTCATTTTGCCAAAAATAATCGATAGTCGAAAGAGTCTTTGCCAAATCAAAATATACCTTGTAAACGTGTTTGACTTTGAAAATGAATCTACCAAACGGAGGCTGTAAAACAGAAAATCTTATTTTAAATAGCTGATAAAACTCTTCAAAGGAGAGTTCTGGCATCTTTCAATTTTCTGATATTTTAGTATCTGGGATATCTCGGTTAATGTAACTATATTCAGCTCGCAACGTCATTTATATGAAACTACGAATTGTGATACTTTGAAAAATCCACTGTTTATACAACACAGAATTTCCTAGCGATACAAGCGCAGCACTATCACCCTTATTTTATAATAAAGATTTTTTTTTTGTTAAATATACATATATACTATTTTTTTCATTGTTCAGTACGAAAACCGGTATCAAAAAAACTTATTACTCATACTCGTAAATTTTTTTAATGAATTCCGCACAAGAGTTCCATCTGCCCCAACCATCTGGAACCAATAGGACTATGGCATCCCTAATTATGGTATGTTGTGAGTTTGAAGGCCAAAGCCACTTCATGTTAAGAGATGGTCTTTCACCGAGACGATCAAGAACGTACCACATATTATTAACTACTTATTATTTTATATGAATTATATGTGAAATAACACATACTTAAAAAATAAATAAAAAATTGCGCACTCCGGGATTTGAATCTGTGACCTCTGCAATCGTAGTCGAGCGTCTTAAGTACTCCACTACGGAAGCCGTCATAGCTTATATAGTATGATCATATTATCAGACATGTATGACAGCATTGAAAGGATACTTGTTTTGAATAAACAACACGTTAAATTAATAAAACATCCCGTAGGTTTAAGCTCAAATGATCCGATGTTTTGAGAGTTAATCTGTTCTGTTAATAATGGATTTCTAATTCCCCGGGAACTACAAAGCCACACGGAAGGTAATTATTTAAACGTCGCGAAGGTTCGATGGATAAATGCGCCCATTAATTATTGAGCTGTGATTGAAATAAGCGCTTTAATTGAATAAGCAATCAGTACACGGAAGCTCTCAAAATTCTGTAATCGGAAGATAGCGTGAATTAGCAATCACTGAAAACACAATCAAACAAACAAATGCTGGTCATACTCGAATCTTTACATAATATTTACATGAATAAATATTGTAAGTATACATTTAAACGGCATCCAAAAATGCGTACAGTACTCGTACATGCGAATAAAAAAATAAGCTAGAAGAAAAATAATCATTTTACTAGGAAATATTACATCTTCTTATATTATACTCGTATAACGCTTATTAAGGCGTATTATAACATGAATTTACATGGCCATTAACGGGGCGCACCTAACGGCCTAGCAGAGGAAGGTATTTCTCGCGGGAAAGGTGTTTAAAGCGGGAAAGAAGGAATTTACCCGCTGACACTTCGGTTTACCCTTCGTGACGGAAAACACCTCTTGTTCTGTGATTACTTACGTCAGCGCATTTAAATTCGTAAATAAACGTGATCTACCTAACCTTAATGACTATAATTTGACAATTTACTGGTACATTTATTTATTATGGTTCTTTAGTTTTACAATTACTTAGTTCTCGCACATTTCTGAATACCTCCGAAATCGTCACTAGCTGAAGTGCCCTGAAAGGATCCAGTACGTGTTATGCTGGTTGGCGTTTAAAGCTAAAACAAAGCTTTCACAAAGTGGCCTCACCCTATATCTCTGAGCTATGCGTCCCGGAAAATACTGGTCTGAGACAGGCAACTCTTAGATCAGCGACATCATATGCTATCGGAAGGTTGAAAGAACCTTAACGCAATCCGAACAATAAGTTTGGTGATCGTGCATTCGGAGTATCCGGCCCTAGGGCTTGCAATAAACTTCCTATGGAATTGAGATGCATAACCAGTCCAACAAAATTTAAATCTAAACTAAAAACTCACTTTTTCAGGTTTTCGTTTCCATAAATTTGTCATTCTGCTCATAATGACCAATGATTTTTTTTAAATTACTTTTGTCATTAGTTTTTAAGTCACTGGTCATAAGTATTAGTTTTAAGTCACCAGCATGTCTTAGATGTAAGTATTTAGTTACTAGATATAAGTCCTAATTGTAAGTCACTAGTTGATAATCTTAGTTGTAAGCCATTGGTCATAAATCTTAGCTATACTCGTAAGTTATTAGTTATAAGTCTAAGTGATAAGTCAAAGGTTAGATAAATTAAGTTGTAAAGCGCCTTTGAGGTGATTTTACCACGAAAACGGCGCTATAGAAGTAATCAATTTATTATTATTATTAGGTAGGCAGGTGGGATTGAAAGACAAATGACTTATAGATTATTTATCTCATACATTTCTAAGTACTCTTTCTGATATTTCAACTAATGATATGATCCATCTCAAATATTTGATACACACGAGCATTCTTTTTTTTTCTCTGAGCGTTCGCAAATTATATCAAAGGCTATCATTCAAGGCTAGCTATAATAACCAATGTAAAGTGGCCAAGATGATGGAATCACTAAACGGTGCTACATAAAGTTGACCAATCATCGATATTATAATTAGCAACTACAGCATTCAGTCTTCCATAAATCATACGAGTATTTTCTGCATGCACACGTCTTCTACTTTAGACGAACTTGAAAACCGGTGCATCACCGCAACTGCGCTTCCACAAGTCGAAATGCGGAGGTTTTGAGTTGAGTAATATTTTCGAAGAAAAGCCCACCATAAGCGCTGTAACTCAAACTTACTTGGTTACTGCAATACACAAACATGTTTTTTTTTTAAAGTGAACTTAAGATGTTTGACTCCTACTGGACTGTTACGGTTCACAGTTACTTAACGCCCTTTACATTAGATTAAAGTTTTATTCATACTTTTAATAATAAACATTGTTTTTTCAATTATTATCCTCAATTTAAGTAACCTGTTTGACATATTTTGGGAAATTTGGTAGTTGGGGGTGTGGCTTGTGGTTTCTTATTATTTTTTTAATCGTAAAACCTACACATTCTTACGGTGTTACGTATATTATTCGGCCTTTGACTATTCAATTTAATTATGAAATTAATTAATATGCTTATTAGGTATTTAGCATTCCAACATAGTCACAACGGAGCAGTCAAAGGCTGGCATTAAAATCTTGTTTCAACAAAATCATTAACAGGCTTATGACCACTGAACAGAAAATCCCTAAAATCATATTTACCGATTTGAAAGAAAACCTACGTTTTAAATGTACATAAGACCTTTTGACTTCTAGGTTTCAGAGAGGCTATTGACACTGATCATCTATTATGGAAATTATTTAGATATTTGAAAATGTTTGATCAATGTCACACAAAATAAGGGAAAATTAGCCTTACTACCGGCACACAGACACGCCCACAATATACTTCTACCGCTTTATCTGTTGAGTGCCTGAGATATTCAGCTTCCACGGATGTTCCTGGGGGTCCTGTAATTTGGTTGGAATTGAGAGAGCATGTTCAATATTTGGAATCATCCAAATATCCATTAGAATTTACCTAATCTAAGGATGATGGTTTTCTTGAAACCTATTACGCAAATCCGGATTCAGAGTGTTATCGCTCTCGACAGAGCGCGTTAATGTGCCACGTGTTTGTCTATACCAATGTGATCTCGGTCTAATAAAGGGAGAGAGCTTAGAACAAAAGACAGACGAAAAATCTCTTCAAGATATGGAGCGCGACTAATATTAGCCGGAACAAAGCCAGATTGAGAAAAAAATACATTACTCACTCTAATATTGAAAGATGAACGTTCGTAAAAGATTTCCACCTGCATTTTGTCAAAGTATTACAAATATATTTTCTAAACTCATTTCTGTGTTAATTTACTATAATTAGTATAATCATATAGGTCTTTTAAAATTTAATTAACTATAATTAGTGTAATCACACAGGTCTTTTAAAAACTCATGATCTCCAATAATTTTGAAGCAGATAAAATACAGTTACTACGTCACGGCTTCTAGGTTATCCAATTCTTTTTTCACTTGATATTTTGCATAACTTAGTATACTAGCGCCTTATGTGAATCAAATGTGTCATTATGAATTAATTTTTTAAATCTAAGAACATCGATGTGCTCATCTGTTTCTTCCTAAATATTAAACAAGTGTTTATATACAATTTCATCAGAATCGTTTATGCGAGAGAAGAAAGATCGGAAATTATTCTGTAGACTATGGCTGATTGAATACTTCCTTTAAGATTCTAGGTAAAGTGGTTTGTCAAGTTTCGTTTTGACGCTTTGAATAGGTTTACTTCACTGTTGAGTTACTAGGATTGATTTAAAATAATTTGTGTATATTATTTCCTAATATTTCTCTTGGAAAAACTAGTAATAAATGTAATCGCATGCCCCATATAAAACGGAAATACGATTTGTTCAACAATAATAGAATTTCCTTATTCCCCAATATGAAAATTATACAGAAATTTTAGAAATTGCTGCAATTTTATTTACTCTTTTGATCTCTTACACGTTCTCCTTTTTTGTTTCGTAGGCGCACCCAAATTTAAAAGTTGGAAATCTATCGCATTTTCGTAATGGCATCACGGAAGTTGCTGCCGATGGGAGAGCGAGAAAACAATATCGTAAGTCCCCGCTAATCTCTCACGCACAAATTTTAAGACCAGGCGAATATTTCTGAGATTATCCCCCGCCTCTCCACCCTCCCCTGGCGACAGGCGCTCCTAACTCAGGAAATTACCAGGAAAGTATGGAAAACCATCGAAAGAGAATTAGGTTTTTTATACTTTGGAGCGAATATGGTATTTGCATTTTATTCAGTATTTGCTTGAAAATATTTAAACTCTAAGTGGTTTGTGGATTTTTCGTAATATTTAATAAAAACTATAAAATTTACATCAGATGACACAAATCAATTGTTTTGATATTGCTGAAAAATACCGAATATTTTCAATGTTGTATTTACTTCTAAATAACTGTTGGGCAAGTAAACATTAAATATTCTTAAGAGTTTTATTCTATTTTTTATTATTACCAAAAAGTATTATAAAACATATTATAAAAAAACGACGCTGTCATAATAATATTTAAAATTATTTATTCCACATTTTGTATAAATAAGAAAAAAAAAATATTAGTGCACTCGGACCAGGTCGTATGGTAACTGTTTTTTTTTTTTTTAAGATTTTTTTTGTTGTTTTTATTATTCCACAACAGATATAAACTCAATAACAGTACAATGGAACAACAAGTAAGCAATTTCAAATTATAAAATTTTTAAATTGATAAGTTTTTTGAACTTTTGTAAATTATCTGAAAATATATCAATATATTTAGATGATGTACTTAACAGAATTATACCTCTTGTCATGCTATGCTGAGCCAAAACATCTGTCCGACCATAGGGTATTCTGAACATTGCATGATTTCTGCTGCGACAGTATTTTTCTGGTACGAATAAGCAGTAGCATGCCAAGAGGTATGGACAGTCGATTAAGTGATTTATAATTTTAAAGCCTATTGTCATGAGACCAGCATTGCGCCTAGTCTCTAAGCTTTGATAATGTGTCTCCTCGAGTAGTTCCATGTAATGCATGAACATAGGGTATGTTCCGTGCGAACGCATGTACACATACCTGAGGATTTTTTTTTAATCTATTCCAACATATTTATGTATTTGGTTTGATGTGGAGCCCAGACAGTGCTAGCGTACTCCAACTTGCTTCTGATCACTCCATTGAAGAGGGCTGTCATCGCATTTGTGTTATTAAACTCTTTGCACCTTCTGATTACAAAACCAAGAAGTTTATAACAATTTGAAGTAAGCTGCACTATATGACTCCAAAACGTTAGCCTGGGATCAAAAACCACCCCGAGATCTTTGATGGTAAATACGCGGGTTAAAATTTCACTATTCATAATATATTTGAAAAAAAAAAGATTTTTAGATCGGCTATATGTCATAATGACGCATTTTTTTATATTAAAATTTAAATTATTGTTTCTAGACCAGTTCGAAATTGCATCTAGGTCGGCTTGTAGTTTGTCAAAATCTTCATCCGATTCAATCTCCTTTAAAAGTTTGAGATCGTCCGCAAACAATAAGCACGAGCTGTGACGTATGCAATCCTGGATGTCGTCTATCAGGATAAGGAACAATAAGGGACCGAGATTTGAGCCTTGTGGAATACCTGACAGAGCTGCGAAGTTATCGGACTCGTGTCCATTTAATGATACGTATTGGCTTCTATCTTTTAGATATGATGAAAAAAATGTCAGTAATGATTGGTTGAATCCTATTTTGTACATTTTTCTCAGCAAGATATCATGGTCTACGTGGTCGAATGCCTTGGCAAAATCCGTATATATTACATCCGTCTGGTGTCTGGCGTCTAAACCTTCTGCTACTCGTCTAGAAAGCGATAGAAGATTGGTCACGTTAGATTTTTTAGGTAGGAATCCGTGTTGATTCCCTCTTAGGAACGGCGTGATTTGAGCCCGTATCTTATTACAAATAATAATTTCGAAAATTTTCGGAATCTTTGATAATATTGCCACAGGTCTATATGTTGTTACGTCTGTCTTATCACCACCTTTATGTATAGGGAAAACCCTTGTGGTTTTCCAGCACTGTGGGAATGTAGATGAGACAGAGCAGAGGTTAAATATATAGCATAGTGGAGCACTAATGTTTGAAGAAATGGACGAGATGATGGCAGGAGGAATGCCATCCGGTCCCGTCCCCTTGTCGGGCTTGAGTTTCCGGATACAGGATTCTACTTCCTCGGTTTGAGTGAGTCCGAGTGAGATATCGCCCAGATTCCAGGGCGATTCTGCTTGGAAATTGACTTGAAGATTCGGGGCTACTTGACTATAGACGGAGTGAAAGTAGTCCGCAAACCTTTTTGACACTAGATCAGGGTTCGAAAAAAGTTCACCTTCGTCATTTAAGACGCTTGGTGAAGTGACGCTACTCTTTTGTGATGTGATATAGTTCCAAAAAAATTTTACGTCGTCTTTGATGCCATTCTGAACGTTCTCCAAATAAAGTTTTTTTGCATTAGTTATATCTTTTTTAAGCTCAGACCGAATCGTTGAAAAAAGCAGATAATCAGATTGCATTCTGTGCAATTGATATCTCTTTCGGTACTATTCTTTACGTTTGCTTGTTTTTAATAATAAAGCACTTTGAAATCTGATCTATATCAGGTCAGTACTGAGAAATAGTTCATAAATCTCAAGCAGAGATAGACCCTCCCAATTTAGGAACGTTAAAGTGTGGAAGATAATGTTGAAGGCAAAGGGACACGTGGAGGATATTGGCTGTTCCGTCCTAGTCAAAGTATTTTGAGGATTAGATGTGGTCTGTCACTAGAGCTTTGATCTATGATTTTCTGATTCAGTCATTTTAAGTCTTCTCCCAATTTCGGCACATGAAATGTTAGTTTCAAGGTATTTTCATGATTCGTATATAGTTTTTTTTAACCTTTGGAATTCCGGATTCCCGCGAGGTACAACTTTTGTCGTACCTTGCTAACTGTGATTTTGTAAGAACTCACTTGTGATTTACTAAATAATGTATTTTTTTATCATTTATGCATTCTTCTCAGATAATATGTTTGTGTATTTTTGAAAATTGTAGTGGCGTAAGTGTTTTTTCCTGAATATATCTATTCGGAGGATTAATTTTTTTCTCCATATTTTCTTTAAAAAAATATATACGACTATGTTTTTGTTGTTTTATTGTATTTTCGTGTGGTTTAATAAATTTCCTTCCAAATGAAAATGAAATTAAATAAAATTTTCCTGTAAATACACGTGTCACTTTGAAAATCTTTTTTTTTTCAGCCACACTGACATAAGCAAACTTAAAATATGTATTATTCGACTGGCACTGAACTTAACGCAGTGTCAAATATCTCTATGGATTAATTTTTTGTTGACAGGCGATTAAAGTTCATTTAAATATGCAAACAACAGGTTTTAAAGGGAAAAACGTCTGAAAAGATAATAGAATAGATAGTTATGAACGCCCGGGTCCTATAGGACCCTCCAGCGCACTGAGGTTAAGAAATACAAACGTTCTCGGGTTACAATGGTCCATACAGCCGGGTCACAAATAACCTAACAATAAAAAATTGAATATTTTGCTTGTGCAAGGATGTAGGAATTAGCTAGCAGAGGAATTTAACCCTCGACGCGTGGGTGGGAACCCGACTTTTTTTTATCAATTCGGCCATTAAGCATTAAACATATACCAAACCTACTCTACTAGAGATGAGTTTTCAAAGAGGGACATAAAACATAAATTTTGTCGTAAGAACATTTTTTTAAATAAACTTCAAACCCTTTGATTTATCAGACAGGCGCTTTTATTAAGCATAACTTGTTCTGAAGGGAAGTAAATCGATACACAGAGTAGATATCGAAATAAATTTATCCAACTGCTAACTTAGGATTTTGCCCACTAAGCTATCAGTCACCTATTATATTGACAGTTTCACTCGAAGAAACGGGAAATTGACCTTACTTCGGGTACACGGACATGCCCATAGTATTAATATATTATACAAATACTTTATTTACCCACAAGTCAACGTTATGTTATGCTTACATAGCTTATATTTGTTAATGATAACCGCAAATCAGATTTTCTATTTCAAAATCAAACTACGAGCTTCCCATAAAACATATTAAAAAATATCTCTGTTTTATATTTGAAAATAAATATTACCTACCGCGGAAGAATGGAGTGCGAAAAGAATATATGATGCAAAAGTTAATGTAAGAAGAAGTCGAGGACGCCCGAGAAAGACATGGCACGATTAAGTAAATCAAAAACTTGAATCGGGTCATGTGACGAGTCAGAATAACTGAAAAGTATGTATGAGACGATATATGAATGTAAATGAAGCAAAGAGTGTGTGCCAAGACAGAGTTATATGGCGGTCCGTCCTCTCTGCCTACCCCTGTGGAGAAACGGCGTGACGGTTAGTTAGTTAGCCTATTAAATAAAAGCTGCGATGGATGTTAATCTAGCGAAAGTATTCTTAAACTTTCAGTAATGCGACATCTATGTTTTAATGCTGCAACCATAAATCAGTCCACAGTCAAAACAAGAAGGGGGTTTATTTACGGAGCTGTCAGAAGCATTTTAACAAGCAATAAAACTATTTGTAAGTCACCTAATTTATGCTGTGTTTTGCTTTTGTGAGCGGTGATTTAATAATTCTCATTTGTGTCCAACAAGAGCTTTGAATCATTAAAGAATTGCAGACAATTATTTCATTTGAATGATTTATTTTTAGTGCCTACCTGTCTTATTTCTTCATTTAGAAAAACATATATTTACAGATTGACAATAGTCAGATGGTTCAACGGAACGCTACACAATTCTGCCTTGACACAGTCTCCTCGCTTTATTCGCATTCATATTTCGTCTTATCTGGTATTCCGTTATTCCGACTCTCGACATGCATTGACCCGTCCGTGCGCCAAACGGCGCCTGTTGCACGAAAAATAGTCGCCCCTTGTCAAAACGTGCAGATTCAGATGCCGTCAGGTCGGAAAGTCACAGGTTCGATCGCCATCCATGGATAGTATGTTTTTATTTATTTAATAATAAAGACACAAGGTGCCTTCTGGAGCGGACTGCTCCAATTGCGCCTGCACAGAACCGGCCCTGGTCACATGACTCAAATATTGTATTCACTTGATCGTGCAATGTCTTCGTGGAGTTTTCCCCGACTTCTCCCATCTACGTGTGGACCAATGACGTCATTGCGTGTGAGGAATTATATTCTCCTGACAATCTTTTTATTTGGTACATGCGGTCTAGATATCCAAACTATCTGAGCGTTTATTCCTTGTTTATTACGCTTACATCGACCTAACGTGGTTTTCGCGTCACTTCTATTCAAATAGCACTACAATAAGTCATATTTAAGTTCAACAATATTTTCCATTGATTTTCTTCTTCAATTAATATTTTCTTCCAAAAGCATGTATTCGATGAAGGCAAATAAACTTCTAACTCAGTTAACATACTTTCAAAAAAAATCTGCTCAAAAATAGTATTATTTAGAAATATTTCTATGAATGATCTACAATTGGACGGCCTCCATGGTCGAGTGGTAAGACGCTCGACTACGAATCTAAAGGTCGCGAGTTCAAACCCGGCGTGCGCCAATAACTTTTATTTAATTGATATGTGTCATAACTTCTTGGCTTCATTAATAGAATTGCATGTGACTTTAAGAATATAAACACCCTAAAAACCCTTTACTGTTCATTAGTTCGCCCTCATCTAGAATATAGTAGGCTGGAGAGTGGTTCAATTATTTAGAATCCTCATGAGGTGGGGTACTCCCTCATCTTGGAGAGGGTCCAGAAAAAGTTCCTGAGATTTCTATACATGAGGGAGTACGGCCACTACCCGTGGCTCTACCCAACGAACTTTCTCCTGGGCACGCTCGGACTTCACTCCCTACAGCTCAGGAGAGAGGGGTATGCCGCCACTCACTTCTTCAGACTGCTGCGGGGCTATATTGTAAACCCTGCTATTTTGGGGCGCGTAAGTCTCTATGTTCCTGATGACTATCAAGACAGCGTCTTCATAGATTATTCTATCTTCCTGCCTGTAGGACCAACCTGCCAATGGTTCTGCCGGTGGGGAGAAGTATTTTGCTCCTGAACAAAATCTCTTCCGATATCGACTTATTTCATGTCAGTGAGGAGAGATTCAGAAGTGAAATCCTATTGATTCTTGAAAGAGTTTCTGCTCATTGACCTGATCATCACCACTGCCTGAAATTTTATTTTTCTTGTGTATCTTTATGGTACTATAATTTGTAATTATTTTGTAAAAATTTTAATTTATTTCTTATATGCATTAAATTTAAAAAGCTTGTCATGTATAAGAAATTTAATAAAAAAATATTATTATTATTATTATAAATATGCCAGTGTAATTTGGTCCCCTTTCTATACCGTTCATATTCATCAGAATGAATTCGTACAACATCGCTTCTTACGCGGTATTGCATGGAGATTAGGGCGAGAAAGAGCCCATTATTCATATGATGAAATTGAACAATTATTGAAAATATCTTCGTTAGAAAAGCGCAGGAAAGACTTTGATTTAATTTTCACTTACAAAATTATTAATTGAATACTGGAATTAATTAAGGCTCTAAGTACCAAAAAAATAAAAACTGTTTTTTTTTAAAGAATCGTATTTTATTTACATCATAAAATACGATTCTGTAAAAAAAAGTTGTTAATTTTTTGGCACTTAGAACCTTAATTAATTCCAGTATTCAATTGTTTTACTGACTCACCTTCTCTGTTGCAACTTATTTAGTTCAACATTCCTTGCCGTAGACTCAGAAACAATAAATTGCTGTTCCTCAATCATCACAATACTAATTATGGATATAATTCTCCAGAATGTCAAGACTTGTTAACTTAAGCCATGGTCTTGAAATTTTTGGTAGCAGTCTAAATGATTTTCGTCATTCTTTACGACTCTACCAAAACTTTGTCTAGACCATGGCTTGAATGTTCTCTCTTATGTTTATTTTGCCTTATTTTTGTCATCGCTACATTCTTTTTGATGTATATGCTATTCCTTCTCTGTTGCTATTTTTTCCATTTCGTGTTTTATATGTATTTTTTTGTAATTGGACTTTAGTCCGTTAATTTATAAATTAATAAATAAATAACACATTTAATTCATATAAAAATAATGTAAGGTTTGTTTAAGGGACGTTCCAGAGTGGTTGATACTCCAAGTATATTCTTTAGCCGTGTTAGGTGACCAGATCTGAATAGCCAGGTACTTCCCAACCTTCCTCTTCCCCATCTCCTTTCCGTCACTGGCGTTAGACGGTTGGGAGCAGTTGGGATTCCGGTGCAGTATTCACTATGAAATCAACTTGCAGAGCAAATCTTATGTAATTTGGTTTTACTTTCCCAAAGTAAATGAGACTTTTCAAGGGATTACCCTCCGAGCAAGGCTGATCGAATACTTCATTCTTTTGTGACCTTTTTGCCGACATTGCTCGACATTTGTCCCCCATATTTTAGTGAAACCTTTTACCGAAATTGAATACACATACCTACATATGGTATATAACGACTTGTGGAAATATTGCATTATAATATTAAGAATTACATGTAATAATACTAATATTTGGATGATTTGTATAGCGCCGTTTTTGCGAAAAATCACCTCAAGGGCGCTATGTAATATCGTTTAATGAGAAATCTTTCATCTTCCTCCCCCCACATTCTCCTGTTTCAGTCTAGAACTCTTCTACTGTATTCATATAACTTTTTTAATTCAAGTTTTTTTTGCTATACACATTTACACTTCTAATAAAATATTTTGTTCCTTATAATTACTTATTTAGATAACTACTTATTTACTAAAGCGTGGTGGCAATAATTTCTGTGGGTACTCAGATCTATTCCAAAAACAATATTACAGTGCAATACACTTTATTTGATTTTAGTTGTGGATATATTTTACAAAAAAAGTTTTTTCTTCAGTATTTGATAAAAATAAATTTGAAAAAACCTTTTTTTATTACAAAGCATTTTTTTAAAGGTGAACATGGTATAAGAGTCCCAACTGCTCCCAACTCGCCTAGAGACAGGGGTTATGACATGCCCAACTGGGGTATGTTGTGAGGTTGAAAGTAGTGGCGAGCGAAACGATATGGGGAAGAGGAAGGTTGGGAAGTACCTACATATTCACAGATCTGGTCACCAAACAAGGCTTAAGCCATTTCAAGAAATGTTTCAATTCTGAATGGTGGTATTCTACCAGGGCGATACTTAGAGTATCTACCACCCTGGGTGTTACTTTGTAACATCAACAAGCATTTTCTTCTATAACTTGTTAGGAAAACCGGTTAGCTATGAAAATTACTACTTAGTATTTGAACACGTCTCTCATTATATAAGTAAGATTTGGTAATATGAATTATAATATTTGGTAATATGAAAAACAGTACTGGAATGAAAAAAATATATTTATACACCAAAAAACCCTTTCATTATTGGATCATCCCTGGGGTTTTTTTTATCACGTTACTATATTTTTCTCAAGAACACACTTAATGTAACTTAAATTCCGTGAGGTAAATAAAACCATCAGATGGTGATGGTAATAAAGACAAAGAGCCGCAGTTTTAGTGAGATAGAAAAAATTACGGCGTATTTGAATAAGCCCAAGCCAGGCTAATTAGAGGATTACGAAAATATCCATTTAAAATATATTTACATATAAATATATACATACATGTTATATATTTTGAAAGTAAAATAAATTCGCTGGATAGGTACACATGTGAACCCGAAAAACAATGATAGTGTCAGAAAGAACCCCTTCCATAACATGCATCACGCACACTGCACTACATTCCATCATGACAATAGTCGTGTTTGGTAGGCAGATCTGAATAGCTAGGTACTTCCCAACCTTCCTCTTTTCCATCTCCTCTCCCTCCCCACACCCATCAGCCTTATTAAGGACGCCATAGCTCCACTGGCTCCGGACAGTTGAGGGGAGGAGGCACTCTTCTGTAGTTTTCACAATTTTTACATTAAAAAATGAAGAATTTAAAACTGTCACCGATTTGACATTTGGCCTTGAAGCGCCCGCGTATTTCCGTCTGTATTCTGCGGGAAGCGGGAAGCTGGGTACGAGGAAAAGACTAACAACGCCCTTATTTTTTCAATACAATGGGCCGCTGTGAAGTCTCGCTCGCATCGGCATTTTCTTCAAAGAAACAGATGGCCTCTCGGCGATAAACGCGCTGAAGTCTGAATTGCCGAAATACGATGTGTGCCAACCTCTTCACTCCGGCCCCCAATTCCATATTTATTTCTTCATTTCCATTCAATACTTTATCGCTACGTTTCATAAATTCTCACTGAGAATGAAAAAATCGTAACCGTATCTCTGATTTTCTTTCTTACCAAAAAGGCCTTATATAATTTCCGTTGAGAGTACGTACGACTGTATGGGTGTAAACCTTTCATATTTGAAACTGATGTTACTAAAAATTATATATTTTCTAAATAAACTCTTTGAATCCTAACCTACCTAATAATGTACCAACCTGTTATGTATTTCAGCATATTTTTATTAAATTTGTGATATATATATATTATTTTTTTATATATATCTTTACACGGTGTCTGGAAACTTGTGGTACAAACGGAAAACTGGTGAAACTACATCATATTTGGAATCGGTTTTGTACTAGGGAGATTTTTTATTATTTATCAAATTTCATGTTTGACATAATTAAGACCATTTATGACGTATCGATAATGTATAGTATCTACTGATCAAGATACTAAAAGCACCATTCTCTCAAAAAAAAAAAAGTTTTCTTATTCCTAGCTCTATCGGAATAATATTTCTATTATAACTAAGTTGTTACGCCTTGAGGGCAAGAACTTTTTAAAAAAATGATGAAAAAGTTGTCACGCATAAACATCAAATAATTCGGACAGTGTTATAAAAAAATGGTTGTTCGATTTGTACATGGATAATTGTATGTAAGAATGAAAAGGTGTGGGTTTGGGCGTGAAAATGAACAATCTGAAAGTATGTTGCCTATTGTATGCGGACGATGCGGTGCTTATTGTTGAAAGTATGGAAGATCTACAGTTTCTCGTGTTTAGAATCAACCAAGTATGTGTGCAGAATGAGTTGATGATGAATGTAAGTAAGTCCAATGTTATGGTGTTTGAAAGAGAGAGAGTACGCAATCAGCGTGCAATATAGTTGTGAATGATGAATACTTAGTGCAAGTGGATGAGTTTGTGAATTTAGGAAGTATGTTTACGAGAGACGGAAAGGCTGATAAGAATATTGAAAGAAGGGTGAATGCAAGAAACTCCATTAATGGAGGACTGAACGCTGTTGGCGCAAATAAGAAATTGTCCGAAGAAGCGAAGTTAGCAGACCACGATAGAGTGAAAAAGTATGTGCGTAAAACCGTATATGACCGTACTTAAAATGTGGACATCCGAAAAGAATAGAAGGCTGATGTGAGCGTAATGAATAGGATCAAGAAAGGGAGGCTTAGACGGTTTGGGCATGTGGAGCGAATGAACGAAGAAAGGAGTGTGAAAAGAATATATTATGATGCGGAAGTGAATGGAAGAAGAAGTCGAGGACGCCCGAGAAAGACATGGCACGATCAAGTAAATCAAATACTTGAATCGGCTCATGTGAAGAGTCAGAATAACAGAAGAGTATGTATGAGACGACGTATGAATGTGAATGAAGCAAGGACTGTTTGCCAAGACAGAGTTATGTGGCGGTCTGTCCTCTCTGCCTACCCCTGCGGGGGAACAGCGTGATGGTTAGTTAGTTTTTTTTTTTTTGTGTTATAAAAATTGTAAATGATAAATGATTGATGGTGATAATTATTCCGGGAGCAAAGAGGATTCATAGGTTTAATCTGACAGCTTCAGCCGTCTTATCAAATAAGAGTTGTAAACCTACAGAAGTACGCACTCTGGCAGACAAATAGATCGCAAAGCTTGGCACTTAAAATATCTCAGAAAAATGTTATTTCTTGTATTAAAAATACAAAAAGAATTTTTGTATTTTACTAGATAGCTTTAAGATAAAATAACTGCAAGAGAAGTGAATACGCTGACCTCATTGTAATAGATTACTGATCACAGGAAGTTCCTTGTCAGTCCAAAGAGCTACTTAGGCAATATTACTCTAAAATTTTACCCGTCCTAAGATCTACTCAAAACTAAAAATGAAAATGTCCAATAAATTCATAGGCTAGGAAATTAACCTTTTATCATACAAAAAAATTTAATTAAAATAAATATCGTTAAATGACTATGTTAAAATATATACAAATTCAGAAATATCATAAGGGAAAATATAATATGATTTGATGAAGGTTGAGGAGATCAGTATTTTCTCAACCCACTATTTTTGTAAAGTCTAGATAGCTTGGGTTAGGTCAGGTTAGTTTCGCTTGGGTTAAGGTAGATCAGGTTAAGCTAGGTAGTACGTACAATTAATCCGGAATCATTTTATACAATTGCCTACCACGATAAAATACTTTTTCTTACCCTTGAAAACACATTTTTGTGAGATATTATTTTGCGCAGTAAAATTAATAATTATTCGAATCCTTGGACCTGAAATCGTCAGCTAAATCAAATTATCATTTAACCATAAAGTTTTTTTTTACAAATGCAACAAATCTTCTGGTCTCTTAACTTATTTCATCGTGTTCTCCCGTTCGTCAGCTTTTTTCAGTACTTTTTGCCGAAAATGGGTAAAAACAATAAACCAGAGTTATTTACATTCGTCTCAGCGAAGCGGTTTCGAAAACTTTCTGAGAAATGAAGGCTAATTTTCAATAAACGCTTTTGGGGAAACAAAATTATGACTTTTCTACGGCAAAAGGCTACACGGTTAATTCATTAGTTACTGAGCCCAATCAAAGTTTCGAAAGGAAATAAAAGATAAGTGTTTGGATTCGAAATATATTATTACAATTTAGAATTTATTTTGGTTTTGTTCGATAGTTTGAAAGTAAAATATCGTCCAGTCAAAAATCCTCCGTAAAATAAAATAGTTTTTTTTTTTTTAATTGGGTACAGATAAAACTTTTCTCACGGTTATAAAGATAATAGCCAAAACATCGGAAAAAATTAAACTTAAAATAAAAGTACATATCATTTTCAAGAAGAGCGTGGTTGTTAAAAATGACGCTTTATAAATTGGTTGGGATGGCAGAGTTGGTAGATGCGCCGCTCTCGAATGGAGTAGAGGTCCCGAATTCAAGTCCGGATCACATTATTAATTATCATATATTTATTTTCTGTGTATTTTTCAAGTTGAATATACTTTGAAGATTGTTAATATTCTTTCAGTAATCAGTAAGATATTCAGTCAAATATATTCGCTACATTTCATACTGACTGCTGACATATAAGGTAAGGGTAAGAAAGCTTTAACCAGTGATATCGTTTGTAAAACTATGTGATAACACCCTTCAACGATGACGATACATGAAGCATTACAGTCATTTTCGCGCATTGTGTACCTATATGAAGTGTCGCCGCATTCTGCAGTGTCTTCTGAAGGTTTCGGGTTCGATTCCCGCACGATCAGGACGCTCGGCAGGTGTTTCAAACTTTCGTCACATTTCACACAGTCACAATTCGATGAATAGCGCAATTTAATTAATTTGAATGGTCCCCGTTAAACGCCGATTGTCGGTCCGTTTTAGCTTTTTAACAAGTCCTGATCAGCTGAAAATCATTACGGTAATGTTGTTATACTTTACAATTAATAATAAACGTGAAATTACTTCGCATTAAGTACGGCATATAATGTCAAAAGTATTTATCGTCACATCTATATTGTTTGCGTCTGGATATATCAATTCAACTCAAAAGGAAGATACTTGGTCGATACGCGCAATGATCAAACTGAAAGGGGAGTATCCGTGTTGATACGCGCCCTGATTTTCGAACTCCATTCGAACAATTACCTTTCTTTCTTCTCACTGAGCTGTCAGCCACCTTATACAATAAATATTCTTAATGAATGCCTATGCTATAATACAGATAATTAATTTATAAATTCAAATACGTGTTGTCCGGGGTGGAAGATATATTCAGTTTCTTTGTATCTGTATTCAAAACATTGTTATATTACCTTTCTATCTGAAATGAAGCTAAACACACATTTATTTATAGTTTTTGTGTTCAATTTGTAGAACTCCATTTTAATTTTTATATAATTTAATTGAATTAAATTTAATATAATTATTATTGAGCTCTGCTATTTTCAGTTTTTTTATTTTTAGTGACAGCTGTTTCGGCGTTTAAGGCCATTGTCAAACTGTTTGACAATGGCCTTAAACGCCGAAAACAGCTGTCACTAAAAATAAAAAACTGAAAATAGCAGAACTCAAAATAATTATATTAAATTTAATTCAATTAAATTATATAAAAACTTAAATACACACACTATCTTATGTATATAACATGAAAGAAAATCATCCAGTATTTTTTTTTATTGGTGAAGCAAATTCAAGGCGAAAACATTTTTTAAACTAAAAAAGAAGCATAGCTAGCAGTCCACAATGGAGTGCTGATACCAACTCTGATATATGAGAGTGAGTCATGGAACTGGCAGAGGAAAAATAAATGGACTGAATGTTATAGGAATGAGATCCTTGAGGTGTGTGCGTGTTGAAAATGTGGAAATCCGAAAAGAATGCAAGCTGAAGTAAGCACACTGAATAAGATTAAAAAGGAATCTTAGATAGTTTTGACACGTAGAGCAGATGAACGAAGTTATAACTGAGAAGGAAATATATCACGCGAAAGTCGGGGACACCGGAGGAAGACATGGAACGATCGATTGAATCAAATGCTTGAGTAGTATCAAGGAATCAAAATAATACGTATGTATGGTACGGTGTATGAATGGGAATTAAGCAAGGAGCGTATTCCATGACAGAGTTGTAGAGTCTGTGGAGGTTCATTGTCTTTTCCTACCCCTGCGGAGAAACGACGTTGTGGTGTTGATTAGTTGCGACCGAGACTCGAGCTCGAAACCCTAATTTTTATCGGGAGGACGCTTTTGCCAATTCCCTACCGAAACCAATGTTCAGTAAAAGTGATTATCAAGAAATGTGAGATTGATAAAACGGTAGGGAGAAGAATCTGGCTGTTTTTTTGGTTTCTCCATCGTCTTACAATCCTTTATACTGAGATGCCATAATCCCACTGGTTCCGGGTTGATGGTCCTATATTGTAAAAACCGTGTAAACATGTGCAGCTACAGGATTTTTTTTACTGATGACAAGTTGTTAATGTATTGTGAACTTACACACGCCATTTTGTGTGCGTGAGTTTCCTATGCGATATTTACACAGTCGAGGGTCGTCTAGCAAGTTTTTAAAAGTACACCAACAACAGCTGTTTTCTGATGTACTATAGTTTTTTTTTTTATTATTAACTCTTAAAAAATCTGCATAGAGTAATAATATTTTTTAAATAACTTGACTCTAAAAAAAAACCATCAAGTAAATTATATATGTTCAAAGTCGTTTTATCTATCAAAAGGGTCACTTGTCACTGTACAGGCCAGTGTACAGTCAAATTTCGAAGGTATGCTGATTGCTGAGACAATTATTTACTTTATTAAAACATTATAAAAATAATGGATTCAAGGATATATAAATATGTTTTGTTTGTACATAGTTCGCATAAATAATGTATAATTTATTCACGTTTAGATAACAAGTGTTTATAACTAAACGAAAAAACTTTTCATCTTCACTAATGGTTTTTGTGTCCCAAAGAAAATTATCACTTCTGCGAATCTTTTCTTTGGTTGCCTTGTTGAACTTTTTCATTTTGTATTTGAAAGGTAATCTAAATGATTCGTTCCACTTTCTGTGAATAATGAAAAAATCTAGCCAGTTTATTTTCTGATTTTCAGTGAAGACTCTTACAAAAGTTAAAAACATCCGTAATCTACTCGTATGTAAACTACGAGTAGCGAGGAGAGGAAGTAGATGGGGAAGAGGATGATTGGGAAGTACCTGACTATTCAGATCTGGTCACCAAACACGGCCTAATCCATTTCAAGCAACGTTTCGATTCTGAATATTGATTTTTCACCAGGACGATGCTTAGAGTATCTACCACTCTGGAACGTGTCGCAAATATACTATATATTATTTGATGGGAATTAAATTTGAAACACATATTTATCAAATCAAATGTATTTGCGTACGCCGGGATTTGAGCTCTGGACCTCTTGGACCTCTGAACTCTTGCACGTATATCGGTCTAAGTAAACATTCTCGAATGGGAAACTCCAGCGATTGGGTTTTATAGCGTTGTATCGCTCATATTTGATCACAAAAACACACTCTTTAGTCCATAATATTTTAATTAAAACATCGTTGAAAAGGTTTATGGGATCTAAGTGAATTAATACCGCTAATAATAATACTTGGCTTATTTGTATAATGGCATTTATGTGAAATATTACCTCAAGGACTAATGTGTTTCTTCCCTTTTATTCTGAGACAATCATAAAAGGTACATTTAAAAAAAACCTCAACGCGCAAAATTCATTATTTCCTCGTTTCTATTTTAAAAATAATAACAAAAAATCTCTCGAATTAATTTTAGACAAGACGGAACGAGAGCTTAAAAATTATATTATCATATTTCAGAAAACACAGAAAATCATGAAATTGTCGTAACCAAACGGTTTTTTTTCCTTGTAAACAGAATAACCACATATTAAGTACCCTTACCGTGGAGCTTTTTAAATTAAAACCCACCACACCACGTTTCCTGTGGAGAATTGAATACCAAACATCGTTATAAAATACAGGAACAAGCCTTGTGATAATATTATGTGTTGAAATAGATTAGAACAAATTTAAACCTAAAGGAAGTTTAATAAATTGACCATTATAGTGGTTTCATAATGTTATTCAATGTCAATAGCCTTACTCAAATCACTGGTGAATAAAGACTTTTTTGGTCTTCGGCAGAGGTAGGCAGAAAATATGGAACGCAACACAATTTTGCTATCTTTTCACACACTCCTAGCATATTTTGCATTCCTACGAGTGCATCGTCTATGACATGCTCTTCTGCTATTGCGAACTCTAAATATTACCTGACTATAGTATCTCATTTGCTTGATCATGCTTTGCCCTGAGACGTTCCCGACTATTTCTGCCATCCAATTGCGCGTCATATATACTCCTGTTTTTGTACATTTAACCGCCATGTCAAAACGATCTAAGCGTGCCTTTCTAAGCCCTCTTAATTAATCTCGTATAGTATTCGAATCTACTCATTTGAAATTGTTCATCATCATTGAAGTTTTTACCGCACATGCACCTAAGGGATCACTTTTTGATTGCATTCATTCTCCCAAATTAAGAACGAATGATTAATGTTGGAAGATTGCAATCCTTTGGGTTAATTATTCTTATAACATCACATTGACGGCCTCCGTGGTCAAGTGGTAAGATGCTCGACTACTAACTCGACTACGTTTGAGAGTAATATATACTCTAAGTATCGCCCTGGTGAAAGACCATCATCAAAAATTGAAACTTTGCTTGAAATGGCTTTAGCTGTGTTTGATGACCAGATTTTAATACTTCCCGTCTCTTTCTCTCCCCCCTACATCACACCTTAATTGTGGATACTATAGTTTCACTGACTCTAGACTGTTGGGACTCTTGTGTGGTATCAATTATAAATATTTATTTTAATAAACATCAAAAAGTTATCGATGGTAGGAAGCTCGGACAGCTGGATAGATCGAGTCCAAATCTCACAGCGGATACCGACATACTTACTTCCCAATGCAAGTTACACAACTAGTGGTTATTGCGTTGTTATTATTCTTATATAGTCCAAGCTGAATAAAAAAAACTATTAAGTAGCAATTGCAGTTACTACTCGGTTTCGCCCGAGTTATTATTCTTGATTCATTTTTACTGTAGGCAGTAGAATTTAAAAACTTAGTGGCTCGTGATTAAAATTACATTATCAGATGAAAATACTTGCGTTGACCTGAAAAAAATCAAATTTCAGGTAGCTAGAACTCCAAGTCGAAAAAAATAATAATATATCTGCTCTAGAGTAAATATATAATGGTATAAGTACAAAGACAGTTTTTACCTTTACATATTAGTTAGTCTCTTCATGAAACTAGCGAAATTAATAAAATAATGAATTTCAAATCTTACCGGTAAAAAACATGACTAGGAGAAGGGAAACACGTGTACGGGAAGAACACATGGTTGACTGCGCCAACAATTCTGCCCGCAATATTTCAATTGACGATTTATGCCAACTAATGGATTCACTCACTATTTAACGCACTATTTCACGCACTGATGATGTATTTAACACACCCGTCGATTAATTGAAAACACATTTTTATTTCCTTTTTTTTTCATCATTGTAAAAAAAAGATTAAAACTACTATTTATACTATTAAGTAATTCCTTTAAAGTATAATTTTCACTTGTCACTCATTATTAAGTTGGTAACAATACATGCCAAAAAATAATTCATTCTTTGTTTTTACATTTTTTAAATCCGTAATAAAACACTTCCTATTTCTATGAGATTTATGTGAGAAGAAATATTTTTTCGCTAACACACTTAACTTGACACTTTTTACTATTATCCACACTGAAATTCCACAAAAACGTTATTTATTTATTTTCTCCAGCAACTGCGGCTGATGTCTGGAAATCCGCGTTTGTCCTTTGCACATTTAAATTTAGAATCACCGTATTATATTTTAAATTCCGCAAGTTACGAAACGCTTTGACAAGGTGCGTACGAACGCAGCGCAGCCGGACGTCCGCTCCGCTGCGAATGCCGAAGGAAACTGGTGAGAGATAACGAACGCTGGAACGAACAAGGGGAATAAAACGAGTCAGACGATTCGAACATATCAAACTCCTGGAAAAGCGTACGTTAAATAAAGCCACCGCACCGAAAATCTCGGAAAATGTATGGCGTGTTTATTCTTTCAGCGTGAAATGAAATGATTTTTTTTTGATTGACTAGAAGAGCTTTTAACAGTTTTAATTCAGTGCTTATTCTGGCGACTGTCGTAGAAACGGAGCACCGATGCTCATTTTGCAATAATAAAATTGATATAGATAGTAAAAAGGTGTATGGTTGGCGATACCTAAAATTATAAATAATAAAATTGTATCTGACGGACATATTAAGCTTGCAGAACGAAGAAGTGTTACGAGACATAGTCTTCGATGGCTGAACTGAATGAAGGCAAACACCACACCTTAGGCTACAAGAAACTGGAGGTGGAAAGCTGGCGACCGACAGAAGTTTCCTTAAGCTTCTCAAGACTCCCAAAGCTCTGATAGCAAGTAGTCATTTTTGGGTTGGTACCTTTTTTTAAAGGTATGCTTTTATATAATTCAAGTTTAATAATATAAGGTCTAACACGTCCTGAGCCTAAGAACAATTGGAAAAAAAACCTTCTTACCTCGAACGTATTTTAATATAACAAGAGCCAAAATTAAAAATATTCCGTATTTTTGTAATTAGTGCCCATACAAATGCGCCTGACTGTTCCGCAAATGAATTAAAAACATAGAAAAATGTTTTTCTCTCTTTATCATGAGATGTGTTATTTTTTTGTCATGAGAAACAGAAGAAAGGAGAAGTTGGTAAGTACTAAGGGATTTAAGTCATAATTATCAGTGGATACTTTCGTGTTTGGCTTGGAGGAGTTTAAATTCGTTTAATTTTGTCTCTTCACTGTGTCATGTTTGTTGATTCGCATGTTAGAAGTGCGTGGTAATAATTACAAGAAAGAAAAACATTTTAAATTAATATCTTAAATTATCAAAGTAAGTCGAAATATTAATTTTGGTGTGTCTGGGAATTTATTACTGCACCGAGAATAATTCAACTGTTTTTAATTGTATTTATGGATTTATAAATCTTTCTTAAATAAAAATTATTGTTGTGAAATATCACACATTTCTTGGGGAAGGATTAAACGTCAAAAATATACCCTTAAAGAACTATACATCTTTAAAAAAAAATCGTTATTTAAATTAAGACAATTATTACAACAAAATAAAATATATTGATATTAGTGGAATTCTTCAAAATAAACTATAAAACAATAAATACATACTTCAAGGAATTTGATTAATTCAAATATGCTCTAAATGTTCATATTTACTATCGACAATATCGATGTCGACTATATCCTAACTTAAAATATCGGATGCATGCTTACACCAATAGTAAGGGTGTTCCACCCCTCGTTCTTCACAGTTGTCTCATTCTCCATCCTTATTGCCACATGTCATTCTTTACTTTATGCGCTTGACCTAAATAATGTTGATGGTAAATTCTAAACCGTATACATTTTTTTGTCTACGAGCTGTTAGTCATAGTGTTACATATTGATGAACTACATGTAGCTGTCACGTTTTAAAGAATGTCATAAATAATTAGTAGTAAACAAAATTATTCCGTATCAATGATTTATCCAAAACCATCATAAATAACAGGATGTGAAGAAATTATGTTTGCATGTCAAAAATATGTTATCTTAGAAAAGGGAGAGAGAATTTATATTTTATAGATGATAAAAAGTATATTTGATAAACGTTTAAACAATTACTACCAAATTGAGACTAAGGAGAGATATACAAATGTTAGTACCTAAACGTGTTTTTTATTTAGACTAGGACAAGCTAAATGATGTTATTTGAGGTTCTCGCCTCAAAGCCAAAATTAGATCACCTCGTGAATTCAAGAACTTTAATATTAAACAGGTGTTATGGATTCTTTGGTACCAAAACACTTTTGCACTTTGTTTGTATTTATTGCATAGTGTGAAGTTTTACAGGGCAATGTCAACACTAGAAGCGTAGTGTTACTCCAACTGATATTAACTTTACTGTGTCCGAGACTAATTGAATCTTCAAAATGAACCGTGTCATATAGGATACTTGGAGTTTATATAGTGGTAGAATGTCTACAAGGTATGTCAATATCAGTTGGGGTAAAGCTTAACATCTTATAGATTAATACCCAAATAATTACATTATAGTTCATCATAACAAAATTAGTTTGTGGGTGATAATAAATCTCTGGAGATAATAGATAGTCAGCCAAATAGGTTCAAAGTGTTATCGCTGTATGGGTAGTTGGGTAGGTACATAACACAGGTAACAAAGAATGGCGCAGTATCAAATATCAAGTTATTGGTGGAACCGTGGTTTTGGTGGATGATCTTTTTTTATGTAGGCATATTTGGGTACTTTATTTGAATACAATTATCCATTTGATATTTTTATGGTTGCCACGTGAATATCGCATAAGAGTTCAAACTATCGGCTCCGGGTAGTTTGTCAGGACTATTGCACCCACGATTGAGGTGTGTTATTTATGTTTTTAATCATATACGCCCTTATGGGTTTTTACATAACTGTGTAAAACCTAATATAAAATAATAGTGACATAAAAATAACACGGAGTAAATGATTGGCACACAAAAACATAAGTAAGTTAGTAGAAATATTTTAATGCAATAAATTAACACCCATATTTGACGAATTATGCAAGATGTAAAGCATATTACTTAAATAGAATTTATCCGCTCATGGCGGGATTAAACCCGTGACCTCTGGATTCGTAGACGAGTTTTGCGAGAAAATAAAATTGGAACAATAATTTAAGATTGTAAGAGTTCTAAAAACAAATTGAACGGAATAATCAAGATGTCAGCCTGCGGGGAATATTACCAAATTAGGGGACAGCTTTTATTAAAGAAAGTTAATTTTCATTTTCATTAAATTATTGATGAAATATTCACGAGATATTGGCAAAATACTTGGAGTAACAATATATGGAGAGAGGGTGAATTCTTTTTACCCAAACTATACAAATTTGGGATAAATCATTTTCTCTGGTTTTTTACGTCATACACCATGAGAAAGAAAGGGACAGCAAATTCTACCAATTTATCACACAGGTTTAAAGTACTGTAAGAATGTTCTTCGTGTCCACGTCTCTGTTGACTCCGCCCACACGTTTTTATATGCGACATAAATGGACATAAGTCAACAGTTTTTTCAGGTTATATGATATATTTTTGTTTATAACAATACTGTGAAAAACTGGTTATACGAATAAACAAAATCATTTTACCAACATGTGCTATGAATGGATAAATAAATACCCTAGCCCTAGTCTTAGCAACGCCCAGGTCTAGCTGAGTCCGGCGAAACTCATCAAAACTGACTACAGCAGCGCTCTCTCTTGTATTTTATTGCTCTGGGGTAAAATACCTACGGGACAACTTTCAATCAGGACCATAAAAAAATGTTTAAATGTTATTAATAACTAATTAAGGAATTTATATAATTATATAGCGTTTCAACAAGGCTCTTATAGTTTAACAAATTTAAAATTAAAATAGACGATTTTATCAACCTTAAATTGCGAATAATGATTTTAAGATTACATGCAGGTTAGTAAAACACATTAGGCACGAGACAACTGTCACAGACATGTACCTATGAAGCGATTTATTTTTCGAATTCATATTTTTGTGCAATAAAAACAAGTAATGCATTTTCTAAGGCTCATAGGTACTTATTCCAAAAAATGTTTGAAATTTAAGTATTAAATAGAAATTTAACTTTTGACTTGAACATGTACATAACGGAAAATGAAAACCTGCGTGGTCAAGTGGTACGACGCTCGACTACGAATCCAGAGGTCACGGGTTCAAACCCGGCGTGCGCATTTTTATTTGATTTAGTTAATATGTGTCATTACACATTTAATTCTTATAAAATAATATAAAGCATATTTGCGGCACGTTCTTGGATGGAATATACTCCAAGTATTACCATGGTGAAATACCACCATTCAGAATCGAAAGGTTGCTTGAAATGGCTTTAGTCGTGTTTGGTGAAGAGATCTGAATAGCCAGATACTTTCCAACCTTCCTCTTTCCCATATGTTACACCTTCCAACTTCTTTCAGTACAAAGATACCCTAATAGGAAATGCCATAGTCTCACTGGCTCTAGACGGTTTTTACATTTTGTCACTTATTTTTGTTATTTGATTAGATATAGTAAACGACCTCAATCGGTGCGTGATAGTTTAGTACTAAATCGGCTTAAACACCGAGCACACCAACTAGCGTGGGTTTTTGTTGTCACTTTGAGAGCGCTAAAACGTGTCTATATATTTGTAACGTCATTGGTCGTACAGCATATCGACGCTGAAAAGGATAGAGCGCTTAAGCGAGTTAAAAATTGTCAAAAATGACTTTAATATGCAGTTTTTATGCTCGTTTGATTCTGAAGGCTTTTGCGACGCTTCAGCCATCTAAAATAAACGTACCATTTGGGAGAAGGTTTCACTTCAGCGACACAAGCTTGAACTTTTTAATATTTTTATCTCTTGGATTGAGTCGCGCAAGTAAACTTTTTTTTCAAAATTTAACCAGGTAGCTACTGAAGACTTAAGAATTATATTTTTTTAAAACTTTAAAGTGCTCTGGTGTAAACTTCCAAAAATGACGATTCATCCCTTTTGCCTTTTCGGTGTCGATATAGCACGAACAGGTGGGAGCATTACTGTCTGCTGTCTGTGAACGAGCACAGTGTGTCTAGGCCTTCATACGACACCCTAATAATGGGCGTGTGAAGGGCACAGTGTGTTGTTGCACAGTGTTCGGGGAAGCTTAGACACCCATAGCTTTTGCTAGTATCTTGCCACTTTGGTTATTATGCCGAACGAAATTAATATTTGAAATAATTGGTCAGAAATACTATTATACGAGTATAATAAACATGAAATCATATTATTCTTAGTAATGCTTTATTACTAATTTCATGTTTTTTAATTGTTTTTTGCTGTTGTTGTTACAACAAAATAAAAATATTTTGATTTCATTGGATGTCTTCTCGTGCTGAGGTCCCCATTTAATACCGTGTTTTATGAAAAAAAAACCGCTAAATATTTGGTCAAAATACAGTAAAATAATTGCTTTTCTTTTTTATAATACTTTCTAAGGTTATAGCACCAATATATGTTTGTTTAATATCTGAGAATAAAGGATTTTTTTTTCAAACAAAAAAAAAAATTTCTTATGGTCACTTTGCATATATTATATTATGTATGATGAAATGTACCTTCTTGCTGACAGATACATTTTGAGAAAAGTGGAAATAGTAATAAAGTAACATGTTACGTCATTGTCGAGTGTGAAAAGTACACTGTTACTATGTATTACAATTCTTACTTTTGTTTATGTATTATTATTTGGTCATTTTTTTTTGTACTGTTGTTAATTATAGACTGTATTTCATAACGCTTTACCTGCATACCTCCTGAAATAAAATTATTATTATTATAACAAGAGAATTGGTAATTCAGTTTTTCCTCCTGGAACTATGTTTTTCTTTTAATAATTTATCTGTGAAAATCAATTTTTCGTTTACCTAGTATGCTTTAAAAGGAAACAAAATAATAAATAAAATCAATAAATAGAATGCAAAATATTTTATTAGAATCAAATAGTACCTCACAGTTAAAAATAAAAAGTTATATCTCCCCTATACGACAAGTGCAAGACCAATTCCTTCAGGAAACCCTCAAGGCCGACCGCGCGGACTACATTTAAAGTAAAACCAAATTCAATGACCATTGTGTCTATAATTTTAAATATTCATTAAAATACCATTAATGAAATAATTATTCAGTTATTTGTTCAATAATTTACTAATTAACCAATAAATGGAGGCATTTGTCAAGAAAATTTGAAGTTTTATATAACAAATACAGTTAGAAAAATAAATGAACGAGCATAAGTTTAGAATCTGGTGAGAAATATTATTATTTATGAAAGCAAACCTACGCGAGGCATTGATGACGAGAAAAACCAATATCACAGAAGTTCTTTTCGCCATTCCAGTGTCGAGAGGGACAAAGTTTTAAGTGGTAATTTTTCCCAGATCAGCCATGAACGTGGTATGAACATTAATTCGTAAAGTTTATATTGCGTAGTCATTGAGTTCGCCGTCCATTCAAGGCCCGGAGACTTGGCCCATAATGAGATAAAAATGACGTAAGACTTGAAATGCAGCTTTCAGTGCTTTTGTTATGATACTTTCGAATGGATTTCTCGCTCGTTTTCTTATGGAATTGCTTACAATGAAAAATGACTGATGGCAGATATAGTACTAATGAACGTTTGCCATGTTAGCATGTTAAAGATGAATGATACTGGAAATTTTCGGAACGCATAGCAGTTACAATTTCCTATCAAGCTATAAATCAACCTCACTACAGATATTTAAGTGAATGTACACTATTAATAAGTGAAAACGTCAACCATGGATCAGATTTACAGGGCATTCAAATTATTCAGTTTGTAGCGTAATTCTTAATTCGGATTCCATTGATATTTACTAATAATAATGTGGGTGGGGTTTAGGTTTGTGTTAAGAACGTATTAGACAGTTGAAATGACTGACCACCACAACTAGGACATGCGCCTAGTCTGGAAGTCAACAAAAGGACCTGTTATTTTTAATATCGTAATACATAAAGTTTTTTTTAAACCTTTATATCGCTATTTATTGAAAAAATACAGAGACAGAATACTTCAAAAATGATATCAAATAACAAATGTATTAACAGTTTAAAAAATATGCATTGTAAGAGTCACCTAAACTAAACAAAGTAAAAATAGGCAAATAAAATTATGATTGTCTTTTCACTTAAATCAGCCGATACTATATTCGTATATCAGCCAGCAAACAACAATTATGTGTAAATTTATTTTATTGCGAGCGGTAATATAGTTTATTCATAACGTTTAATACATGTTGGTACCTACCTAATACAGTTATTAGTAAGTAATTCGTAAATATGAGTAGTACCTTCATATTGGGTACAAAAAAAAATAAAAATTATTATGAAATTTATGGTAATTTGATTGTTGCAAAATACCACAATAATACCAGTAGATATCTAAACTAAAAAACATCTGCTAAAAGCTTAGTAAAATTAATATATTGTGATGGTTGACTTATCTTAAGTTGAGTGGAAAATATTACAAATACCCGTAAGCATACATATTTAACAACCTATGGAGTCATTGTTTTCATTGATACATTTGAGAGTTGTTAATAGCGTTGCTACGATTTAAAAAAAAAAATATTTCGAATAGGTATGAAATACAAATGGTTTATAAATACTTGTAATACATCAGTGATTTTTCTTTTCTCAATCATACATGAAAAGTTGATAAATGATAATAACATGTTAGAATAATTTATTTCTTCAACAGTAATATGCATTTTAAATTAAACATATCTGACAAAATATAATAATATGTTGGTAGGGATTTGAAGCATATAAAAAAAAAATTTGAATATGATGTCAAATACTACTTAGCTATCCACGTGTGTATATATTTTCAACAAAGCGACTATATTATCCATGTTACGTGCGGGTATCTCCGCACTAGTGCCTTTAATTTAAATGACGCAATGATAATTACATACCTGTATATTTATATAATCACAGGTTTAAAGGCTTAAAGGTAAAAACATTGTGTAATTAAATAGAATCTTTTATATATTAACATATTTTACAATTTTGCTATGATTTAATTTAGCCTTAACCAACGAACGTTTAATTTATTGCTACTATTATTTATTGATTGTTCTATTTCCCATCTTGGGGAAGACAACAATTAAATTGAACACAACAGTATCACATAAAGAGTTGAATATCAACTGAAAAAAACAAAAGTGAGTATTAAAAAAAATTTAACATTTTTCCAAGTTTTTTAAATTTTATTAGGGAGTGGACACATTTTTTCATACTGCATTATGTGAAGTCTTACGATTTTAGTGAGGCTCATTTTTCACATCTTGTAGATAATCGTTTTATTAAAATTTAAAATACTCCTTCAGAAGTTCAGTGATTCCAGCATCAAGTAAAAATATTACTTTTTGGCTTAAATCATTTACTTTTTTTAAATGTGAAACTTTTGTAATCCCCGAAGGCTTCGGAAAGAAAATCCGTGTAAACATATTTCTTTGTGAAAATGTATCCGGCATTTGAAAAGTTTGTATTAATTTTCTTGAAGTTATCAATTTAATATACTTATTTTTGAGTAGGGATGAGTTTTCGAGCATTTCTGGAAATATGCGTTCATAATCTATGGTTTTAATCAATGTATACAATCTTAAATTTCCGCTCTCTTTATAAACTTGTTGCAAAGTAGATAAAAGTGATTAAAAGAGTTTTTTTTTCAAGTCAAGTGTCTATAGGAGTGCTACGCAATAATAATAAAAAACAATACTTGAAATTTAAAATAAAGTCTTTTAGTGGCCAAATAAGTTTTCTAAAAATAACATAACCTCAAAAGTCAAGAGTTAAGTTAAACGAGTAACTTAGTATGAATAAATAATAATAATAATAACTTATTGAATACATTTAGTGACGACTTCAGTAATAACTTCTAGCATACTAAGACTTGTGAGGCTCAATTCTGAACGAATTGAATTACAGATGTCCAGCACTCGAAGCAAAAATCAAACAAATTCTGATGAAAAAATAAACACGGACAAAAAAAATCGAATATATTGAAATGTTTTTTTTAAATATCTATTTGCAAAATTTGAATCCTTTGTGAGGAGGACTGTGAATAAAATATTACTTTTTTCAACATATCTGTATTACAAAATGTCATATATTTCAGTAAAAATATCTTGCACAGTGTTTAATAAAAAATTAAAAAGCAATTATAGTAATAAAAAAATGGTCGGTGAATACCTACTTCAAAATTATAAATAAATTACAAATTTAATATGTGCAATATGTATGTTTTTCGAGGTAGTTGTTTAAAATATACATGGAGATGTGAAAAATGAATTATCTGAAAATGTAATTAAAAATGTAGTCATTAAGTTGGCATTAGTGCGATAGCTCCAGTGGCAAAGCGTCAAGATCCCTGGCTCTGAACCAAGCAGTCGTGGGTTCGAACGTCGGACAGAGAAAGAAAAGGATGGGTTTTTCACGACTAATATAATTCAACATCATTTCGGAGTCCAAAGTTCTGTCAGTCGCAACTGAATCAAATCGTCACAATCAAAGCGTAGTGAATAGTTTTAAGAAGTCGTCCTAAGTTTCGTAAGCAGGCCTTAACATTTCAATCATCGTATTCCTCTTTGTCACCTTGTGCCCCTTTCTGAAATCCGCCTCATAAAACTCTTCACGTAAGGGGTGTAATAATCCCATTGGGTTCGGGCAGCTTAGTATATATTGTATTGTGCCCATAATCGTTAATGTCGGGTAAAATTGTTAATATTAAAGAAATGTTATCTTATGAGGGGCCGAAGAATGATAGATCTCTTGAACACAAAAAAATGTTCACAGCACTGATCTGGCCCTTAATTTCAGAGTATCCTACTTAAGCCACCTTGGCTTTCAGCAATACAATAGAATAATACCCTAGAATTTTGAGGTAATGGATAGCTAGGTTGATGGGACGCTCAGCGGGGAGTCGAATGAATCAAAGTCGACACTCACAGCGGGTACTGGCGTGTCCTCTCTTTCCGACAAGAATCTTGATTAGAAAAAGAGGTTTGCACTACAAAACTTATGTAAAATATTTAAAACAATGCTTCGTTAGGCACTAACGTCAGAGAAAGGAAAATTTGATATAATATATTATTAATCCTCGACTGTTCGCAAACACGTGTGATCCAAACGTAGTAGTTCAAACCACAAAACTGCGTAGGTACCTACTGTGTTACTTATAAATATTTTGATATGAATTTGCGATTCAGACTGCAATAAACCGAAACGCAGAATTTCATGCCTCGTAAAGGTGGGAGTGAGGACGAATAGTAAGTGTAACTCGTAAAACAGAGGAATAGCTAGAAAAGCTTTTATAAACTTAGCTGGTCCTGTAGTCGCTCTGATACATTACTTACACTAGGGCTTACAATACGACTCTATTCGCATCATACACTCATACATTATCTAAGTAGCAGTGGCAGCTCGTGGCAGCAAAAAACAAACATATAAATATGACCATATCCTTACATGGACACGCGATTTTTTAAGTTCTCGGTATAACCCCCCCCCCTTCCCCGCCCGCCCCATAACCCACGAAATAAAAATAAAATTCTCCGCTGATTTTAGTTATAAACCAAAACTCCGTTAATTTGCCAGAACCGTCTACGTCGGGCAGCGACTCGAATCATTTATAAATGTTTATACCTTCTACATATGTTAGGCTGTACGGCCAAAAAGTACACTCTAAGATGTAACGTGTATATATGTGTTGATACGTTGTTAAGATTATTTAAGTAAGGAAAACAACTTCCTTTCTCTAATTTATTGACCTCGGCAATTGGCCATTCAGTTACCGAACATATTGTGAAATTTCGTTTAGTTAGTAAAACGTTGTAAAAACGTGGGTGGGGGAAGATTTGCCGAAATCTGCTCTACGGCTTAGCGTGATTGAAGTATTTTTCCTTTTACGGTCAACGGAAACACTACTGACGCCCTAGTTCACAAAACCAGTTTTGTCCGGATGTAAAAATTAAGTTTCCTAGCATTCAAAAATGCTGCGTGTTTTTTTCTACTTACTTGTATAGCTGATACTAGAAAACACTCGTATAATTTATAATTTATTTTGTTCTTTAAATATTCATAATACTGTTATCTTCTTGCCAGCATCGAAAAAGGCTTAAAGCTACCAATATACTAGCGCAAAGGTTTTTCTTTACCTGTGTTTATTATATTAATTCATTTATGACAGAGTCAATGTTCTTGCTGGCAGGTTATGTGCTTCATCATAATATTTATGAAGTTTAAACAGTTTATTATTCAAATTTTATCCCTTTATTTATGAGATATCATAATTATGAAAGGATCCACTTTAATATTCACTGAGTGATAGTTCACAATGGAAAAACTTTGCCTTACATAATATCTGAAGTTCACAAATTTTAATTTTAATTATTTACATCAGTCAGCACTTTGATAAAACTCAAACGCGATAAAGTTACTATGTTCAGGGTTAGCACGCTGAAAACAGAAATAAACTTATTTATAAGCTCTAAAGCAGATCAAATTCATTTAAATTCACCCAATAGAAATGAGAATGAAACTTTGAAATTTATTATGGTAAAAACTTTGATTTATATTAATTTTCTGCATACTCAATCCAACTAAAATTATGGTAATTATTAAGTTTTAATTTCACTGATTTTTATTACGCGTTGAATACTGGTTGCGATGTGCGAAACAGTCAGGCATCCAAATAATAACTTTATGTATAAATATGTTATATTAATGGTCTAAATCTAAAACCAAAATATTACAAATATCGAAATACATCTCTTTATTAAGATTTTTTTTGTTTTTGAGTTTAGTTTGTTCAATTTTTTTTTTACATATTTTACGTTCTGCGAGTTTGCGTATTGCTTTTTAATATGTTTTATTGGTACTTCCTTGAAAAGACTAATCTAAAAAATATTGTGTTTGCTTGCGCCTTTGAGGTGTTATTTTACAAGAATACGACTTTAATCAACATTTTCAACAACAATCTTTCATTGCGAAGATTTCACTAAGGGTACATTAAACAATTTATAAAAAACACAAAAAAATCTTTTAGGAAATGTTCGCATGGTTAAAAAAAAGAAAACAGCATGAAATTCTTTCACAGAAAGCGCAAATATTATATTTTGCTCGTACATAAAGAAATAATTTGAATCTCTTTGCCCTATCCAAATGCACTTTTCAGCCACGTCCGGAGATCTAACAGCTTCTGCATACTCCCATTAAAGGACATTCACTAAATGCTCATCCTGGCTTCTTCATAACTTCACCCCACGCAACACATCCTCGTGATATGTCCTCACGTAGTCGGCTGTTGTCTAAAGTTGGTCTGCTGGTGTATCTTCGCTGTCGAACGGGACTGCCGCAAGGACGCCAGTTTCTCCTTGTTTATTTCATTAAAATTCATACGACGACGCCCGCGCCGTTAGTGTCCGCGTGCTTGCTAAACTTCCGCGGAGCGTGCATATGGTATACTCGTATGATAGGACGATAGGACGATATGGAACCTACGCGGGAACGGTTGGTAGAATGAGCTGTTTCTCTGGCTATATGGGCATTTTTGATAGTAACAATATGTAAATCACGGTGGAAAGTTGGTTTTTGCATAATTCATACTTCGGACGGATTAAAAAAAAATTCGAATTCGTCTCATGAGGGATTGTCGGAAAAGGTTGTTTCTCTAATGAAAGAAGATTTTAGGTACCTAGTGAGTTTTGGGTTTATTGCATAATTCAATCAGTTATTGTACGTGCTTTGAATAATTTGTGTCAGGAACGATTATTACTGAATGAGGATTTTTTAGCAATCACAATAAAGATGTTTTTTAACCCTATTTTACTCAGTATTTGGACGTGCATTGCATGTAGTCAATATATTCGTATTTTTCTTATAAAAAATGTGGTTGAAATTAGCAAAATTTGCTGCTTAACTGTAAATAAAAGAATTTTCGATACTCAAGAAGATGTTAAATTTTATAGCTTACATTCGACTGTTTGGTGTCTATGAAAAATTATGCATCACATAGGATAGGTAAAATTTTCAAATACATGTAAATATGCTCATCTATATTACTTATCCAAGGTTGAGCGAAGTTGCGAAATCGTTGTAAAATATTCATAAGAAAAAATACACCTTTGTTGAAATTCAAGAATTTTATGTAAGGCAATAATTTTTGTAAACGATTAAATAGCAAAACACCTTCAAAATAGTGAATACGCACTAAAGTTACAATATAATTTTAGTTACCAACTCATTTCATAATGTTGAAACATTCTGTCCTAATTTCCCTTTAAGCTTCCAAAGTTCCAAAGACAGAATTCTATAAATACGGCTCCCAAAAGCGTCCACGATATGAAATCGACAAAGCAATCAAATTAAGTGGTCCGATATTATTATTTAATTCGTTTTCTTTATTATTTATCGCGTTGTTTTGGTAAAGTTTTATCCATTTCAGATTGACCTATATTCCTGCTAAAAACTTCCGAATGGATACACAAAATTTTTGTTTTTAATAGAACATAAATAAATAATTTTGTTTTCATCATTAATTGATAGACAGAAGGGATATAACGCCTCACATTACTATTTTGGAGTACATTGAATTCTATCACACGGAATTTTTACAATATAATAATAACGTTTCTGATCATTCTTGTCTCATCAAAGAAGCACACTTTCTAAGCTTAAAAATTTGCCTAAAACATAAGTTTTATTTTTTTTTCTTAAAAATAGTAACTCGTTATAATAAAATTCAACAAATCTTTATCATATACACAACAAATGGTACTTACAAGTTTGCAGATATCTCGACTTTAAACAAGTTCGGACTTGTAGGGAAAACTGCGAAAATGGTGAAAAAAAATTGATGGACATACGGAACATCTAATTTGCAAAAAGTTATTAAGATAAACGATTTTTTCATCACTTCATTTACTGTTTCATCTGTTAATATCAGTATATGCATTCATATCATTTATTCTTATCTGCGCTGGTAATTTTTTTGCAAGCAAATTCAGTAGGTAACAAATATTACAATATTGTAAGCGGTGTTGTTATACAAAGTATTGTTTATTTTTCATATTATTTTACCAAACAGCTAAGTGATTGCTTTCCACGAAAATTATTAAAAACGTATTCATGTTTGAGGGGGAACTACGGGCCAGCTATTAAAATAAGGTCCTCGACATATTCAATGTGATGGTATTCTTCTTCTTTGCATACTCGCTTTATTTATTTAAAAAAGAAAGACAAAAACTCCCGAATTAATGACCGCAAGAGTTGACCGAAATAACCCATACAAAGGGTTGCGTGTATCGATGTTTATCTGAGTATACACTTCCGACAGTGGTGTTATTGCAAAACTTCACTGACAAACAATTTGTTGTCTCGCTTACGCTTACTAATAGTTATTAGCGATAAAGAAAGAGATTGATCTATTTTCCACATTCGAAATATTTTTGCTGTGTGCTATTTTATTCATTAGTTCGAAAAAAAACGGAAAACCCGTTTTTTTTGTAAAATTAAACCTTTTATAAAATTTCACCAGAATATAAATCTGTACGGCGCTATACAAATCATCCAAATATTATTATTATTGCCTAGTAGTAATTTATAGCTTTCCTGTTCTAAAATAATATAAGTAAAATGTTTGTGAAATAATACCGAATAACAAGGTTGAAAATTTATGTATGCACACAGAGCTTCTTTGTGAGTACTATGTTTGACTCAAAATTCAATATGAGACTTTTACGAATAATCTGACAATATTTGAGTTCTCCCTACTGCCATCATAAAATACTGAAATCGTTGCTTGTGCTATGATAAATAACTTAGCTTAAAGAGAATTGAACCTGCGACCCCTGGATGTGAACCCGACGGGTTGGACCTCTCAGCTACAAACTGGCCAAACTGATACTGCCTTCAAACTGAAAATCACACAAAAATAATTCCAACGTCGGTGTTATTATGGTACTTTATAAATAATGAATTAGATGTCCCCTTTCCAACTCTGTCTCATTCCTTGATTTATTACAACACGGTGGTAGTTGAACTAAAATCATTTTTGCGAATAACATCAGCATAAGTGTTCCGTTCGTACCGCTGACCTCCCGCCGCTCACCGCTCACCACCGCTCACCGCTCACCGCTCACTCAGCGGAACGCAAGCTGTTCCGGTACACTTTTATTCCGTCCGCATCCGCTCTATTGATAAGCTCTCACGAGCCACGAGTCACAGAGGGCGGCCAGACTCCAGTCAGATGTCAGTTTGATAAATTATTATCTCTGCCGGCAGGTAAACAGGCAGATTTGATAACGAATATTCGCGTGATTTATTAGACGCGATCCGTTGGGGGTTATTTATTACCGAAGAGGGAGAGGGAGAGTCAGCCTTTTCGCAACGTCTTTTCGCGATACTATCAATGCTGAAAGAGTTATTGTTTTAAGTGGTGGAAAGATGAACATTACTGGTGGAAATATTTAAATAAAAAACTACTTCTTAAATAAAATTTCCTTACTTAATCAGCTAAGAGTGCAAGCATTTACAAATCAAGGCTTGGTTTCCATCAGTGTGTAACAATTACCCAAGTTATTTTTAGAAGCATTTTTAAAGTTTTTTTACCATAATTATGTACCTATTATGTTAATATGATTTTCATGTTTATTTTATTGTACCTCATTGATTTTATTTATTTATTATAATTATTTTTTTTATTGTTATTAATGATTATACTTATATTATTAAATAATTATATTAAATTTATTATTATTTGAGCTCATGTAATATAGCAAATTGCGAATGTATGGGACGTCTGTCTCACACACAAAGACGGAAAATAGGCCGGCCAGTCGTGCAGTAGCCGCTGTAGTATCTCTCACAATGCGCCTGTGTGGGAGCTGCTGTTTCAGTGATTCAAGGGGGAAGAGGTGAGGTCCAGGGTAAAGTAAATCAAACAAGCGGTCAGTAGATCAGGGCGGAAACGGCAGTAGCCGAAGCTTCTTGTTTTTAATGATTTTAGATTCGTTTTGTCATCCGCTACGATTTTTTCAGCGGATGAAACAAAAATGCCAGTTGTTCACCTCTTCAAGTTCTCTTGCTCAGCCTATGTTGCATTTTCCCCACATTTTTATTAAGCCCAATACAAAACGACAAATACAAATAGAAGGGGTCTTAAGCCCGACATCTTTGGGAGACATTAAAACAATTTACTTATCTCTAGACAAATTATCAATTCTTATTATTAATTAAGCTAAAAAGAGCTCGGACAATCTTTCTGTTTACTTTACTTTGCGCTACCTACGGCCAAACTCTCACAATATAAAGCTAAAGTAGGATTAGACATAATAAACCGCGGGTCTGGGCCTGACAATTCTTTAGTTTCTCAGGATTGGCTCTCGGATCCGGCCAGTCAAGATGACAGGCTGCGGACCGTGGACCAGGATGAAGAGAGCGGGAGGCTGGTTCGGCACTCCAACGTAAATATGAAGCTCCTCTCAGTCCCCGCATCCTTCATTGTCACTGAGCTACTGGCAGAGAGAGCATAGGCGTACGATCTCTCGGGCGCGCTAAAATTAGAGAGCGAGGACTGTTTGGATTGGATATCCTCGTCTTTAACGTCCCGCGTCTCCATCCGGTACAGGGTACATATTGCAGGAAAGAATGCAGGGCTGATTTAAGCATAATGAATAGAATCAAGAATGGGACGCTAAGATGGTTAGGGCATGTAAAGCGAATGAACGAAGAGCGGAGTGTGTAAAGAATATATAATTCGAAAGTGAATGGAAGAAGAAGTCGGTAACGCACGAAGAAGGTATGACACGATCAACTTAAATACTTGATTCGAGCCATGCAAAGAGTCAGAAAAATAGAAGAGTATGTATGAGACAATGTATGAACGTGAAAGAAGCAAGGAATGTGTCCCACGACAGAGTTTAATGGTGGACTGTCCTCTCTGCCTACCCCGCGGGAAAACGGCGTGATGGTTAGTTGTTGCACCAACCACTCAGTTCCGCAGGTATAAAAACTTTAAAAAATATCCTTTTTATTTATATTTTTAACCCTTATGTGACTGAAGAAACATACACCTATACATGACTGAAAGGGTACCCGGGTACCCCCGCATGTGTTATAAAGAATTTGAATCTATATTTTTTAAATAATTTTAAATGTTAATTATGATCTACTGTTGTGTTCAAAGTACATCACCTGTATCCTCAATAATATTTGTAATCACCTACTGGTATAAACCTCAAGAAAAAATATGGTACTGTATAAAATTCCCATCCACTTGCCCAAGTTCAAGCACCGAGTCAAATATATTATTTTGAACAAATTATATACTGTAAAAAAACCTTAAAATCAATTAATTTAACGAGGTGTGTGATATTATTTGGCGACGAAGTAATCGAAAGGGACAAAAAGTTACTGATGAGTACAACAAAAAGCTAACAAAAATATTCCCCGACCCAAAAAGATACCCATAAGATTAAAAAGTAAATCATTCCGTAAAGAGTTTCTTATGATGGCTGGTGTACATTAATCAAATTAGGAGCATATTGCTGAAGTGTGGAGGGCAGATTATTAGATGCCTTTTATATGTACGTGCATCTATTGCACGAGATCCCTTCAAGATGCCACTAAGATTCATTCGTTCTGACAATGATTTCACTTGAACTGAACGTACAATAACTGACAAAACCGCTCTCATTTAAAATATGTGGAATATATTGAACAAAAATTTACAAAAAGCCTTTAAACCATACGAATGGTTTACAATAGATAAGCAAATTTTTAGGTACCTCGGACGTACACAATTTACACCAAACATGCCTTTTTATATGATATTTTAATGCGTTATTATTTGTGGTTTAGCCACCCTTTTGTTTCTTATTATTCGAGCTGCGTGTACAGAAGAAAAGAAAGCAACTGGCTTTTTTTCTGAAGCATATACTAGCATAACATTGTTTTTTTTTTTTTGAGTGCACATCCATCTTTTATTCTAAAGTTATAACCATATATATATAGTGCATTCAGTCATATTTGTTAGGTTACGGTCAGTCAAACAGAATGCGTATTTAGCGAGCCAATAACAGCAGATTACCGCCTGTAGTAGGCGGTGTAATTTTTACTATTAAATATCGGTTACATTTTACCATACATAAATACAAAATATATCAAAACCATTTTATATGGGCTTTAGTGAAACTATAAATAATTTAGTTTAATAAAAAATATAACACCAAGTGGAATGTTTTGTCACCAACGAATTGATATCTACAGTCTTTGATTATCTGAATATCTCATTCAAGTAGCAAGATGGACAACAAATTATTAAAATTAATGTTTAAACTTGATATTTGACCTCTCATTTAAAACGGTGAAAGCAAATTATTTTTGAAGACGATTCCCATAATGATTTTCCCAAAAAATAGGGAAATACTGGGTCCCACAACATCATTACATTTCTTTAAGAGATTAAGAGTGATCATTAAAAACCTGTTGTTATTGTACAAAGCCTTTTAATTAAAACTCAAAGTCCCTTATAATATTCGAATAACAACCTTTTCGAATTCTCAATGAATTCATTTGCAAAAACAGTCGAGAATGCTCGTTGAAGACGTTAAACGAATAATTTAAATTTAATTAAAGTTCTTGAGCGGTCTTATTAGAAGTCGGTATAACATAACGATATTATATTTATGTGAATAAAGCAAATAGTGTGTGCCAATTTCGAGTTAATCATTTCCGCTTACTCCTGTGAGGAAATGGCACGATGGCTAGATGGTATATTTAATTAGTAAACCAGCTAACGATGATATTCTGGTTTGTTAAGTGTTGTTGCAGGTGAGAATTAAAACTAAAAAGGTTGTGCTAATCGTAATAAGTGGTTTGAACTTTCGCTGTGTGTATTTTGTTTTCTCCGTAACATAGATTGCTAAAAGGTCGCCTGTACCTGGCATCGGACACATCCAAGGGCTTAGTTTATTAACCAAGGGAAAGGAAACAAGTTCTCGGAAATCTTCAGAAAAGTTGGATAAATCGCTTATGACATGAACGGAAGGATAATTTTCATCTAAAAAACAGACACGACTTATTAAATAAATAAACAGAGTCAAAAGCGTCCATCTCTGACATAAAACGTAGATATAAAATAGATTTCCTTTAAATTTTACCAGTCTGAAGATGTCCGCTGCAAGGTGAAACCGGTTTGGCTAAAATTAAAAAAAATCACATTGATTCCACACAGAAAGCCCTGAGGGTAATAATTTTTTTCATATTTGGAGAAGCTACAAAACCAATCCCTGAGGAATGCCAACATTAATTGAATGTGAGGAAGAGGTGTCACCCTCTGCCACCGACTGAATGGACGTCTCCCTCAAGAAATCGGCAATCCACGTACACAGGGATGCGGGAAGTCGGTAAGATGGCAGTTTGTTGACAAGTCCTCGGTGCCAAAATACACTTAAATGCTTTTAAAAGGTTCAGTGCAACCGTTTGGGTCTCACCGAAACATTCCAAGCATCGCCCAACACGCGTCACATACGCGAGAATTAACTCAATATATAAAACTTGTGTCCGGTATGGACGTTATTACTATATTGTATAGAGCCAATAGCGCTCA
Organism: Drusus annulatus; assembly: GCA_022651775.1. Lineage (NCBI taxonomy): Eukaryota > Metazoa > Arthropoda > Insecta > Trichoptera > Limnephilidae > Drusus > Drusus annulatus. The sequence continues at coordinate 261,503 of JAGWCC010000629.1, forward strand.
TTCCGCACATAAATGATATATATTTTATAGATTCACTTTAAATTTCTCCAGTCTGAAGATGCCCGTTGGTTTAAAAGGGTAGGGATAAGCCGGTTCTATCAAAAATGAGTAGGTGTAAATAAGTTACACAGGTTTTTGAATCATAGTGTAGTATATCCATCAAAAAAATAGTATTAGTTAGTTTAATAGCTTAGTTTCTCATTTACCACTAGACAAAGAAAAATCTACGTAAAAAGGTTGAAGAGTAGATTTTGAAACCGTCTTTAATCAATCCTTAAAGAAAAAATGATTCCATTGAGATCCAAATAATACCTCTATTGAAAACTGACCTCTATCTTATCACGAGAATGCGAAAATCCAGACAACAAGAAGATATTTGATATCGTAAAATGTGACGTAATACCGATGGTGGAAATATTTTCCTGGAGGAAAAACTATTTTTTGTATTTCTGCCGACAGGGAACATTTTTGCGCTCACCCTCGATAAGGCGAAGGTAAGTGATACAGTATTTACCGTCTGTCCAGATCTTTTTTGTATTTGCGTACGGCAATTTGGAAAAAAAACATATGTTTCGAAGAGAAAAACGATTTCTGACCGATCTGATATAGTTGGCGCGACCAACAGCTTTTTTTTATATTTCTTCCATGTAGTTTGAGCTAAAAGAAGGTTTGCGCTAGGGAAAATTATTGTTACAAACTTGTGTCTGTACGTAGGTACAATTAGTTATAAAAAATATATTAGTGTTCTAAATACAACTTTAAAAATTACCCTAAAATGTTTACAATGCTTTAATTTCGACACTTCAAAATGTAATTTTAAATTAATTTTCGGAAAAATAATAGTACCAAGCATCTCAGCGTCAACAAGGCTTTAGAAAATAGGTACATAATAAACTACGGAAAATTCTAAGTAATTAGTTTTTTTATGCTTTGATAAACAGATTTCTGCAAAGAGTAAAAATCATGATAGTGAATTGCTACCTTCTGCTGACGATGAATATTCAAAATGCATTCTTATATATAACTGATTCGCGAGACACACAAGTTAAAAATGTCATATTAACAGTGCTATCGTGTTTTAATTTTGTTAAATAATGGTTGTTACCTGTGCAAAATTACAGGAAATATCTGGATTTGAAAAAAGGATTAATTTTATTTAATTCACAGAGTTATTCCACTTTTTAAAATGGTATGCAAAAGTGAGCCCTATGTACGCACATTTTAAATAAAAAACTTTTAAAATTGCCCGGAAGAATTTATTAGAGGTAGATACTTTATTACTTTCTAGATTTAAAGAGATTGAGAGAGCCTTGCAATAGCTTACTTTCTGTGTCGATATTTTAAAATGAATATACAAACATGTTTTCTGCTTCAAAGTTAAATATATATGAGCTACCCGCACTTGTGTTATAATGTATGTTACCTTCAAATTAATTTACGCTTAGACGATGAAATGCATCATGACACGACATTTTTACTATCAAAACCACCTTGCAACATATTTTTGTACCGGGAGTCTAACACAACAGGACATCATTTGTTCCGCCCGTCGGGACCAGTTCGCTGATCTCGTAGAACGAGACTCGCCCCCGGTCCCGGTTGCAGCGGATATATGGCGGGGTAGAATTGTTGAATGGGAACTTCTGCGGTTGACTGCGCTAGCAGATACTAAAGACCATTTGTATCGACACCCCATCTGTTATTCTTGCGGGCTAACTTGCTTTAGTTCGGCAACTGGACTCAATTCGCAAAAAGAATTGAGATTCTTGGAAGGATTATGAACAAAAGAAAAACGTAGAATATTGTTTTATTAGTTCTGTTCTGTCTTTTTTGTATTATTTATTGAATAAACACATTAGGTCATGTAGAGTATTTTTCTGTTATTATTCTTGCGAACTAACTCGGTTTAATTCGCAAACAGGACTTAACCCACAATGAGAAAAAAATTGTAAGATTTACACATAAATCAATGAGCATTCTTAATAATACAAACGAATTCCAGTTTTTCTATTCTATTTTTTCAATTGGTATTCTTAAAACTATTGCTTCCCCATTGGAGAATGTTGGGAGGATAAAAGAAGAAAGGAACGGGGAGAAGAAAATAAAAAGAGAAGAGAAAGATTAAAATGCATCGAAGACATTTCATGAAACGAAACGTTTTTCTTCTGAATTGTAATCTCTCCATGGGAATTACCCGACCCAAAAAAGATTTAGTTCATTAGCGGGACTCAATTTAAAAGAAGATTGGAGATTCTGGGTAGGTTTAGATAGATGTGAAGGAGCATAATAAATTATGTATAATATGAAGAGTTTTCTTATTGACTTAAAATGAAAATCTTTATTATAAAGAAAACAAGCGTGCTGGTACAGCCGGTATTTCTTTCACATTCAAAAATTGTAGACAGTTAGGCAGTATAAAATACGATATCTACATTTCCTTGGTAAAAAAAATAATAAAAAAATACAGATATTTATTTACACGCTAAGCCACTTGCTATTTATAGATTTGCATCAAACGTTCATCTTTCCTTTGACAATAGCAGTGTTTTGGTGCATAATGCAGGTGATTGCAATACATCGAAGGTACAAATTCTTCGATGAATTTTAGTAGAAATCAGTCCAATTAATACCATCCATAAATTAAGTTGGAAATCCATACAATTGACATATGTACGTAAAGGTTTGTATACCTTTTAATGTACACGACAACGTGATGTAACAAAAATCAGTTAAAAGCTATTTATTTATCGAAGACGAAATCGATCCATTTACTAGAGAAAAAATTACATCACGATAATCCAAATTTCTTGTTTAAATGCAGCTCTTAATAGTCAACAGTAATAAAAAAGCGATTATTACAATTGATGCAATAATAGGCAAAAGGGAAATAACTGCAGAATGGTTATTCTTTTGATTTTCCATTTTTAACTCACCTATAATTAACATCCCGCAATAAATCACTCACATATTAACATCCCACAACACTATTGCCTAGTGTGAGGGCTTTGGATTAAAAAAATGTGGTAATTCGAGTTATTCCAAACCGTCAATTGTTTTTAACTCTTTCTTCAATGAACACATTTTTGTCTGAATGAAACTTGGTTAATGCACTACATCCTCTTCCTTACATGTTTTTTGTTATTTTTTTTTTTAAATTTGAGTCTACCCGGAGTCAGTGAAACTATGTTATCCATTTTTGGGGAATGTTTTGAGTCTGAATAACCTAGTAAAGGTTAAAAAAAAAACAGAATGAAATGGGAAATTCCTGGATATTCAGATCTAGTGCCACTCGTGGCTGAATCCATTATTAGTAATGCAATGTTCAGGTTCTGAATGGGAGTTCTTTCACCATGTGAATCATTCGTGAATCTTATTCAATAAATCAGTTATTTTCTAAAAGTAATAAAAAATATATATAAGTATTAACGTTTTTGTGTAAGTTGCAGGAAAAAAATCAATCATTATAAAATCAATTCTAGCCTTTAATACCCCAACAGGGTTTTCCGAGAAAACAAAACAATAAAATTCGTCAAAGAGACTCGTTACTTCCGTGTTTGTCACGCGAGTGGGTCAGATAGAGTTATCGCTTCCCGTAACAGAAGGTTAAAAAGGGCTGCGAACGTTAATCTATTTCACGCAGAGTACATTATAATAAAGTACCTACGCTTTCGTTCACGTAAAATACTTGTACAGCCTTCAAAACATTACATACGTAACACGAATAGTATGTGCGCAACGAAGTTTAAGTGATACACGACAATGTGAGAAGGAGTGTATTAAATAAATCGTTACTGGAAATGAAAAAGAGCTGAAGCAACGCTTTGATCTAAAATGAGTTAAATATGCAGTTTTGATCAGTTTTTTTTCTGCGTTGAATGCTCTGACCTTGGCTTTGACTTTTGTTTGATTCTGAAGACTTTTATGATGCCTATAATAGGATATTTTGAGTTAAACCACATTATTATTATACTACATATAACGCCTATTTGGGCGTATTACAATACATGGCCAGCAACGGTGCGCACTTAACAGCCTAGCAGAAGGACCTTTCCGGCGGAAGGGGATGTTTTGGCCCGCCGGGACTGCAGAGTTTACCCTCCGTGACACAAGTTAATTGTATTGTGATTAGTTACTTCAGCGTGTTTTAATTCGTTAATAAACGTGATCTACCTAACCTTAAAGACTATCATTTGACAATTACCCACTACGTTTATTCATTATAGTTCCTTAGTTTTACATATCAGAAGTGGGATAATTCAAACCGTGCCGAAATCAGTATTTTTTTTCAATCGCGTCCCTGGCCATTTTGATTTTCGCCGTGTTTCTTTGAATAGTTGAATTTCCGCCGCTACCGTTATCGGACTTCGTCATGTCGGGAATCGGAAAAGGAGTAATTTTACAGAAAAGTTTTAAGACGAAAAAAAATACTGTGCTCAGGAAATCTACGCAACAATTCATCAAAAAAAACATTGAAAGAATTGATGAAGAAAGGTGCAAGCAAGTGCGAACGAAACTGCGACAGCGTGCGTCAAGGCCCACCGATACGGATCATCTCGGAATTAATCCCGCAGTTCGACCCAGAAGACAGAGACTGCCATATATCTTCGTGGCTGAATAAAATCGAGCAGCTGGGGCTGATCCACCAATGGAGTCAGTATGAGAAGATGTTGGCAATGCAAACGCGATTGACCGGCCAGGCTAAAGCATGGTTCAATCGGTTGGAAAACTACGATTTGAGTGGTGTGAGTGGAAGATGGCACTCGAGCGAGCTTTCCCGCGCCAGCATGATTATGCGGATCTGCTCGAGGAATTGGTGAAGCGGAAAAAGCTACCGCAGGAGACAATGTCTCACTTTTATCACTGAAGCTTGCGATGATACACCGGTGCCGGTTGGATACGGAGGCGGCAATGTCGCTCATCATTAGGAGGGGCTGCCGAGCGAGTTGCAGGCAAATGCTCGGGCGTTTAAGTGCGATGAACCGGACGACCTGTATGCAGGATTTTTAGCGGCATTGGAGCATTACCAGTCTCCAGCGTCGACAACATCGGCTTCAACATCGGCTCCGACGTCAATTTCAACATCGGCCGGCACTCCCAGAACCCAGGCAGGAGGCTGGCTACCCAGACAGCAGGAGCCGAAGTCCCCCAGGTGCTTCGTCTGCCAAAAAACGGAATCACGTGGTCGGGATTGCCGCTTCAGAGAGCAGCCGTCGGAGAAATGCTCGAGATGTGGACGCTTCGGACATCGAGAGGTAACCTGCCGCGCTTTCATCTCGAAGGACAGTCGAGTACCTGTCAAGGAGGTAATGATTTTATCTTTATCTAATTTGAATAGTACCTATCTCAAGGAAGCTAAAGTGAATGGAGTTTCTCTGTGCGGATTTATTGACACGGGAAGTCAAGTCAATATAATCCATAAAGAAAGTGCGGAAGCAATTAAAGTTCCTTGGGAAGCCACTTCCTACATCATTAAGGGATTCACAGGGACTTGTGTCGCAGCACTGGGCCAAGTCAAGATAAATGTATTCATCGATGACATAGAGTTTGATACAGAAGCTTTGGTCACAGACTGCAACATGAATGATATCGACTTCTTAATTGGTCAACCGATAATAAATAGATATGGCATCGAGATGACAGTGGCAAGCGGTAGAGCTATGCTTACCCAAGAAAAATGGTTTTGAGTCGATTTCAAAAATTCACATTTTCGAAGACATTGACAGAAAGTTCCCAATTAGAGTCGAAACCACTACCATAATACCTATGGGAGAATTTGCCAGAGTAGATGTCGTCTCATCCGAAAAAGGCAGATTATTGGTAAAGCCCAGGATGCTTTGTCTCGGTCAGCAATCCTACTCATTTCCCGGATCGCTTCTAGATTGTCCCAGTGCTAGTGTTGAAGTAACAAACTTGGGCTCTGAAGAACTCAAATTAACAGCGGGATGCCTGCTTGCTAGGGCTGAACCGATACTAGAAGAACCCAGTGCTTTGAAAGGTGAAAGAATATCTCTAGAATCCCATCCATTAGCGATGGAAAGCGTACGCATGGGGAGAAGTAGATAAGGTGCATAAGGAAAACCTGTTAAAAACTGTTACATAAATGGTCCCACTGCTTTGCTAGATCCACGAAGGAACTGGGCAGAACCACATTTGGGGAAATGAAAATAACTACAACCACCGCCCAACCGGTTCATTACAAACCTTATAGACTATCTTTTAAGGAACGAGAAATAGTACGAAACAAAGTTAACGACCTCCTGGAAAGTGGAATAATTCGAGAATCTGAATCTGAATACGCAAGTCCCATTATATTAGTTAAAAAAAAACGGGAGACGTTAGGTTGGTCGTAGATTACAGAGCCTTAAATGCGATAACGATGAAGGATCGATACCCAGTAGGACACATCGATGATCAATTGAACAGAATTTCTGGGAAAATGTTCTTCACAAGCCTAGATATGGCACAAGGTTATCACCAAATTCCTATATCCGAAGATTCCATTGCAAAGACTGCCTTTATAACACCAGACGGACAATACGAGTACACTCGGATGGCTTACGGACTTGCCAATGCACCATCAGTTTTTGTCAAAACCATAAATAAAGTTTTAGGAAGTCTACGGCATGAAGAAGTACTGGTTTTTATGGACGACATTTTAATTCCTTCTCGCTCTGAAGAAGAAGGCTTGAGACTTCTTGAGACTGTACTGAAATTGTTCGATCAAGCTGACCTTCGACTCAACTTAGAGAAGTGCTTCTTCCTGAAGACGGAAATAGATTATTTAGGGCACCGAATTTCTAAAAAATGGTATTAAGCCAGGGAAATTTAAAATCAATGCGGTAGCTGATTTTCCCACACCAAGGAATGTCCACGAGATAAGGCAATTTATTGGTCTGGCAAGCTACTTTCGTAAATTTGTCCAAAATTTTGCAACTATTGCAAGGCCCTTGACGGAACTTACAAAGAAAACTCTCCCTGGGTATGGGGCCAAGAGCAGTGTAAGTCGCTTGCCTCCTTAAAAACTATTCTTACCAGACCCCGTCTTGGCACATTACGACTGCAAAGCTCAGACTGAAATACATACAGACGCCAGTAAGCTGGGCATAGGAGGAATTTACTTCAAGTCCAAGAAGACTCGGCATTGAAAAACCCGTCGCCTATTTCAGTCGCGTCACCTCCCAAAGAAGAGTGTTTCTATCACAGTTACGAACTGGAGACACTCGCGGTTGTAGAAAACCATCAAAAGATTTAGGATTTATCTAACAGGGATACATTTTAAAATTGTAACCGATTGCGTGGCGGTTCGCTCTACGTTAGTTAAGAAGGACCTCATTCCCAGGATTGCAAGATGGTGGCTTTCTTTGATTCAAGATTTCGATATGGAAATAGAATACAGATCAGGCGCTAAAATGCAACATGTGGATGCATTGAGTCGAAATCCCGTACAGCCAGTTCAAGTGTCTATGATAAATTCAGTGGACTGGTTTCTATCGCTTCAGTTGCAAGACCAATCTATAAGTTCCAAGGTTAACCAGCTAAAAGCTCACAACCAAACAAAGATGTCAGCAACAATTACACATTCAGGGAAGGACGACTGTACAGGAAGACGTTGCATGGAGAGAGACTCGTGGTGCCTAAAATAGCAAAATGGAATCTACTGCGCAAACACCATGATGAGATTGGACACCCTGGATTTAAAAAATGTGATACTAGAATAAAGGAAAAAATACTGGTTTCCAAAAATGACTAGATTCATTAAAAAAAATATGTGGAAGGTTGTATTGATTGTGCATAAAAAAGGGGCAGTACGGACGTATAGAAGGAAAACTTCACCCCATTGAAAAGCCCCTGAAACCAGGTCACACTATTCATATAGACCATTTGGGTCCTTTCCTAAAAGCAGTAAAGGAAACCAATACCTGCTTATGACAGTTGACTCATTTTCGAAGTTTTTGGTAGCAAAACCATCTCGTAGTGTGGGGTCCATCGAAAGCATCAAACTCCTCAAGGAAATCTTTTGTATTGTTGGATATCCTGTGAGGGTTGTTTCAGATAGAGGACTTGCATTCACCAGCGGCAGGTATTTTAAAGAATTTGTCAATCTAAAACAGATAAAACATGTGCTCTGCGCTAAAGCTACACCCAGGGCCAATGGCCAAGTAGAACGTGCTAATCGCACAATTCTGGAAGCAATAAGAACAGGAACAACTAGTGAAAATACTTGGGACTCTGAAATTCCAGACATCCTGTGGGGAATCAACAACACAGTGAATGTGAGTACTGGATATTCCCTTTTCAACTCATGTTCGCCTACAAGGAAATTTGTTACCCGAACTAGAAGCTGATGACACCAATAGTGCACAACAAGAGCTGCAACTATTAGAGTCCAGAAGAACAAAAGCAACGGAGAATATGAAGAAAGCAGCAGCAAGAATGAAAAAGTCCTTTGACAAAAGGCGAAAGGCAGCGAGAAAATATACCAAAGGGCAGCTTGTACTATGGAAAGACAGTTCAACAAACTTGGGAGGCTTGAGTAGAAAAGTCAAATCTCTGTATGGCGGTCCTTATAAAGTATCCAGGGTACTGGACAGTGATAGATACAAAATAAGGAGTATTAAGGGATGCGAGGCTATAAACCTTCACTGCGGTTGTGGCCGTCGACTCCCTCAGGCCATATAGGAGTGCTCCAACCGTGTCGAGCGAGTCGGAATCAAACGACAGTGAAATAGAGACCCTCGACCTGATTGATCTACTAGAAAGCTAACGAGTAATATGTCACGTTGGTGGCGAGTAATATGTCACATTGGTGGCGAGTAATATGTCACATTGGTGGCGAGTAATATGTCACGTTGGTGGCGAGTAATATGTCACATTGGTGGCGAGTAATATGTCACGTTGGTGGCGAGTAATATGTCACATTGGTGGCGAGTAATATGTCACATTGGTGGCGAGTAATATGTCACGTTGGTGGCGAGTAATATGTCACATTGGTGGCGAGTAATATGTCACATTGGTGGCGAGTAATATGTCACGTTGGTGGCGAGTAATATGTCACATTGGTGGCGAGTAATATGTCACATTGGTGGCGAGTAATATGTCACGTTGGTGGCGAGTAATATGTCACGTTGGTGGCGAGTAATATGTCACGTTGGTGGCGAGTAATATGCTACTTTAGTGGCGAGTCACATCAGTGGCGGGTTTACTGTAATGACAAGCAACCTACGCAAGGTTGACTAAATATGCACTTCATAATATGTTTATATGCTTCTAGACTGATCGTATACAGAGAGAAAGACGTGAGGACACGACTGGTGGTGGTCAGGATGGACGAGTATAACGCCTATTTGGGCGTATTACAATACATGGCCAGCAACGGTGCGCACTTAACAGCCTAGCAGAAGGACCTTTCCGGCGGAAGGGGATGTTTTGGCCCGCCGGGACTGCAGAGTTTACCCTCCGTGACACAAGTTAATTGTATTGTGATTAGTTACTTCAGCGTGTTTTAATTCGTTAATAAACGTGATCTACCTAACCTTAAAGACTATCATTTGACAATTACCCACTACGTTTATTCATTATAGTTCCTTAGTTTTACATACACATACATATTGTGTTAACTAGTTTCGGTTAGAGTCAACCGTTTTCAGGACAATATAATATAAACTAACCTAAGTTAGTACAGATAATTACAAATATGAAAAAAGATAAGAGATAGACAACAAATAAGAGGGGGACAGAGCATCAAATGAGGCCCGGAGGAAGTGAAGGGGAGGGGTAGAAGTTACATGGTGTTAAAGAAAACAACTTTAAAATTGGACTATTAGATCCGTTTTTTTTATTGTTTTATTTCACCATCATTCTTACATAGTCGATTTATTTATTTTTAATGCTTCTAAATTATTAAGACGCAATCCTTTTACATACACTATATAAATAGAGATTACACTTTTAATTTGGATACAGGGGTAAAAGTTTAACATATAAAAATAGTTCTTTGTAAGTTTTCATTTAATACTATGAATGTGATCGTTCCATCAAAGATTTTTATCTATTTCTATACCAAGATATTCTTTTATACTAAAGAGACAAAAACATTGTGAAATTTTACTTTGGCATTCACGTAATTCTAAATAAAATTATTTTCCTAGTTATTTAATCATATTCAAAATAGATTTTCTTATTACTTTTAAGAAAAACCTGAAAATTGTTCAACTTACTCCATATGATTGCTTGAATCTGGGTTTACCGTCATTTTTATAAATTCGAGATGCTCGGAAGAAGATTATTGCGTTTTTGTATGGATGTAAATTATATATATATAAAAATAAATAAATTATAAAGATTTGCTCTCCGATACGCTTTATCAAAGTCTCCAGTCGAGAAGGAGTGGGGCCCTTGCAGTAACAGCGTACAAAATATTAAATAATTTGATTGACAATCCATGCCTCCTGGAATGTTATAAGTTGTTTGTGCCAAAAAACTACTGCCAGAGGCGACATCACGATCTGCTGTGCATTCCACATGGCAGAACAGACGTGTTGGCTCAGCACAGCATGACACGGGGTATGGTACTACTAAATAACATGTCTCTTGATATCTTCAACGTAAACCTTGAAGATTTCAAGAGACATGTTAAAAATATCTCTTAATTTACTTTTGTTACTTTCTTGTGTTTTGTAAATGGACATATTCTGTAATACACAAATATATATATATATATATCTTGAAAGAATTCTAACTGTTTGATATAATATGTTTAAAGCTTTATATATATAAATATATATATATAAAGCTTTAAACATATTATATCAAACAGTTCAGAATTTCTTTCAAGAAACTAATTCATGCTTAGTTAATTGATTTTTTCCAAATAGTAGTCTTTAAGCTAATGAGTAAAAATATTGTATGTATGTAACATAATATTACATGTATATAGGTTTCAGAGTGGATCAATCAAATTAACCTTCACAAAAACAAAGAACCTGACAGTAAATCTGAGATTGTTTAAAATAATACAAATATCCGAACAGAAATAAAAATTATGATAAACTACATTCCAAGTTTATATTGTGATTATTTGTTACCACGCTTTGACTACCTACGGGAGGCACTATTATTACTCGTGGTCAACCAGGGAGACGACACACTTAAACTCTCTCATGTTCAATCATGAGCTATCAAAATTCATCTTCGACGACCTCCGTGGCCGAGCGGTTAAGAGCCTCGGCTACAAATCCAGAGGTGGCGGGCTCAAATACCGTTGTGCGCAAATAAATTTTAATATACATAATGTTTGCGGCACGTTCCAGAGTGGTAGATACTTTCATTATTACCCTGACGAATGACCATCATTCAAAATAAATTTAAAAAACATTGCTTGTCATATCTTTGCTTGTGTTTGGTGAACAGATCTGAATAGACAGGTTCTTCCCAACCTTTATTTTCCCATCTACTTCCTATCCTTCCTCCCTTCAACATCATCAACAACATACCCCTATTGGGGATGCCATAGTCCCACTGGCTCCGTGAGCTTAAGATCACGAAGGCGACATACCTGAGCTATCTCCGATGAATGTGATGTAAGATTTCATAGGTCCTCAATCACTCTGCTGCTCAGGACCGCTAGCAATTAATTATTCCACACTGCGTAATGAAACTAACCATCAATGAGAACGGCACTCTATGAGATATTCCTAGTCTAATAGATGCAGATCATGCATGTATCCAGATCCATTACACCCAGTCATTATCAACTCGCCTAGCTGTGTTACCTAGCTGCCTGTCGCCAGGGCCGAACCAAGCATAAGGCAGAATAAGCAAATACCTATAAGCCCGCTCCTTTTAGGGGTTTTGCAAGGATGAAAATAAAATTTAAAGCTTTATAGCTTTTTAAATTGTAAAAAAAAAACATTTACTCACAAACGATCAGTATGCTCCAGCTTATATAAATTTTCAGTCATATCACTTATAATTTAGGTTTAAATTAAGGTTCTGGCGCCGGATTTACCTATAGGTACCTTCTATAAATGCTCACTGGAAGTTTTAAAATATTGAATTGAGTTATTGGACGTGAAGGAAGACAAAACGTTTTAAAAGCTTTCTTTCAACATATTTGAAACATCGAAAAAAATAATATTAATAACTTTAAAAAAATTTTAGACGGAAAAAAAACACTATGTAAATGGATTAGTTAAATGCATTCCTCCCGAGTAAAGAAAACGTTCCGAATTCAAGTTTCGGTAGCATCCTACTTTAAAAAAATCTGAATTCGCTTATTGAAGCTTTGTGCTTTATTTCGGTATTTATTATTGAAACAATATCAATAATTTGCAAAGATATAAAAAAAAAACAGAAAATAAATAAATAATTGGGTTGCGGCTAAGACTTTAACTCGAAACCTCTACTCTTTTCAAGAGTAAAATCTCCGTCGATTGAGCTACCGAAACCATTTTAAAAACTGTCGATTTTATCCATCTTTTATTTCTTTAATTAATCACTTTTTTTTCGTAACCTATCTTTTAATTTTCTGTCTTCTTTTAAAGCTTTAATAAATTACGGTATTTTTTAAATTTTTACTTTCTGTTAAAACATATTATTTGACCTTAAGTAAAACAAGCAATTCAACGGCGAAGCTTTTTTCTTGTCTACTATGCTAAGAATAGGAAATAATTCGAGAGGAGACCCCGACATTTTAGGATCTAGAGACTTCTAGAAAGCTAATCCGGCACTGCTAGCTGACTACCAGAATCGGCAGAACATAAGACGCCAATCAACATTTCAAATTTGCTGATTCTGTTTATCATAACATTAGTATGCAAATTGTTCTAGTGGGGTATAAATATGTAAGCGTTCAGATGCCTAACTCGTTCCTAACGATCTCATAAATATGGAAACAATAAAGTGACTGTTTTGTAAATAATGCTTTCAAGAAATATCTAGTTGTTAATCATTTCAGCTCTTACAAATACTGTTTGTTGTGTTCGTTGTTTTAAACAATAGACTCGTTAACCACAGCAATTGTTTGTCTGAAATTACTTAACAAACATTACGTTTAAATTAATTAATTCAATTAAAAATGATTTATGCAACGTCGTTTAGGTTTCATGTCTATCATCATAAGAGCTTTAAAACTAGTAATTTTAAATGGTACCGCGGTATCTTTTTGGTTTTGTTTGCGTGGTTACATCCTACATTTTTAAGTACAACCTTCGATTCAGTAGTATTTAGTGAAACATTATCAAGGAAAGCGAGGCTAGCGACCCGTAATGGAGTCTCGACTCCGACCCTATTTAATGGCAGTAAGGTATGGTACCGACGGAGATAAAACTTAAAAACTGAAGGTAGTAGAAGGTATATATTTTCGGCGTATGTGTGTAAAATAATTAACAAGCATGCATCGAATGAGGAACTCTGAAAATAATGCATAGCTAATGAATATTAGTTCTATATAAAGAACATTATAAAAAGGACGCCTAGGTGTTAGACATGTAGAGCGGGTGATAGAGAACTCAGAAGTACTTTGAAAATATGTTGAAATAAGTTTTTTGACCCAACTTTCAGGTGAATGTTTATTTTAACCAGTTTACCCCATTTCAAATGAATATAATTAATATGAACAATTTGTATCCACAAATCTACCAAAGTAAATTTTAATCAAAAGTAATAATAATAGATTTATGTAGATAGTATGTGGGGCACCATTACCAAGAAACAAACTTCAGATTTACAAGTCATCTAAAATAGAGCCATAAGGAATATATATATGTATATATATATCATTTGCCATGCGATACTTTTGTCAAAGTATATACACACAGACACAAACTGTGTCGGACGCACATGGTCCACGATAATCTGTAGTTAATAAGCTAGATTTAAGATTTTTTATATTACTCATAGAGAAATATTATGTATGCAAATTCCCCCGTGGCTCGTTACGTCACAATGACGCAAAGAGATACCCCTTCGGGCTGGGACCCACCCGACTAGGCTGGGCACTAGCGCGATGACGGGAACTGAGCGCGGACCAATCACGGCCGCGCCCGGCAAGTCTAAAGCCGGTTCACGCGGATGGAATCGACGTGTCTGGCTTTATCGCGAAAGCCGGGTCAATTACACGACCTAATAAATTATATCATCGTGATGACTCGACTTTCGGCTACACAATTATTGTAATACCGTGTATATAAATTTTAGGATAAGATAGTTATTAAGCATCAAGCCCCCAAAACCGGGCACTATTCTGTAATTTGAATTTTTAATCTGTAATTGTATATTTAATAAAAAATACAGAGGGGCGAAGTAAAGTTGGAAAGGAAAGGGAGATAGATTAATAAAATCTATCACACAAAATTGCCAGCCGGCTGGGGAGAGAGAGTGAAAGAGCAAGCTAAATCTCTCATACAAAGCCCCCTAACCCCGGCTGTGCGCTCCCGTGGCAATTATATATTGCACAAAAACGGGAGAAAGGGCAGATCACCAGCATCACTCACCTTGACTTCTCTTCGCTCTCGAGATCGCCTTCAACTTGACTCCTGACTTTTATTTGACCATCGCCTGCCCCCCCTGGACCGCCTGACTACATCTCTCTCTGGACCAGACTCGCAGCATCTTCACTTAAAAACTGAGGCCCTACAAGATGACCCCGTCGTCTCCCTTACAACGAGACCGACCGCTTGGAAGCACTTCATAGATTGAGACCGCTACCCTATACAGTTTACTTGTGTGCCCTGTTACGCCGGGTACACAAACTCTTCAAATTTAAAAATATAACATTACAACTGCCATATTACAAATAATCCAACACTCGTCACACACCAACATTAAACCAGCCTTTAATTCCGACATGCACCAGCACAAAACACAATGACAAAATCAAATACACTTATTGTCATCTGCTCACACAACTAAATTTCAGATTATTCTACTTACAATAAATTTGCATGTGTACCATACAACGTATTACCAAAATAATTAAAATTTCCAGTTGCAAACAAAAGAATATTTTCTCGATTATTTTATTAATCAGTGATTTTCTATCAAACTTCTGTGTGTGTGAGTATATTTTTTATTGTATTTATGATGTTTGTGTTATTAATCTTTACTCCTAAGAGTCTCGTTTTAATGTATTTACTCGCTTTTTCCCTCTCATTTCTTTACTCCTCTTTTAAATGTGTCTTTCTGTAATGAGTTATTTTTTAATTCCTTGAAAATAATATAACAAAAAAAGTATTTTATTGTTGTCTTTTATTTTAATGAATAAAATAATAAAATTATAATAATATAATTAATGGTTTTCCGTATATGCTTTTGTGTAAAAATCATTTATGCCAGCTTTTCCCACCATAAATGTGAACCTGTTCACAGTTTAACAACTCACGACATTTATAAATTTATGAATACAAGATTTCTTTTTTGGACGCCTCGTTGAATTTATGAGAGTAGATAAGATTTTTTTTAAAGTTATGTTATCTTCTATCTATGAAAAACTCTCTTTGGGTGATTTTTCACAAAAATGAAAAAATGAAAAATTAGCCACGCATTTTTACTACCGGCAGACTCTTGTAAGGTTATGTGGACAAATCTCTCTCAGCGATAAAACAAATTGTTAATTATAGTTTTAGATTTATGGGCTGTTTATTTTATTAAGTAATGCGATAATGTTTCGGTTGTTTGCAGTTGCTAAAATGTTATTGAAATCATTAGATAATATTGCGTATGTAAGTCTAAAGCAGTTATAAATTTCATAAATTAATAATAATAATGACGGCCTCCATGGTCGAGTGGTAAGACGCTCGACTACGAATCCAAGGGTCGCGGGTTCAAACCCGGCGTGCGCCAATATTTTTTATTTAATTAATATGTGTCATAACACATTCAATTCATATAAAAATAATAACAAGTATATTTGCGGCACGTTCCAGAGTGGTAGATACTCTAAGTATCGCCCTGGTGAAAGACTACCATTCAGAATCGAAACGTTGCTTGAAATGGCTTAAGCCGTGTTTGGTGACCAGATCTGAATAGCCAGGTGCTTCCCAACCTTCCTCTTCCCGATCTCCGTCCCTCCCCCACTACCTTCAGCCTCACAACATACCCAATTTGGGGATGCCATAGTCTCACTGGCTCTAGACGGTTGGGAGCAGTTGAGACTCTTGTGCGGTATTCATGTAAAAAAAAAAAAAAATCTACAGTTAACGCTGAAAATACATGCTTGCGTGTTTAAGTTACACATTGATCTGCAAGACCAATAGAAATTATCAAAAATAAACTGCACAATTTAATAATAATAATAATAAATAGATAACTTTTATTGCGCCGTTTTCGTGGGAAAATCACCTCAAGGGCGCTTTACAAATTAATTTATCTAACCTATAATTTTTCACTTTTTTTTTTATTTATTTATTTATTTATTTATACTGGGTTTTAACAGATGTTATCACTTACGTGAAAAAATCCAGTTATAAAAAACCAGTTAGTGTACAATCATTGTTAAATACAATACAAATAGACAAAGATACATTAAATTTTTTAAAAATTGTTGTTTTTGTACTTATTACTACTAGATACATACAAAATATACTTAGGGAATTACTCTAACACCCTTTTAAGCAATAACATGACATTCCGTCTGAAACTGTACAGACCATCAACAAAAATGTCTACATCAGCACACTCTATTAGATTATATAGTCGGCACATTTGCGATAGAGGGCTAAAGTAGGCAATATTGTTTCTGAATGTATTCAGGTGGAATGTACTATGGCGTCTTAAACAATGAGCATTGGGTACATTAATTTCAATAGCGCTAAGACATATTGCAGTGTCGAGATGACTGTGAATTATTTTATGTAAACATATCAACTCAGTTAATTGCCTTCTAGTTTTCAGTGTATCCATGTTAAAGTATTCAAGGCGTGCATCATATGATCTAAGATGGTCATGTAGACCACATTTGAAAGATAACATTCTTAGCATTTTTTTTTTTTTGAACAGATTCAACAGTGTTTACATACTTGTGGTAATGAGGATTCCAAATAGTGCTACCATATTCCAATTTACTTCTAACCAAGCTGTTGTAAAGGGTTAGAATTGATTGTGGGTCCTTGAATGGTTTACATATTCTGTGAATAAATTCCATCATTTTGAATGATTTACACTTAATGTCGTTAATGTGAACATCAAATATGAATTTAGAATCAAGAGTGATTCCTAGATCTTTTTATCGAAGAAACTTTATTAAGGATAGTATTATTAATAACGTAGGAAAAGTTATTTGTAATTCTATTTCGAGTGAAGTTTAAAGTGTAACATTTATCAACATTTAAGTGCATATCATTGTCAATACACCAGTTATTGAGTGTGTTGAGGTCATTCTGAAGCAATTGATGATCGGAGATCGACTTAATTTTACGAAAAATTTTAAGGTCATCAGCAAAAAGGCATAATCACAGTGTAATTTTGAACCAAGGTCATTTATGAATATGAGAAAAAGTAGGGGGGCCAAGATTCGATCCCTGTGGTACACCAGAAGTTACAACTATATGGGATGATTTGTATCCATTAATGAGTACTAGTTGTGTTCTGTTATACAAATATGATTTCACCCAGCGAAAAAGATCTCCATGTATTCCTATTTGATCAAGCTTATTTAGTAAGATGGAGTGGTTAACTTTATCAAAAGCTTTTGAAATCAGTATAAATTGCATCAACTTGTAATCTTTCATTAAATGAATTACAGACATAATTACAAAATTCTAAAAGATTTGAATTGATAGATCTGTGAGGAACAAACCCATGTTGTCTAGTGCAGAGAAAGGGCTTAAAGTGAGAAAAATATTATTATATATTAGAGATTCAAAACCTTAGCAAAAAACATGAAAGTATACTGATTGGTCTATAATTTTTATTAAGCATTGATCACCTGATTTGAAAACTGGTACTACATGTGCTTCTTTCCACAAGTCAGGAAATGTTCCAGTGGTTAGTGATTCATTAAAAATAATAAAAAGCGGCAAACATAAAGAATCTGCACAGCAACAGACAAATAAGGGAGGGATTTCATCAGGTCCAGGACCTTTGTTGGAATCTATTTTACTCAAAAAACATTTTATTACATCTGCACTAATGTGTATTTTACCAAGATTGCTATGGTTGTGTTTAATAATGTTTGGCCTCGAATCTATACAAGGGGATTTCGACCCGGTATAAACAGATGAAAAATATTTAGAGAACATGTTTGCTATTTGTTCTCCATCATTAGCGGATATATCATCAAGATGCATTACTTTAGGAATACTATTGGTTTTTCGTAATGATTTTGAGTATGACCAGAACACCTTTATATTATCTTGCAAACCACTTTCAACAGAGTTGATGTAAGATTTATAACATTCTTTTTGCATTGTTTTTAACATTTTTCTTAATTTAGAGAATTCTCTATAATCTGATGGAAAGTTATATTTTTTACCTTAAGTCTAACCTTGTACTTTTTCTTAAGAAGAGCAATCAATTGGTGATTAAACCATGCTGGGTATTGACTTTTTGATTTGTAAATATATTTTTTAAATTTTTGTCAATTATTTCATATAACTTTTCATAGAACAAGTGTACCATGTTATTAACATTTTTATTATTAAATAGAGCTATCCAATTAACGGACAATAGGTCTAGTCGACATACATCATAATCTCCCTTCCTGAAGTTGTATTTTGAATCATTTTTATTCAATTCTAAAAATTGTTTTTTTTTATTTTGTTTTACCTTAATTTCAAATGAAGGATGATAGTGATCTAGTTTAGCTAAACCTGGTGCTGTATATATGTCTATGTTCACTTTATCAGATAAAACAAGGTCCAATAAATTTTTATTTCTATTGAGTATATAATTGAATTGGTATAAATTACAAATTGAGGATAGGTTGACAAGACTGTGTGCTTTTTGGCTTTTATAGTTAGAAGGAGAAAGTACATTATTCTTATATGAAATTTCAGGTAACCATTTAATTTCAGGGAGATTGAAATCACCAACAATTATAAACTGTGAATTGTAATTTGAATGTTTCAAATACAGATCCTGTAATTTTACAATTTGATTACAATAATGATCAACAGTTACACTTAAGCTTATTACTAATAACTTATAGTTAAGATTTATTACTAATGGCTTACACCTAATATTTTCAACCAGTGACTTACAATAAGGACTTATAGCTTGCAACTAACAGTGAAATAGATGCTAACATTAAAAACATTAATATTTACACATACAATAAAAGTAAAAATAAAACTTATACAGCGTGGATATTCACAGACGTAGTACGAGGAAATGCAAAGAAATCAAACTACCAGAAAGAATAAATCCAATAAACAAAAACAGTTTACTCTATAAATAGATGCATTTTTAATACTATTTTAATACTATTAAATTAAAACTATCGCATAATATGACAAAGTCAATATATATTATATTAATATTTATAAAACGTCGCAGCTATGACTATTTAATATCGTCATTAGGAATCATCGTGGGTAACTAAAGCAGCAGTATTCATCATCAGTCATCTCACATGGTAATGGGTAACGATAACTGAAATAAAAATATATAATACCCTTCTTTATAATAAGTGAGAATAACACAGTGTAAAGCGATTATGTATTATAATAGATAGCAGTAAGGCAATTATTAGTAATCATCGTCTTTATAGGTGACAATGATATTTTTTAAATCATCATACATTATAATAGGTGACGTAAACACAATATTAAAAAAAATTATAATGTGTGACAATAACACAATTTGAAACCATCATTTATGGTAATTGATGCCGATAAGACATCTTAGATGACGACGATTCTATTAAAAAATCATTATATCTTGTATTGGGTGACGATAACATAATATAAAAACATCATATTTAAATTATAATGAGTGACAATAACACAATTTACCGTCATATATTATAATGTATGACAATAAGACAATTTATTACATCATCATAATTGGTGACGATAACACTAATTAAAATCATCATATTTTTATTATAATGAGTGACAACTAGACAATTCATACGTGATAACGATAAAACTATTAAAAATAGTCATATATTAAAAATATATACGTTGAAGATATATTTTTAGAAACGTCATAATCTCACGAACTACAGGAATTAAAAGTTGTCATATACAAAATGTATGACAATTCATGCATTTTGTATATGACAACTTCATTCACATGCGATTATTAGCTATGTCGACATATAGATAAAAATATAAAAGCAAATAGTCGTTTGGCAACACATTTTTAAATCCTAAAAAATGCTTCGATCACCATAAATATGTATTCCCCTCCCCATCTGATAAATGCTAATTGAGGCTGCTGGCAAATATGTTTATTGCCAAGTTTCATCTCTGCGATTCATGGAGCAGAACGAAATATAATCGCATTAATAGAAACTTCCCAACCAATCGAAAGGGGGCATTAAAAACTTCGCTTTTATCATCGAGGGAGACTTATATTTTACACAAATGATATGAGACGAGCTCCGGTAATAGCCTATTTCTGAATATATTAACTTTCTATTGACACATTCGAATAAAAGCCTAAAGTTTCTTCGTCGAATCGACTGCTGAGAAGTAGGAAAGAATTATAGGTGACGCAATTAGAGTTGATGCGAACAACACAAAATTAAATAAATTTTATTTATGTAAAATGTGTCATTTTGGTACGACTTTAAGCATGTTTGGTGACCAGATCTGAATAGCCAGGTACTTTCCAACCTTCTTCTTCCCCATCTCTTTTAACTCCCCACTACCTTCCGCCTCAAAACTTACCTCGATTGGGGAAGTCATAGTCTCACTGGCTCCAGACGGTTGGGAGCAGTTGGGACTCGGGTGCGGGGTGCGGCATTCTCTGTAAAAAAATAAAGATGACTATAATAAAACGTTAGATCACTATAATACAAGAGCTGAATGTCACTACTTTCAAGTTCTACAAGAATATGCCGAAGATACTAAGATAGTTATTTGAACTTTCCTAGTTGGATTTTGATAAAAAGTAGTTTGTTTTCACTAGGCTTTTCTTGTGTTTTCCGTTTCGGTGTCAAAAATCAAACCGATAAGTATCGATCTGAGATTGGTCTTAAGACGAACATATTTTTTAGTTAATAATAAAAGAATACTTTGTTTTAAAACCACAGAATTTATTATGATGAAGGCCAACCGGTTTCGCTTGGATCAAGCTTCGTCAGGGCACATATAATAACTAAAGAAAAACACAGAGTTAACAGGTATATATAGGTACAACAGTTAATGATAGAGTGAGACAGTTTATAATACAAAGAAGGAAAAGAGAGAGCATATATTAGAGGGAAGGAACAATTGAATGTGCTTAATATATATTACGAAGAATTGGTAAATAAACAAGTGTACATAATAGAAAGATAATGATGTAATGTTAGGGGCAGACAAAGATCCTATGTTGAATTTAAATATGAAAACGACATTTTACATTGTTATTGGAAAAGAAGCTACTTGGATACATAATAATGTGATTGCTTCTTACGAAGAAATATTTTTTAGTACTTCCTGAAAAATTTATTCTGTTGGGAAGAAGTTAGATTTCAACTAGTTCAGTGATGGCTTGCGTTTTAACGGCCCCGGGGTTAATATTAAAAAAAAATAACACATTAATTAGTTAATATGGGCATGGTACGAGTATGTAGGCAAATTTATTTAAATATATAGGATGGATTTATATATAAGGCTACACATGGGCTAATTTATTGATTGTATTATTATGGAAAACGCTATTGTTTTTCCTGACCCGGACTTTTAAAATATAATTATGTTTTGAAACTAAAGAAATTTTTCAAATACGACTATCAGGAAGAAGTTTGTTTGATAATAAAGTTTCTTCATTTTGCGTATGTGAGTCATGTTTAATACACATGCACTCATAACATAATATATATAAAGGAGTATTAAAGAATAAAAAATTGTGTTGCTGAAATTGATCAAATTGATTGATAAAATGATTATTTTAAGCAAGTTTTCCATTATTTTGTCTTCATACTTCAAAGTAAACAAGTTACCCACTGTAATACAAAGTCAATAGTCAAAGCTGAACGGGAGCCTCCCCTAGCTCCTTCCGTGAGGTTTTCTGCAATAAACATACTCGTACATCCCGAGCATTATATCTATTCTGTGGCATAATTTTATCTTGCTATTTGAATAAACTAATTTCCTTGCCTTTCTTTTCACAGACAAAGCTATTAGGATGGAATCCCTTTGAAGACAGAGGGACAATATGTTTTTGCTTGAATGAAAGGCTCCCGCTATCACAATGATACAATTCTTTCCTATCCCTTTACAAACCTGTTTTTCCTGGTTTCTGTGTCAAAGGAATAAAGTTTTGTTTAAATTATTTTTGGCTACAACTGAAAATTCACCGAATAGGTAGTACACTAGGTGATGGACAAAAAAGAGGAGAAGTAGATTATCAAGCTCCTAGATATACAGATCTAGTGACTGAATATAATGTCACTGAAGTAGTCTCTTACTAGAAACCAACCTCCATCGCACAATTGTTTACGTCTTTAGCGAAGAGTCTGATTCGACAGGACAAAATATTGGTAAGTATGGAGGTACTTCATTTGACAAGGTGATTGTTTGGAAATGAATTGCTATGTAACTAATTTAAAGTTTCACGATTTAATGTTGGTAAGTAGGGTGGTACCTCATTTAACGAGGTAATTGTTTAGAAATATATTGCTATGCTTTTATTCAAAGTTTCACGATTTAAATGCAACAAAATAAGTTTTAATACACTGAGGTTTCAATTACAAAAAATCTGGCCATCTTTATAAAAAAGTACGTATTTTGATAGTGTTAATTAAATTTTTTTGTGAAAATGCGATCTTTTCTTGAAAAAGATTTTTTTTAGTGCGATGAAATTACCGCGGTGAAATTATTATTTGGTGTAAAAAAAAACACCAGTTTTCGAAGCGCAGAAGTTATTAAATAGTTATTGAACCGTTTTTTTTATTTTCTAATTTAGTTAATGCAGAACTTTTAAAATAACCGATTCATTAACAATAATTGAGCAGTAGCCAAAAATTTGCAGATGCTAAATCAAAACAGTCGCAACGCAAATCATTCGGAGATTGGTGCCTTTGAAGAGAGATAAGCACGTTGGGTGGGAATTCTTTATTTGAGTTCAAAAATAAACAGATCCAAGTTATTTGATTTCCAACTAATATTCTAAAGAAATTGAAAATATGTTATAACGTTATTTCAGTACTCACCTTTAAAAAGGCTAGGAGCTATTTTTTAACAAGTTTCAATGAAACTGTTAGTGCGGAATTAATATTTTTAAAGCTAAACTTATATGTTTTTCTTTTGAAGTTAATTATTGATTTACACGGATATTAATTTTCAAAATTCATACTTCTTATTTAACCCTTGTGTATCTACGGCAGATATTACTGCATATATTCAATTTTTTTTTATTTTTTATTATCAAATATAATACATAGTAATTTTATACAAGTGTTCTATCAATATATATATTTTTAAATCTAACATTGCATTATAAATTATAAAGGTGTACCCTCATAAAAAAACAATGCTTGTGTGTATGAGGGGGTGTTATTTATTTAGTTACTAATAATTTGCTGTAATGATTTTTCAAAGATATTTATTTTAAGTTTTCAGTGTAGTTTTTAATTGTGTTTTGAATTCTTTAAGATTATCATTAATTAATCTTATTTTTTCTGGTAAACTATTAAAGAATTTTATTCCCAAATATTTATAACTTTGCTGGCCTATTGTTTTTTTTACATATCGGGATTGGTAATGTGCATTTTTGTCTAAGATTTTTTGTATTATTGAATGGTTCGGTTTTATTTAAAATGTCTTCTTTATATATTTGTAATGTGGCGTGGTACAAATAAAGGGTGTTTAATTCTCTGACTTTAAATTCTTTAAATAAAAGTTCTGAAGGATATAAAAAAAAATTTTTAGGATTATTTTAATTAATAATTTTTGGGCGATGTAAAGGGTTTGTATGTGATTTTTATAAGTGCCGCCCCATCCTATTATACTTGGCAGATAAAAGTTTGCAACTATTTAAGGAAGAAGGTGACGGGGCTGAAGTTACCGAAATAGTTAAGTAATTAGATAGCGATCTAGTCGTTCAAATAACCTTTTCTCGTGTGTTTTTTTCTGTTGGTAATAAAAAATGTATTTTTTAAAATTTTACCCTATAATAAAAATTACCATTAATAATAACTGCACACAAAATGTCAGTGAAGACAGTCTTTCTCGTAGCACGGTTTGTGTAATTATTATTGTGGTACCATTAGCTTTTGAGCTTTTAAAAACTAGACCACACTACAAAACCGCCACCGCGTATAACTTTATGAGTGTAAAGTTTACAACAATATTTCCACAAGCAAAAGCCTGTTTGTTGGCATTTTAGGGCCAGTTTCTCCATTAAATTTACTGATTCAATTTTCTAGTTGTTTTGGTTTGACGGTGCTCATGTTTCTCAGAATTATCAGGAGAAGAGAACAGTTTAACTTGGATGAATAGAATTAGTTACACTTTATTAACAGTTTATCAGAGACTCTTTTAGTTAAATGAACG
This sequence comes from Drusus annulatus, assembly GCA_022651775.1. NCBI lineage: Eukaryota > Metazoa > Arthropoda > Insecta > Trichoptera > Limnephilidae > Drusus > Drusus annulatus. The sequence continues at coordinate 286,147 of JAGWCC010000629.1, forward strand.
GAAGCGAAAACGCTCTTTTCGGGCCATTTTGAATTCAATAATTAGAATGGCTCTTGTAAAATCGTGATGTTGGTCAAGTTCTTTCTTCATTTTTGTCATCGCTTATTTAATGGTTCATCATGGGCCTTAGCACTAAAAATATGCCTCCCTATTTAACACATTATTTACGACTCTTTCCTCTTCAAAAAGTAATAGCTCTCTGTTGGTTGTCAGATCATCTCGCTTGTGGGCGGTTTCTGTTTCGATCCCAACCAAAGAAGCAATCCGATGTTATTAGAATTCTGATGGTCATCTGTTACTCGGTTAACATGCCCACCATGATTCTATTGAGTGTGGAAATGGTGACAGTAATTTTGGCTACCTTTGTCTTACTCCTAATCCATTTGTAAGCTTTATTATCTCGAATAAGATCTCGAGAAGATACCTACCATAGTATAGCTCTTCGAAAGCTCTTGCACGTGTGCCTTTCTAATATTAATATAAAAAGTGCATCACTACTGCCATTCAGGTTTTTGCCTTTGAATATATATATATTTCAGTCATAACGTATGCAATCATGTGTAATAGTTCTTATAAAAAAAATGATTTACAACTTTTTTGTGGTTGCGAAAGCTGTCACTAAAAAGCATCCCATTTTCCTCAAAATATGTGGTGATACTAGATCACCACATCGAAAACGAAAATCACCAAAAACATTGTTTTTTTGCTGTTGCTATATTTGCTTATACGAGTACTAATAAGATTCTGGTATAAATAGATCAATATTCAACAAAATTTCACTCAATACTAAAATATTTCTGCCTATTGCCTACCGTAAAAAACTCTCCGACCTTCGAGGAACACCATAAAACGTGTATAGAAATGATAACATAAAGGTCGCGTTGATTTACGGTTGATCATATCGCTAAGTAGTTGTTTGAAAATGAAGTTTATTTTTATTTATTTCTCCGCGGAAACGTGAGTCGATGTATTTTTTCAGCGGGTATTAAAAATAAAACAGATCGATCCCCCGAGGGTTGTTGTACGGACGTAGAGGATGATTTATTTTGATTTTCTATAACTTGAGCATTAGGTTCCCCATTACATTCCAATCAAGTTTGAATATGCTTGACTTTAATGCCTACTGGTGAAATAAAATACCAAAATATGTTCTATGGAATTTAGAAGTTATCCATCCTGCAGATAAAAACTTAATTTTTAGTATTCTTATGACAACAACTTAACAGTCCACCAATGATAACAGGAACCGGACTAGTGCAGTGGTTCCTGTGCACAAGGGCGACCTAACGACCTCCGTGGTCACGCGGTTAATAGGACAAAATGATTTTTTCAGTTCTTGTTAGGTTTTTTGCGCATTTTAAAAGTCGCATGTATCTATCTATCTCATTCCTTTTTTTTTCACTCTCAATCTAGGTTGCTTAAGTTCTACTGGCTCCGGGCGGTTAGGACTCTAATGAGGTATTTACATAAATAATAAAATACAGAATAGATAAAATGAATATCTCACGAAGTCTTCCTGTGCCAAAGACAGCATGAATATGAACACTGAATGTGGTTCCAAATTATTGTCAATGTTGCCACGGATGTTTAAATTTGCCAAAAAAAGATGCCGAGAGCTTTTTCACTCCCAATATGAACAGGTATTGTGTCCACCTTATAAGGAATGGAAACAAATTAATGATATTAACTTTTTCAATCTACACTACCCTAGGTCAATTTCTCTCCGCAGGTTATCTTAAATTATCAAAAAACATATCTTTCTTTAAAACTACGCCATTTATTTTTGTCTTTTCGTATGTTTTAATTGAGGTTTTACATGACACGCCTAACATCAAATTTTACGTAGAATTGGCCTAAAAAATAATCTACTCTTTAAAGTACCAGCATGATCATTGGTTTAAAGATGCTTCAACTCTTCACATTGCATGTTTCATCAAAAATGATTAATTATAAACACTAATTGCATGATGCTTCAAAATGTCTACTTTTGGGTCACCCAGCAGCAAACTGTGTAATACTTTTCTGATTTAATCTCTGTCTATAAAACCGTTACGTGAATTCGACTCCGGTTAAAGCTTGTTTTGATAAAGATCCCGAGATATTCCCATATTGACTCTGCAAACATCCCTTCTATGTTATTACAGTGTAATATTTTTTGAAAGACATAACAGTATGTAATCTATATACTACGTTCATAGATGAAACCCTCGCAGAAAGATCCCCTCCTTTATTTCTGTTGCTAGGTGGAATAGAGATCGCCCTCTATTTATTATTTCACTAGTGCTACGATTATGTACGCACATAAACAAACAAAATCTGGTTGTAAACCCTTCCATAGAAAAATATATGTTTATTGACCACAAAATCTATTTCGTAGAAAAATGTTTGTATCAGCAAATACTCTCGAAAGGAGAGATGTCGCGTAATAAAAATCGTACAGCTCTTTCTGCGTGAAATGTATTTTTCAATTCAACTGTTTTTAGCTAGTAACGTAGTTTAAATCATGCGCTATGCGTACTGTCTGACTGTTGTGAGGTATATTACGGTTAATGCAGTGTTAAATGAATGGGACGTAACGCCATAATCGGCTTCGGATCTCGGCTTGCGCAAATAAATAAATTTAATTTTACGTGTGTCATTTCGCACGTAATAAAGGTAAAATAATGTAAGCGTAGCTTGCATACGGCACGTTCCAGAGTTGTAGGTCCTCTCGTTATCGTCCCGGTGAAAGACCGCCATTCAGAATCCGAAACGTTAATTGTAATTTTCCGTGTTTGCTGACTATATCTGAATAACCAGGTAATTCCCAAAGTCCCCAATTCTCCAATCGATTGGGGATGCCACAGTCTCGGGCAGTCAGAACCCTTGTGCAAGTTCCCATAGTTTTTTTGTACTTCCCTCATTTATTCACTTTATCGTGTCATGCTTTTCTGGAAAATTCCAGACTTTTTCCATCTTAACTAAGAGTCTAAACCACCCAATCCTTGGAATATGTTCGGGTAGCAACGATCGTAATACACCCGTTCATGTTTTTACCACACATATGCTTCAGTGATCTTCTTTCTCCTGTACGTAGTCTATTTCTTTATCTGCCAATCCCATGGTTTGCTGCAGATTACAAGATAGTTTACAAAAGTCTATCATAGGTTTGTGAACTGCAACCCTCGCTTCCTTTGACAACTTTTTCTCAAACCACCGGGATTGAATAATAATAAATCAATGAAAAGGAAATAGTCCTGATACTTCCTGTCCTTCGTCGTATAATAATATCATATTAACTTGATATGCCGTTGAAAGTTTGCTTTATTAATGCAATAAAGGGGGTCGTAAAAAGCTCTTAACAAGGGTAATAAAGGTAGGGAGGAAATTATACTAAGTCGGGTATTCCCGACAACTTTTTTTGAGCTTCCGGATTAAACTTATCACTTCCTGTATTATAGCCGGAAACATAATACGCTCTCATCCAACATGAAATTCGTTTTTAAACCTCCGTGGTCGAGTGGTAAGACGCTCGACTACGAATCCAAAGGTCGCTGGTTCAAACCTGGCGTGCGCCAGTAACTTTTATTTAATTAATATGTGTCATAACACATTTGATTCATATAAAAATGATATAAAGTTTGTTTAGAGTGGTAGATACTCTAAGTAACGCCCTGGAGAAAGACCATCATTCAGAATCGAAACGTTGCTTGAAATGGCTTTAGCCGTGTTTGGTGACCAGATCCGAATAGCCAAGTACTTCCCAACCTTCCTCTTCCCAATCTCTTTCCCCTCCCCATTACCTTCAACCTCACAACATACCCTATTTGGGGATACATGAGTCTCACTGGCTCTAGACGGTTGGGAGCAGTTGAGACTCTTTTGCGGTATTCATATAAAAAATAAAATAAAAGTTCAATTAAATACTGAACCAGTGCAAAAATTCTATTTTTGGAAAATCACGCTTAAACATGAAAATGAAATATATTTTTTCAAAAATAAACTATTTTTTTTCCGTTTTCCGAGATGATACTATATTTCGTAGTTTTTAGAAAAATATGTATTTATTAATAAAAATTAAAAATTTAAATTCAGTTTAAAATTGTCCTGATAATGGAATGGTGCTTCCAAAGCCGGTCGACACAATATTAAATAATAGGTGGGTATAAACAAAGTTTATTTGTTTTATTTATATTTAAGTAAATGCTTTTTACGAATTTGAAATATTTATTTGTCAAATTGATAACGAAGTACAGATTTTATTTGGCACATTTTCTATGTTCAGTATTCTCTGGAGAGGGTCTAAAAAAAATTTAATTTATCTTTTTGAGAAAGCGCGTCCAAATGTGAGAATCTGTCTAATTATTATTTCATGAAATTTTGACAAGTATAAACTAATTATTAAATTGTTTTTTTAAATATTGGTAATCATCAGCAAATGATGATGTATTTTTTCTAAACCTAAGCAAACATTATTAAAAATAAAAAAAGAATCTGCCAAACACTCCATGAAACACAGTTTTATTTTTTTTTTTTTTTTTAATCATCGTCTTATTAGATAAACTAAAATGTTTGTGATTTCGAATTTTAAATGTGCCGTGATTAACCAAATTCAATTTGTGTACAAAAATAAATGAAAATGCTTATTTGAAAATTGAAACCTTAAACGTCACTTAACTAATTTTTAGACAAATTTACACATTTTGTAATTTTTAGGGTTGGGTTTCTTCTGTTTTACGATAAAAGGACTCTTAACCATCAAAAAAATACATTATTTGGAGCCATCTGGCATTATTTATTATAACATGCAGCAAAATGCACATCCAAACTGATAACTAGTCAGTGCTAATTGCTGCTTCAATAAGCGTACATAATCCAAAAACCATTTCGAAACGATTGATTGGTTTAGTGAATCAAATATTTCATCAAAAAATCTCTTCCGATGAAACAATTATTTAAACAAATCTGTTAAAATTCATTCTAATGAAACAGTAATCCAAAAAGTTCAATTTTCCGAATACGTGCTAGAATATTTGATTAAAACTCGTTTAAATACATTGAATCCTAAAATAATTAAATCACTTTAAAATCATTTGACAAACCGGATATTCGAATCAAAAAATACATCCGCCCTTCCCTAGCAGCTCTAATGTGCTTTTTAACTTCTGAGTAAAATGTCAAGCCACTACTCGTCAATTAAGTTCAATCACGGGTTGAAATTGGCAGTAAAACTACGCATTTCCTCGATTATTAGCGTTACTCGACAGTCAATGGCCAAATAGATAGTGAAGGCTACTCGACGAGTCGCACTAATCTGAAATTTACTCACAAGTGGTGAAATACTACTTTTACTGAGCCTTACTTTCCATGAACTTATTTCAATAAAAACCATTTATCCCCAAGGTATCTTTTCCACATTGCTATTTCTATTAAAACTTTTCATATTTTTAAAGTTGGGTCAGTCCTTCTTTTTCCCAAAATATATATTTAATAAAAATAATCTAAAAAATAAAAAGTTGTTTCTGAAAAAATTAAACGTATTCCCTTTTGTCTTTTCACAGTGTATAATACCATATGTACCTATATATTGTCATATTAAAACCAGGTATCTATTTAGTTTTCTCATTAACAAGGTCAACGAAGCGAAAGAATTTTATAATCAAAATAGAACGGTGCATCATAAATTTGTAGGGTTGCCATATTAAAATACATTTTAAAACAAGTTGATTTTTTGGTTTTTCCTTTGGAATATTTGTATTAACACTCTGATTCTTGTTTTATTCCATGTATTAAAATAATTATGAAAAGTTGTTTATACCTACGTTATTGAATTATTTTTTCTGTTTTGCTGAATTTTTTGAAATAATTAATTAGGTATAACATCTATATAATGTCGATAGTGAGCTTTGATGTTATAAAAATTACATAGTTTTTTTTCTGACGGCAATTTGTTTGTAAACACGACAATGTTCAACTAAAACTGCGATTTCCATAATTATATATAATGCTTAAAAAAATGTTTAAAACTTAAAAACGAACATACTTTTTACTTAATTCATTTTTTTTGTTCCGGAATAAGAAGATTTCTAAAAAAGACTTTTGCAAACGCAACTATTTCCATACCCAATTTTAGTAAGAAGCTATAGAGCTTTTTTAATTTAATAATTTGTTGATTTCTCCATAACTTTTAACTCTTGAATAGAAAGAAAGACGTGGATAAAAGAGTGTTAAAATTTCGGCCAAAGCCGGGAACTTGAGGCTAGTATTATTATTAATCCTTTAAACGTTTCGCTATTTTTGATGATGTCTCAAAATGGTTTCATTTTAAAAAAAAACGGGATGTTATTCACTCAAAAGCACGGTATGTTTTTAATTCTAAATATTGTATTCATGCTTATGAATGGGAAAGATGCCACTTTACTTGTTTTCGGCGTAAATTTCAGAAGTCCAATATACATTTTATTCCGCTTCAATTAATCATCGGCATGATACATATCCATTCCCGACCCTCCAGAGGGCAAACACAATGTTGCCATTCTTCGTCCGTTGTTTTACCGCTTTCTTTTCGGCGGCGCCGCGGTTAATAAATACGCGGGAGGTTCATTTATCAAAAACACGGAATTTTTTTGTATAAGCACTTTAAAACGTCCGTTCCTAGAGTACGTACCTCTTTACTTTTATTGTTAGATACCAGTACTTATATACTTCATGATTCAAATCTGAAAACATACTTACATCTGATCCATAAAACAAATTCATTTGCGTTTGTTTATTTTCTATTGTATAATTTATGTTGTATTTCATTACAATATATATAAAACAAAAACCCTTAATTTATTAGAAAGAAAATTCAAAATTAAAAAAGGATTTTTTTAGTATTCGTCGAGAATTCACGCTGAAGTTAGGCACAGATTTCAGACGTTTCTTGGACAACTGTCGAACGGTGACTGAACTATAAACGGCACAAAGGATAAAAGACAAGACGAAACAACTCATGTTTTCCGTCTAGGAAGGGCATAGGATCGAGTTGACTGTAGCAGGCTTAAAATATCGATCGACCTGAGGTGTAAATTTAACTTAGTTCTAATGAACATTATAACTGTATTCTCATTTTTTTTTCAAACTAATCTCTCGGGAAACAACTAATTCATTGTTTAGAAAAAAATCATATGATTCTTAACGCTAATGTTATTGCTGAAAAAATGATTTGGAAATCTTGAAAATCATTTTACGGTGAGAACATAATTTTATAACGTCAGTTTTTATTCATCCCAGTGCATCCTTTGAAAATATTCGATATTAATGCAACAGATTCACTATAATATAATAATTATTAATAATTAAAAATATTATTTAGTGATAAAAAAATGGTTTTAATGATAAAAAAAAAATCTGCGATGTAAGTATTTTTACACATCAAAATAATTATTTAACCAACTAAGTAGTTAAATATCACGAGGGTGGGCAGAAGGATATACTGCCACACAACTTTGTCTTGAAACATACTCCTTGATTGATATTCATACCATATTAATAAGCTCTCATGCGGAACAATATCGACATTGAGCGAATTTGGACGTTGGTGTCGAATCGACACTTACGCTTTAGGATATTCATTACGGTGTCACGATCAACATGAATTAAAGTGGTTGCCTTTTAAATCCCCCACCTAAATAATATAATGTAATATGTAGAATGCATACTTAATTTGAACGATTAACCAACCAATTTACCTTCTTTATATCGATACGTAGAGTAGATAAATCTTGTCAATGCAAGTTTTACTGTAATTAAGTTATGCCGGCCGCCAACGTTGATGATTTTCTAATAATATTAATTTCAAAAGTGTAAGTGCAATAAAACATTCTCGTTTTCGGTATCAACTCAATCCCAGCCCATAAGTCTAAGCGAAACGTGCACTGGATACAGCTCCACGCTATGTTAATCTGGTAACTTGATCTGGATATCTGAATTTTTCCAGCATGCTTTGTTCCTTTCCCGACACGCAACGCACACACTGAAAGACTTCTGAATACAATAAGACCCTTTGTTACTACTACAATTTATTCAGATATACTTTACGAAAAAAAAATGGATAGTACAATTTTTTTCATCCTTCTGCCCAGAATTAATTAAATTACAGTTTTCACAGAATTTGGAGAATCTTGTGAGAAACAAAGTTGAACTAGAAAGGAAGAAAGGGAAGGTTTGTAATTACTTGACTAATTGGTTCTAAGAACTGCATGTAGCTAAAACCATGTAAGAAACGTTTTAACGAATCGGCAAAATCTTTGGAAAGGTAAGCACTGAATAGTTTTTACTAAATCTATAGACTTTTAATGCTTAAAGTTCAACATTAAAGACATTTATAAATAATGTTGGAGGACTCCTTTTGCACAATCAATGGTGATATTTTTCTATAAACTGAAGTGAGACACTAATATTAGTATTTTGCTCAATCATATACCAAACTGAATTCTTAGAATTATTTCTAATTTTGAAACTGTTAATTCGTGGTGGAATTCCATTTTAATGATTTAACAAAACAAATATATAACTTTATTCCACTTTTATTTTATGACTGGACCGGTTTCAGCCTATGACGGCCATCTTCAGACTAGTACATGTTGTTGCTAACCTGCGGCTTATATACTATTTTTGGGGATGTCAGGGGTAGTAAACAATGATTTTACTTTAATTATATTCATCAGTATTGTTGCATGATTTTAATAGTTACAGGGTAAAAGTTACTTTTAATTTATTGGTATTATTTTTTTATATATCTATCTGGAATATTTATTTATTTTATTTAATATTTAAGATGGGTTACAGTTGCATTTCTATAAATATGAATTGACAATGTATTTATATAATGAAAGGTTGGTGAATACTGATTGTTAATGAGTTTACTTTAGATTTTCCCATCTTAATTGTGATGTCCACATGTACAACATAATTTTCTAATTATTGGGTTACTCCCAGCATTATGGTATAATTAGTTTTATGATTCTATTCATTATGCACTGTTAGAGTAGATTACTTCTATTATTATATAATTTCTCGGTATCAAGGAATTTTTAAGTGCTATGCACTTGTGTAATAACTTACATTTATTGTTATTACCTATTGATTGTTTGGAATTTTTAAGTGCATTTACATTATGATATGTTTTTAGTTAGAAATATACATTATTACATTGGATCGGATGATGAAATTATAATGGATATAATAGCGGAGACTAAGCAAATGATTCAAGTTGTTTATTCATGACAAATTGTGGGTCAACTTTTTTAGTTAGACGGGTTATTTCTATTGATTCTAGTCTGTCTAATTTTTTTCCTTTCACGCACGTGTGTAGAACTTTAACATCTCTGTCTTTGTCAAACGAGTGTTTGTTATCTAGTAGGTGCAATGCAACGTTCGAAAGTTCACCTTTATCGTTAACCCAATTGGTGAAATGTTCTTTTATGCGTGTTTTGAACGCTCTACCCGTTTGGCCTATGTACTGTGACGGGCAATTAGAGCAATTAACTTGATAAACCCCTGAGTTATCTAGTTTTTCTCTCTTGTCTTTATTGTTAGTCAAAATTTTTCCTAAGGAATTTACACTGTAAAAAGCTGTTCTATATTTATCATTACTTGTAATTCTAGAGATTTTAGTGGATAGTTCGCCAATGTATGGGGTTTTTGCCCATTGTTTGGTGAGAACTTCGTCATTTTTCTGTGTAAGGCCTTGTGATATTAGTTTTAATGTTAGTATTTTTTCTTTTTTCTTTATTAAATTATTAATTGTTCCGCTACTATATCCATTATTGTTGGCAATATTTTTAATAACATTAAGTTCATTATTAAAATTAATACAATTTAAGGGTACGTAAAAAAGTCTGTGAATGAGTGAATGGAATACCGACAATTTGTGTGAGATGTGATGCCTAGATGTATTGTGTATGATATTATCACTATTTGTTGGTTTTCTATATATGGCAAATTCTAATTTATTATTGTTGATTTCGATACCTATGTCTAAAAAGTTAATTTTGTTTCCCCCCATTTCCATAGTAAACTGGATTGACCGATTGATTTTATTAATTTCTTTTAGAAAAATATCTAATTGTCTATGCGTTCCTGTCCAGATAATCAAAATGTCATCAACATAACTCCGATAAAGAAAAACATTTTTAAAAGATTGTCAATTGATTCTTGACAATCTTTTAAAAATGTTTTCTTAGTGATTTTCAATTGATTCTTCCATGTAATCCATGAAGAATTCAGCTAGAACCGGCAAGATTGGGCTGCCCATGGCTAAGCCATTTGATTGAGTGCAAAAATTATTATTAAATCTGAAAAAAAATTGTTCTATGCAAGTATTTAGTAAGCTATTTATTTCTCTCCTCTTTATAATATTGATGTTAATTTTTTCCATATAATTTTTAATAATTATTTTAAGTTCATTTATCATGTATAACAATAAATTTGATCAAAGACTCGATACATGTTATTGGTGATTCGATGGTCCAAATTACCAATGAATCATTGAATAGTGGAGTATTTCCCAAACCTTGGAAGACATCTGTGATAACACCTATTCCAAAAATTGACAACCCAAAAAAAATTGACGACTTTAGACCTATAAATTGTTTACCCAAATATGAACAAATACTTGAATACATTGTAAAAGAGCAACTTACGGAATATCTCGAGGCCAAACAGATATTAGTTCGACAACAATCTGGTTTTAGGAATAAATTTTCTTGTGAAACCGCTATTAACTATGTAATACATGAATGGAAAAATTTTAGAGATGTAAAGAGTAAAATTATTGCAGTATTTTTAGACTTAAAAAAAGCGTTTGAAACAATCGATAGAGATAGATTAATTATAAAATTAAGAAAAATTGGAATTAACGGGAAAGAAAATAAGTGGTTTGATAATTATCTAAAAGAAAGAACACAAGTAACCAAATATGGTGGGATAACATCTGAACCACTTCCTACTAGTAAAGGTGTTCCACAGGGCTCGGTCTTGGGTCCACTGTTGTTCATTATATATATGAATGATATTGTTCAAGTTTTAAAACATTCCTTTATACAATTATTTGCAGATGATACATTATTATACATAGCCAGTAAGAATTTACAAGATGCCATTGAGAAAATACAAGTTGATTTAAATTATGTTACGATTTGGTTAAACCGAAACAAACTGAAATTAAATGTTATGAAAACAAAGTTTCTGATAGTGGATAGCCAATGTGGAAACGTGCAGGCAACACTAAACATTGATAGCACAAATATAGAAAGGGTTAGCAGTATAAAATATTTGGGTGTAATAATATATGATAAGTTAAAATTTGACAAACACTTAGAATATATAACTAAAAAAATTCTAAAAGGTTGGATTCTTAAAAGGATCAGAAAAAACTTGGATCTCAAGACAACCCGCCTTGTATACAATTCTATTGTAACTCCGCATTTAAATTATTGTTCTAGTGTTTTATTCTTATGTAACGAAGCCCAAAAATAATAAACTGCAGGTTATACAAAATAGGGGATAGGGACGATTTTGAAATAATATTTTTACTAGAGTTCAAATAATGTTGAAATTTAAATATGATGACACCTAAACAACATATTATACATAATACTTTAACGATGATTTACAAGCTTAAAAAATAACATAAATATCAAAAAATAATATTATATATAATGTAAATATTCACAATTATCCCACGAAGTTGTCATGATTTTAGGCTTCCCCAAAAAGTCTTGTGTACTCAAAACAGCGTGAATTATGTTTTACCACATATCAACAATATACGTAATAACTCATATTAAAATACGTCTTACTTAATATTATATATTGAACTACCTAGGATTTTGTTTAATCGCTGCATTACAAATATTTCGGTTGCAGATATTAGAAGAAACTTTGATAACAAGGTAAGTCGTTCCGAGAATGAGACACAGTTTAAAAATCAGTCAGCAGCTAGTTAGTCGTATTCATAATTATGATTTCGTTTCGCTTATTTAATTAATTTCAACAGATACACTGATAGAAAGATGAAAACATGTCTACTTGTATTTTCTGAATTTTGTAATGGTGATGTACTTTTAACTATTCTCTCTTAAAGCGTAATATCTGTGTTCTTAAGTAGGTAATGTCTAAGTGACATTTCCATATTAAGTTACAAAGATTTAAAATTTTTGATAATTTGTCAAGAACAAAAAAGCCACCACATCGTGTATCCCATACATATATTTCAACTATAAAAAGCAGTGTAAGAAAAGAGGTGTTGGCCAATAGGAACTAGAAGAATAACACCTTATATTAGATTCTGAATCAATCACAGAATTTTAAATTCCTTCATCCATAAAATGAAAATATCCATTGGAGCCCATACAACAAACTAACTTTCTAAAACCCAAATTCTTTCATTGAAAGAACAAAAAAGGCATTTCTTTAACTTTTATAGATTTGTATAAAAAAATCATCTATTTTCTCATTCTGTTGTGATACCGATACCCTATTGTAGTACATACAATGTAGAACCTATTGTTTGTATTTTTCCTTTTTGTCTGGCAGCCAATATACGTGTGGGCACAGTTTTTTCGTGTTTGAAATATTTTATTTTCATTTCTCTACTGCGTATCCGCCCTGTGTGTTTTCACACGACTAAAATATTATTGGAATTTTCTTCAAATTTTCTGATTATTAAACTTTGTTTGAGTATTTTGACTTCGTTACGTGTACATAGGTGCTGCAAAGTGAAACAATAATTTGAATGATTAGACCATCTTATGTGCGGGTAGCGTAATGGAAATAAATATATTATTGATGGGGGCCTTAGAGTATTTTATCTTTTCTTTTCAAAATCGAAGCCAACTGTACTTTTTGTATACGCGTAACTACTCGTACTATGCGGTGTTGCCCGAGTTTTAACAGCTTTTTGTCATTTTGAACGTATCAAATCTATATATAACTTGATGGATTGTCTTAGGACCATCATTCAGTATCAAAACAATGCTTAACATGCTTTCGCCGTGTTTAGTGACTAGATATGAACATCCATGTATATTCCAAACTTTCCTTTTACTCATCTCGTTCCTTTCTCCACATGTATCAGTCTTACAGTATACCATATTCCCACCGGATAAGCCGAGCACGCATTATTATTCAATGTGTATACGCATCAAAAAACTTTAGAGTTTTTAAAAAGAACAGAACTACATTTAGTAACTAGTAGCCAATAATAATTAATTGAATATTAATTACACGAATAACATGAACATTTTAATGTTTTTTAATAACTTTTTTTTTCTACATTTTTTTTCATAATTGGGCTTAATTAGATATTTTAGAAGCCTTCCTGTTCTTTTGTTAAAATTTAAATGTTATTATTATTTTAATATTTTCTCAACCAAACTGGGAGTATTTGTATTTGTTTGATATCGGGGTGAGGTTGCAAAATATTAGCAGCCGGGCATTACAAAATGTGCTGACTCGACATTAAAGTGGGTTTTACATAAATGCAGATCCTATAATCTAAATGTTTGCAACTTGTTCGTTGATATTTAATTTTGTTTCATACACTAACACAAGTTTCTAACGGAAAAATTAGTTCGGATTTTTCAATGGTGTTAAACGTGTGCGACAAAAAAAATCGTATCCCGTTGTCGAGACCCGAAAAATGTTTCATCATTTCCTGGTAGAGGTATATATATCTATATGCAGTAAAAGTTAAATATTAGGAGTTATATTAGATACAAAACTAACCTTCAACAAGCATGCTGAGTATACACAAAAGAAAATTGGGAAGAAGATACTTTTTTTTTAATGAATTCGTGAAAAAAAATCCAGACCACAATTACAATTTACAACTCCATTATTCCTCCACATTTGTATTACTGCTCAACGATTCTCTGTTTGTGTAATGACAGAAAACTAAACAGGTTTCAAATTCTCCAAAATAGAGCAATGAAAATTATACTTATGCGAAATAGATACTCAAAAGTAACTAAAATGTCAGAGGAACAAAATTGGCTAACAGTGAAACAGACGCTAACATTAAACACATTGATGTTTTTATATAAAATGAAGAACAACCTGTTACCGAAATATTTTTCTGACAAAATAATCTACAATGTGGATATTCATAAGCATAATACAAGAACATGCAAAGAAATCAGATCACCAAAAAAGAAGAAAAGAAATACACAAAATAAAGGGATGAAATTTTATATTGCGCTGCAAAATTATGGCAGTTAATAAATTTGAAATAGCCTATAAGAACCCTTTAAAATACACATATGGTAAATCAAAGTTATAAGTAGTATATCAATTATAATATTCTTATTAATTTAAAAAGGAATTAGTTATTTGTAAAATTTGATGTGCGAGTAACTAATATAAAATAAATAAAACCAAAAATAAAAATATTAATCAACCAGATTTTAGAGACAAGCTTTCCAAACCTTGGGTCACTAACGGCCAATAAGCGGCGGCACTAAAGAGTGCCTCAGCGGCTTTTGCATATAGTCAACTGTGCCAAAATCATGCAAAACGTCATGTAACATCAAAAAATGCAAGATAATAATAAATAAAAAATCCATATTTTCATGGAAAGCAATCGCTTTGTGGTTTGACATATTTAAAGAAATTAAAAAATAACTTTGTAAAAAACCACGAATTTTGTTAGAAAAATATATTTTACTACCGATTGGTTTCGCTTAGCCTAAGCATCATCGAGGTACAAAATTAAACTAAAACAAAAATAAAGTGTGCGGTTATATACTCGTATACATACAGAGGGAGAACAAAATATGCAACAATTTTTTTATAATTTGTCCTCCCTCTGTGTGTATATATAACCGCAGACTATGTATTTTATGTCTTAGTTTAATTTTGTACCCTGATGATGCTGAGGCTAAATGAAACCGATCGGTCATAAGAATTAAATTAATGTTCGTGGTCATACATAGAGTTATTTTTACATTTCTGTAAAACTTCCATTTCAAAAACCTTCAAAATTCAATTTACTTCATACGAAGCGCGGTTTGACTCAAAAGGCAAAGTCATATCATTTTTCTTTTCACTTATATGTCTTTCCACATTATAAATTAGGGCGTTAATAAACACACTGGATTCAAAACGCCCGACTTACACCTAGGCGTTGCGGGTTCAATCCCCGTCCTTCGACCTTAATCTTCCATCATAGCAAACGCGACGATTCCAAATTTGACTGATGGAAGTAGGGAGAATCCAAATAACGTCTTGCAATAAAGAAGTAACCCGATAGCAGAGCGTGGTGGGCGTATCTGCGTGCCCAAAGTCAGATTAATTTTACTTTCTTCGGGTAAAATTTATGAAGCATTTTTAAATATCGAAATCTTTCTCGCACAAATATTAAACTTCATTTGCCTGTTTGGGGCCAAGGAGTCTAATTGTCTAATGTTAATTGGCATCATCAGTTTTCTTTCAAATCAGTACAGATTACAATTCTATTATTATTTTCATTTAAATTAAACACCGACCTCCGTAGCCGAGCGCTTAAAATCCACGACTACATTTGGTTAATTAAAAATAAAACAAAGTGTATTTAAGGCACGTTTCTGAATGACGGATACTCTAAGTATCGCCCTTGTGGAAGACCACCATTCAGAATCGAAATTTTGAAAATGAAATGGCTTTAGCCGTGTTTGGTAACTAGATCTGAATAACTAGATATATATTGCAACCATTTTCCTTTCTAAATCCTTCATATCCCTTCATCCTAATAACATTCTTCAATTTGGGATGCCATAGTTCCACTGGCTCCGAACAGCTTGTATTCTTGTGTGGTATTCACACTCAAAATATAACCTGACAATATTTTAATTCCTCCTACTAGCATCTTGTGAAATGATGGAGGACTTAGGTGATCGAACTTACCTCACCTTAGTGAAAATTCGATGCTTTCGACTGCTCGACCAACTAGCCCATATATTGTTTTTGTTGTTGTTATTATTCGTTACTCGAGTTTTAATTATTTTTTTATAGTTTTTGTGTTCAATTCGTAGAACTCCATTTTTTAATATATTTTTTGCATATTCGGTAAAAAGCATTTACTTTGTGGTTTGCCATATTTATAAATAAAACACATAAACTTTGTTTGTAACCACTTTATTATTTAATATTACGTCTACCGGTTTCGGAAGTACCCTTCCATCATCAGGACAATATTAATATTTTGATACTGTCCTGATGATGAAAGTGGTTACCAAACAAAGTTAAAGTGTTTTACAAATAAATATGGCAAGCCACAAAATAAATGCTTTTTACGAATATGTAATATTAAATAATAAAGTGCTTATAAACAAAGTTCATGTGTTTTATTTATAAATAATTTAATTGATTTAAATTTAATAGTGTAATAATTTAGTTCTGCCAGTTTTAGTTTTCATTTCAACTGACAGCTGTTTCGGCGTTTAAGTTTAATAATGGGATCTCGGGAAAAATTATCTTAAAACTATAAATTCAATAAAACTTTTATCCTGCCGATAGAGCCGAATCCTTGGATAATGTAGATCCCGCACCCCACTGACTTCCATAATTTCAAAGCTCATCTTAATAAAACGGCGATGCTTCCGCTCTGGAGTGTTGTTAAATTGCCACCGCAATTTAATATCAAAATGTTTAAGACGCCCATTCTTTTTGTGCGGATAAGCGTGAGGTCGAGATAAAATTTTATAAATTGACCGACGGAGGCGAACCTGAGAACAGGCCGCAATAAATCAACCAGCGGATGATATTTAATACGCAAGAATCGCCTCAAAGTAGTTGAAAATCCGCTAGTTGTAAAAATATATTACAGTTTCAAATGTGGACATTAAGAGCATCTTGTTTCTTAAGAGTGAAATAGTATTTAAATAATTATGTAAGCAATGTTTTCATTGGAATTGATTAGTCTCTTAGCTGCTTGACTGGCTCTAGAAGTGAATCTAGTAAATGCACTCAGTATCGCCCTAGTGAAAGACTACCATTCAGAATCAAAAAGTTGCTTGAAATTGCTTTAGCCGATCTGAATAACTAAGGACTTCCAAACTTTATATTTCCCTATATCCTTCTTCTTCACTTATCCACCCCCTTCAACCTCACAACATACCTCAATTAGGGGTGCTATAGTCTCACTGGCTCCGGACACTTGGGACTCTTGTGCGGTATTCACATAAAAAAGCCCACTGGCGTCCAGATTTTAACATAGTCCTCATTTTTTCCAGGATCGTCGATCGGAAACCTGCAGTCCGCTTAATATCGTCACAGCCAATTTCGTATTTGGGCAACCTCTGTTCCTCTTTCCCAACCAAGGGTCTAGCCAATCCGTCCGACGATATTGTGATTCTAATGGTCATCAGTGAGTTGTACCGCATGCCCAGAATAGTTTCATTTGAGGTTGGGGATCAGGTGTTTATTTGGGCCACCTTAGCTTCTTATGCACTCATCTGTTTTTCAAACAACCATGACCCTCTCAATGGCTCTTTGTGTGGTGGCCATTCTCGTCACAATTTTTTTGGTTTGATTCAATGTTTGCGCTTTTTAAATATTTTATAAGCGTTTTTATACTTTTATATCTTTCTCGATCAAGACCTCGATGGCTGAGAACACAAAGCAAAACGGTTGATTTTAACTCAGATTCTCATGTTGGTTATGTTTATTATGCACTAAGAATCTCTAAAGTTGAAATGCTGTAATCTGAAATATCTTCCATTTAAGCTCAAGATTAATGTATAATTTAAAATTAGATGTTCTCTAAAACGCGGGCTCTCTCTTTGAATGAGAATGAATGTTATCTTACAAATTCCACTCATCGATCTTCATTTTACAAAATTTCATAGAAAATACACTTTATTTATATGCGTCGCAACAAGAGAGTTCTACTTCCCGGAGTCACTAAGACTAAGACTTCAGCACACATAGAGGAGAGCTTTTCATAGACCGCAACTAAGCAAAGCACAAGTCGATCATAGCGATATAGTTCCATTCTGGAATAAATATTACTAAAATAAACCTAAAACTCAAGTAACCACTGCAGAAACATGCAAATATCGGAGGCCTGTTTTATCTATAATTCTATAGGAAATTTCTTTTCTGAGTGGGAAAAAAATACCATCACAGAAGGGTATTCTATTTTCCGCTCTCCGCTTTGAGCCCGTAAGCCAGGACCCAGATCCGAGCAAAATCTACACAGCTCATCTATAATAACATGAGCCAAATTTCACTACGAATAAAATGCCTAATTTATAGGATTATTTTGTTTCCAAAATTAATAAAAAATAAATAAAATTATTTTGTTATAATATCAGTCAATTCATCGAAGGTTATATTTCAAATTTAAAATATAACTAACTAAACATCACGCCGTTTCTCCCCGCAACGGTAAGCAGAGAGGACGGACCGTCATACAACTCTGTCTTGGCACACACTCCTTGCCTCATTCAAATTCATACATACTGTTCTGTTTTTCTGACTCTTCACATGGCCTGATTCAAGTAGTTCGGGCGTCACCGACTTCTTTTTCCACTCTCTTTCGCATCATATATTCTTTTCTCACTTCTTTCTTGGTTCATTCGCTCTACATGCACAAACCATCTAGGCGTCCCTTTCTTGATCATATTCATTACGCTTACATCAGCTTTGCATTCTTTCCGAATATCCACATTTTTAACATGGTCATACATAGTTTATCGCACATACGCCTCAGGGTATTTCTCATTTCTACAGCATTCAGTCTACTTTCATCCTTTCTCTGCCAGTTCCACGCCTCACTGCCATACATCAGGGTTGGTATAAGTACTCCAATGTGAACTGCTAGCTTCGCTTCATTAGACAATTTTGCGCCAACAACGTTCAGTCTAAACTTCTGGAGATTTTAAATATTGAAAAATCATTGTTTTTACCGATAACCTTGGTAAAAACAATGATTTACTACCATGCCCGAATAAAAGTACTTGTCTGTTGAATCGAGATCATATGGCCGATGGGTAAAGACAATCGCCCTTAATCTTTCTGCCATCAAATTGAAAGAGCCGACTCCCAGCTTCAGAGAATCAACGGGGGTTAAAAGGGTTCAAAGGTGAGCGTTACATAATATAGACAGTTTATCTGACGCAAGCCTCGCTCAGAGGGTAGTTACGCCGCTTTCGGGCGCCCTCTCCACTGGAAGCAAGTTTATATTTAAACGAGTTTGATCGATTTACATATTCGTTATGTATTAGCCTTTTGTTGACCAGTTGGAAATACTTTGCACTTGTGTTGAGTATTGGCGTCTCTCACGCATTCGATTCTGTCTTTTTTTTTTGGATATTTTAATTAGTCCACCTAATTTGTGGTTGAACTCTGTTTCTCTTCTTCAAAAAAGGTTGCCATATAATTATTATAGAATTGACATTTAATTTGAACACATGTCCAGTATTATCCTCATTTGATTGCTTGGGTTGTAATAGCATTTTATTTATTTGGCACCTCTCACGACTTCATTTGTTTGCATTATGCATTGTGTACGACCAGGGTGACTATATCGCCACGCAATTGGGGGGTTGGAGAGGGGGCTGGTGGGTTTAATTATTATTGAAGACGACTAAGTCAATGATTAAAGAGAGAGGTGTTTAATGGTAGAGGCAAGAGGAATGTATGCACTTTTAATACGAGACCAGTGACTGCCTTGCCTATCACTGAATTGAATATTACATTGGAAAAATTCCCATCGACGATTCACATCCAATAGGCACATGTGTTCACCTACTTCACTTTTAGGATTACCATTCTGAATATTGAAGAATTACTTCGTAATATTATGTTTGATTATCATATATCACCTCACTACAAATCTCGTCTCCGTGAATTCATCCATATTTCAAAATGTGCTCTAACAGTGGAGAGAAATCATAGTTAAACATCAGTTTTTTTTTTAGTTCAATATTTCACCATTCAATAATTAAAATTGCTAGCCAATACCTTTATCAAATTTATTAATGCTATCCTTCTAGATTAGGTGCATAATATTTCAACTGTAATCCATAAGGGAAGGTATCCGTTAACGAGACATAATTCATGCCTTCTATTTGAATAATTAAAGGGTTTAGGTTATGTATATTCCACCAAAGCCTCCCTTTTAGGTTTTAGGAAAGTATAATCATAAATTACAGATATTACGGTTTGTTACCCCCAAAATTGTCCGTGTACCCTTGATACTGCAGAAAACCAAACTTAAACCCTAGTATTGAATGAAGAATATTCTTTTAAAACTAATTTTAGTGCACAGTTAATAATCTGCTAGGCGAGCATGTAGAGGGATTGAGTTACGGTACTTACGGACTTATTCCGTTTTGAACACATGTTACCCTTATCAATTCATTTAAATTTAAAGAAAACTTGCTCAAAATAATACAAATTGTAGCCATACAACCAAGTAAAATTGTACGAAACCTAGATAATTAAATCCTTTGTTTAACTTAGCATTCAGTTCGCGCTGAATAGCTGTGCTTAAGAGTAATTAAAAATAATTTCGTAAGCTTTATTAATGCCACCTGCTTACTAACGGTTTTCTATTTACAATTCACGTTGTGAGGAATGTACACCAAGCATACTTTTCCAAATCTGTTTTTGTCTGTACCCCTACATGCGTTCACCGTTTTATTTATTCATTTTAAAAAGCTGGACAAAATCTTCCCGAATACCGTAGATTTATCGGCACTGACAATCTGACTGTTGAAATGAATTTAAAAACGGAGAAAAATAACTAAAACCCGCCAATAATACTTAAAAATAAACAAAGATAGTCTCTTACAGCCCAATAGTTTACCGAAAATGACTTGCATGATATAAATCAAATAAACTTGTTTTGAATTTTGTTGTTTAATAAGAAAAACCAAATAAGACGGAGTAAATATTTTCCGTACCTAAGCTACACAACGCTTCTGAGAGCTCCGAATGGAAGCTAAAATCTCACATCATTTATCTTACGTCATTTCAGTTTCATTTCCATAAATGTGTATATATTATTTAGCCGTTGAAGATCCTCTCCGTCCTCAACATGCAATGTCGTAAAATAACACTCCCGGCTTACCCAAACAATACGCCGCGACATTTTCTACTACGTGTACTGTCTTTATTTCATTGCTTCAAATCGAATATCGGAAAAGCTACGAAGAAAATCCACTTCAACTGATACAGAAGATGCTAGATTGGTACTTGCATCACGAAAAAGGCTATAATGTGAGGCGATTTTAATATATGTTTAATTGCGGCAAGTCCAAATTATTCAGTCAGCGGAAGGTCCCAGAGTTCGAACTTGGATCACTATATTGTTTTACTTTAATACTTTCATTATAAACCCGATTATTTTGTATGTCATTACCGCATAAGAGTCCCAACTACCCAAAGCAATATATATACTATAGTATCCCTAATTAAGATCATGTTGTGAGGTCAAAAGTAATGGGGTTAGGGATGAGAAAAGAAAGAAGTAGATTGGGAAGTAGCTGAGTATTTACGACTAGATCTGGTCAAGAAACACGGCTAATTCCATTTTTCAAATGCTTCGTGATTTGTATGGGTGAAAGTTACCAAAATTTGGGAAGCATAATTATTCATGAAAATCCTTTCTGTTCAAAGCTATATGATAATAATCTTCATTGAAAATACACTTTTTAAAAATAACTAAGAATTATTGCTTATTTTGAAACTGTTAATTCGTGGTGGAACTCCATTTTAATGATTTTAATAGTACCAATATTTTTAAACTCTATTCCGCTATATTTTATGAAAGACCTGATTGGTTTCACCTTATGACAGGCATTTTCAGACTGGTACAATTTTAAGTAAGTCCATGGAATATATACTATTAGGTCCGGAAGGGATGGATATTGATATTCACAGTGAATCGTCAAGAGAATGAAAGACTGAGGGTTTGTGTGATATTTGGTATTATTATTTGTTCGTTCCTTCGTTTGGGCTTTTCATAATCTGCCTCACTAGGCAAGCCTGTGTTGAGGCAGTCATTGGACCAGTATTATTGTTTGTGCTATTTTTAATTATGTCTATGATTGCTGTTTATTACAGCTTGTGAATTTATTATTGTATCTATAAATATTAACTTGGAACAGTATATGAATACAAAATTATTTTGTTATATGGTTGGTAATATCGAATTTGGGTGAGTGTATTGGTAAAAGCTCTATCATTACTATTAATTCATTATTTTGTATTATGATTGTTTTTTCTTAATTAATCACTTTGTTTTATATTTTTTGGAAGAATGTTGAAGATTCATATCGCAAAAGTTCTAAAATAATAAAGATAACAGTATTTTGAAGTTAATCTTTGTTAGTATTTCGAGTCTGAGGTCTTTTTATACAGTATTTACATTTGTTTGTAAAAAAATAAGAGAGGATTATTTCTACATATATATTATTATAAACACCTTGATTATATGGTAAGTTGAGTTAGGAGCAAAACCTATATTTTTATGACTTGGTCTAGAACAGATGAACCCTATCAATTCACTTCCCCTGCTATGATTCAATACTCAATAAAATATTGAAAGATTGCAAAATAAATCATTTTCAAGTGTTGCAAGTCAAAAAAAGTTTTTTATGGTTCTGAAGATGTATTTGGTTTTTCTTATTTTTTTGCAATGATTTAAGTGTGGAAATTCCATTTGAGGTTAAGTGCCGAAAATAATTTCCTGATCATGTGTTGACACTTTTTACTAACTTCATCGAAAAGTGTAAAACGATTCTTCGCTATAGGCACCACACAAACCATAACTTATGTGACGTTATTTTCGCAAATTCCATTTTATATTCCAATTAGAAATGCGGAGACAATTTGGTCCTAGTTCCACTGCTGCACCCGTCAATTCTACACTTCTCATATTTTTGTACTGATAAAACTTGTATTAAGCACATATATCAAAAATGTAAGGTACATTCTCCAGCTCGTTTACTGGTTGAATGCACATTTTTTGATCATCCAGTACTTTCAATATCAATGCTAGGAAATGAAAATGTAAGAAAATACTCCATATTTCGAAACTACAAATCGTCTTATCCTTTGAAGACAATATTACACGAATCGAATACGTAAAAACACTTCTCCAGTAAAGGGTTCAAGATTCCGTCTCCTTCGGTATTCAATGGATTCAAGTTGTTAGAGGAGAACGCAAAATCCATCTTAACCCCTTGACGCCACAAAGTGACCCTCTTGTGTTTATTTTTATTTACTAACAATATTTTGATCAGTTCTGCCGTATATTTTGTTTTTCTAATGTTGAAGGAATTGTGGTACGATTCAAACACCCGAGAATTTTATTTGAAAAATAATTTTTTTATTGGATTTATAAGAGGCCGGTCCTTCCTCGTATTGCGTCATTTACATGTTGAATCAACTGACAATGTATCAAATAAAAGACTAATATAAACAAATTTTTGGCTTGCGATGTACATAAATTGAGCAAGTACGAGTATATAAAGTGGACATGTATAATACTTAGAGTGGACAAGTCTACAAAGTGAACATGTACATAAAGTGGACATGTGCAAAAAGACACTATTGCTCTCGAAACACAATGTTCAACTCTACCTGATTTGTTATTAAAACAAGACCTTTCAAAATATAATATATATATGACAGATTAATGCTGGTAAAATCATATTATCCTTACTGAAGTCGGCACCGTAGCTGTGCGCATAATCTTTGTTTGTTGACTCGGTGTATACTAAATTTATTCGATGTATTTTAATCTTCATTCAATTAATTCAAATTAAGCTCCTCCACCATTTCCAAGTTTTTCATTACCCCTGGGTGGGGCAACAAAAACTTATAATATTCTCAGTAATCTAGATAGATTTCGTATTTAAGAAAAACTTTTCGAATATTCCTTTTTTTTAAATACCTTTAATTAAAAACCTTCATTTAATTAAACTTGTAAAGGTGGCTCTTATTTAAATTCCATTATTTTTGACTCGATAAAAGAGTTGTTAACAAGAAAAGTTTTGTACTTCTGTTGAACTTCGTTATAAAATTGGTTCGAGAAGATCAAAGTTGTTTTGGTTTTACGGGACAAATATTGGTTCCAAAGTAACCGTAATTAAAACCGAACTTATGTAGTTCAGGTGATATACACTTGCTAATGAAACTCAATGTTTTTTTTTGTTTTATCATTAAGTAATAATCTTTTTAGTGGTATCTTTTTGTAGAGGACTTTTTTCTTTTATTTAATTTACATATTTGCTATGTAGATAACCTAGTGGGTAGTGGGTAAGGGTTGTACCCACCGTAGGATGTTCGATTTGCAGTTAGACGAGCCGGATTCCATACTCACAACAGCTCGGAAACTTACTTTATTTCTAACACAAATGTTATTTTGTCGAAAGACAAAATGCCAAATTAAATTTTCCAGGCTCAGACTTTTTAACTGGCCATTTTTTTTACTTGCATTGGAATGCCAGAATTCTAAAGCTTTTCATCCTTCTGCATTATGTTTTGGAGAGTTTCATTTCATCGTATCATAATTTTAATAGCATAGTTTTTGGAATGCACAAGTTGTCATAAATATGATAAATATAATGTCGCTCATTTCAGCATGTTGGCTAGCTTCTATCTACAGAACGACAGCCAATTTTATATGCAAAATTAAGAACGAGATTGTGGTAAACTATTGTTGGAAAAACCAAAACAACACCCTCAGTTTGTTTCAATTTTGTTATCTGTGGTTGTGTGTTAAATTTTGGCTAACTTGTGAAAATTTAATAGCTTATTTTTATTTGATTGTTCTTAGTAATTTTGTGATAAAAATGTAATCACACTTAATATATTGTATAATATGGCACTGGGCTTAGATTAAACCAGAAAAATTGTAACAACCTTTCGACTACTGCAAACTGACTCTTCGTATAATGTTTGTACTACTTTTATGAACATAGTAGCCAAAAAACACTTTTGTGGGTTTGCAATTCTTACATTTTATTGTGTTAAATCATTGGGTATAAAGCAATACGCAATGATGATTGATATAAAAGGATAAGACACAAGTAAAGAAATAGTATTTGTTTGACTACGCTTGTCGTAAGTGAATAAAAAATAGCGGTCTAGTTAACATACAGCCAAATATAGGCTAACCTGAATCAACATCAAATACACGTCCACAAACGTAGTTTTCGAATGAATAAATCTTTTTTTTTATTTTTAAAAGAAAAACAAACATTCCCGGAATTACTGGAAAAGAATAACCTGACAATATTTGAAAAACTCCTACTGCCATCATAAGAAGCGGAAGATGTTGCTCGTGCAATGATGGAGGACTTAGCCAGCAGAGGGATTTAACGCACGATGCCCGGGTGGGAATCCGACGCGTTCGTCCACTCAGCTACCAATCGGCAAATAAAGCATTACTTTTTAAAAACCACTATATTGATGGTAACATGGTTTTAAACCAACTAAATAATGTAGTATTAAGATAAATAATCTTTAATTTAATTTTGAAGTCAATCCGCAAAATAATATTTCATTTGAAAATGTAATAAAAGTTTTAGTCAAAACGGATTCCTAACAAGGCTTATTAATAATGGTACGCACAGTTCAAATCCATCACGCTTAATACTATTTCTGGTCTATTGATATCTTCTAAAATCTAAACAGCAGAAGATATCAGTTTACTATACGGTGTCACAAATCAAACGTGGTATGGTATGGTATTTACATTGTGTATAATTACTATTCAAAATCACATAGCCCCAAGAACACGTTCGCTTTATAGTTTTTGTCCGTGGTACAAAGTTTAGTATGTAGCTCTAACGTAAGCTCGGGTAGTAAGAGTAAAATACAAAGTAGCATAAAGTTTGGAGCTAGAAAATTGCCTAATGATTCCCGTATCTCGTACAACATGTCAGTCACTCTCGAAACCACTTCCATACTTCAGATAAAATAGCGTTCTTTATTAACAATGCTAATTCCTCAGCGGAGGTTAGCACTGACTAGAGAACTATCTTGAAATTTCATGGTGAAATAAAATCAGCAAATCTCTTTATCAAAATGAAGGCGTCTAAATTTGTGACAGAAGGGGTAGTTAAAGATAGAGCTTAGCACATTTTTAGTTGGTGTCTTTGTATTTTTGATGAATTCCTTGTAATCTGCGGTTGGAATTTAATTTCAAAGACGGAGCTGAATATTCGCGTATTATAATGACGTTTCGCAAACGTTTGTAAATTTTGCATAAAACGTTTCGTCAGATTAGTCAAAGTTGGGAATTTAATCTCGGAACGCGCCCTTCATAGTGGCAGGTTGTAATTCCTTGTATTTTAAATGCATTGTGTTTGCGAATTGCAAAACACGTTGCAAAATCAACTTTGGTGCATATGTTCTGAAGCCAAAATGCACGAGGAAACTTCGTCTGAAACATAAACACTGTTCTTAGTCCTTCTAGGCGTACCCTTACTACTTGTGATATTAGTTGCCAATAAACTTTCGTTATAACAGCGTGCGATGGTTAATAATTATGAAACTTTTTTGTTCAAGATGAGGGATGCATGAGTTATTAAAAAATATTTTTTCATTTTTACGTTGCTGACTGAAAACATTGTATTTAAAACACAATTTCAAAACCCACACATATTTAATGAAAACTAATTGAACCCTTATTTAGTAAGTAACCCTAGAAATTTTCTGCACCATTTTTCTGCTTTGAGAACATTTATAATTTAACAACAATTTTTGTTTGTAATACGTACAATCTGATAAAGATTACTCGAAATAAATCACAATTTCAATTAAATAGTAATGAAGTCAGCCGTAATTTCAACGATTGCTTTTATCAAAGAAACGTGCTTAGTGACAACTCTAATAAGTTAGTTTTGTGAGATCTAAGAAAGACAATTCCGACCAATTAAAACAAAAGGTAACAGCTCTACGTACTTACATGTTGCTCAGAAGTTCTATGTTCATATATTCAAACACAAATGTGCACCCTCTATGTAATCACGGAGATATCTTAGGTGATACTAGGATGCGAAAGCGTGACGGTGAATATCTTGGTACTAGCTTTTCTCAGTTGAACCCTGTCGCAATTCCCCTAAGAAATATTAAAGGACTTTACATATCGCCAAAGAGCTTTGGCTCCGTGCCGTTGTAAATCAATACTAATGTTAGACTGTTAGCCTTAATGGGTGTTCTTGGACATCTTTTCAAAGTGCAGAAGGTATATTTATAAAATAATACGCTATTTTTTTAAGATTTAGAAAACCAATGAAACATTTGAAAGATTCCACACCACTTTAAAACTAAATAAAATCATAAGTTGTTTGAACAATGTTTGATTTGCATTAGACCATAGAGATTACTCGATACCCAATAAAGGACGTGATTCGACCGTGCGGGGAAAAGCATCGGAGTGGGCTTTATATTGAAAGTATAATTATATTTCATTATAATACACAAAAATTTGTGTGATAAGCTCGCCATAAAAGAGTATTTCTGACTGGAGGCAAATTGGCATGAGCCTCTCGCTGCGGACTTGTCGGTTAAATCGCCGTCGGGCCGCAGTGGATATACCTTAGAACTTTCACACAAAACTTTACCATTCTGAAAGCTCTGTTCTCGGAAATCCTCCCGTGGGTGGCCAAATTGGGAATTAATTGAGAACGTTTCCCCTAGTGGAGATATCGAGCGTCCATTTTGAAGATGACGAATCGTAATAATATAACGTGAGTCTCAATATATTTACAATTCATGTCATCTTGTTGTTTGCTTTGTACTGATTATTGGAAATTAGATTTTCTATCAAAACTAACTAATAACACAGAAAACCTTCTTTATTAAACACAGTTTTGTGTTGGAATAAAAGAAATAATAATAAAGAAATGAAAAAATAACTTTGTACAAGGCCACGAATATTAGTTTATTTTTCATGGCTGACCGGTTTCGCTTAGCCTAAGCATCATCAGGGTACAAAATTAAACTAAACTTTTAGTTTTATGTTGTACCCTTAAGATGGTTAGGCTAAGCGAATCCAGTCGGTTTTAAAAATTCAAATAATATTCGTGGTCTCATACAAAGTTATTTTTTTAGCTTTTAATCTGTCAAACCAGTGATTGCTTTCTATGAAAATATAATTGATAATAATTTTAAATTAAAACAAAAGTTATTTTAGCACCACTTTTATTGAAAATAGTATAGTATTCTACTCTAAGCATTAATTAAGTTCGGTTGTACAGATAAAGAATCTAAATTTTTCCATTCCGGCATTTATAAGCTTAAATGCAACGATTTTACAGCATTTTAAATAAGAAAAAACGGCCATAAATATCAATACGCACATGAAAAAATATTCAAGATGCCCAAAAAGGTATAGGATTCTGAACCACAAATTTCACCAACCTTCTGTAATAGATGTTTTCCATAGAAATGGGATAGGTCTACGTTCAAATAATTGAGAAGCGCTAGAAATATTTTTGTTTTGTTTTTTAAATTAATAAAAATCATTAACTAAACAATCAATTAAACTTATCGCCTAGCTTTATCTTAGACATGTTCCCCCTCTCGTTCCCTACCTCCCTACTCATTCCCTTTCTCACCTATCTACCCCCATCGAAGTTGATGTTCTATCTCTTTCTATTATATTTCCTTGTTTTGTTGTATTTATTCTTACAGTCTTGATGAAGGTTCAGGCTGAACTGAAACTATAATATTGTATATTTAATATAATGAATTCAATAAAGTGGCATAACACAAATCATTTTTTCAAATGTGAAATTACTATTTCGAACCACAAAGTGCTTGAGTGGGGTGAAAAAAATATAAAAGTGAGCAAAATAATTTAGTTAAATCGTTTTTTTTTTCAGATATTTATTTTGTGCTTAAAAAATGTTTGAATGATTGTTTAATTAAGTAAATAAAACAGATAAACTTTGTTTATAACCACTTTTATTATTCAATATTATGTCGACCAGTTTCGGAAGCACCCTTCCATCATCGGGATAATATTAAAATTTTAATAATATTGAAAAGTAGTAGTGGTTACAAAAAAAGTTTGTCTGTTTTATTTTATAAATATAGCAAACCACAAAGAAGATGTTTTATACGAATTTGTTTAATTAGGTTATTTCCAAAAATATGTCCACACTTGTGAAAATATCATGAACGATCAAGTTACAAACATTTCAAAATATAAATTACGTTTTGTGGAAATTGACACATTGACTTTTTCTTCACTAAACACATTTATCACCTTATTAAAAAAAAACTGCAATAATTATTCTTCCACATCTCATGTGTAATTTCATTGTGTTAATTGTTGAAAGGTGAACGGTAAACATGCAAGGCTTTACTTCACTCTCTTTTCATAGTAAGCCTTTTGAATAAACGAATCACTGATTTTTTTCACTACTAGATGCTTATCGTATTCAATAGCAGTTGGTAAGCATAATTTATTTAATCCCAATACTATATTATATTTCAGCGAAGGGGTTTTGGTAAAAAGCTGCACTTCTTGCAATCGAAATCATCGCATACAACTCAATGTGTATGTAGTGAATAAAAAAATGAGCAATGAGGTAGGTACCCGCGCTGAAAGTTTTTCCCAATCACGTACACGCCTTCCCTAGTAAATTTTGAAACACCAAACTGCCCAGTCACATATTCTTTGTAAGTCGTTTCCGAGGATCGTGACCCCCAATCCAATTGCCCTGGTGAACCAGGCTCATCCACTCTTCGCGGTCCCGTGCTGCTTGGAGAATGGCGCTCCTGACTCCTGTGGTCTTCCCTTGCTTCTTCTGCCGTCCACTTTGCCAGTGACCAGGAGCTTCTCCAGTCAGACTTGTTCAGAGGATCTTAGGATACGTTGTAGACAGACGATTGGCAGCCTATTTTAGATGCTTCGCTCTTCCGCTCATTCATACATAGTCACATCCAGTGGCTTGCACAGAGTTTTCGATCAGAATAGGCAATAGGAAAAACAGCAGATTGGTTGATTATAAAGATAGGTCCCAACAAATGTTACTGTTTGTTATTGGATTTGTTCTGTAAAGCACTGCCTAGATACTAGCAAAGATAAAAACACAAACCAGCCACTTGAACGCGCACGCAGCTCACAGCGTACATCCATACATATTTTGTGTAGTCTATTGAACATAGAGTAAACTACTTTGACGTTGGCGGCGTTTGGGTATAAGTAGCTACTGATTTTTGACACGTTATAGTAAGACAATCGATAGGGCGCTCGCGGTGGTGCAATTAACTGATCTTCACGCGTATTATTTTAAGTGTACATTAATTTTTTGCAATAATTTCATATTGTTCAATCCAATATACTTCATATTTTAATGCGGCAGGGTAGACAGTGTTTATGGGCCTATGTGGAGTGCACGCCTCTGGTCACATCACATAATCGTGAATATAAAGGCATGTTTACTGCTTAAACATATACATCTCACTCGGACGGTTCACTGTCTCAAGACGGTTGGGAGCAGTTGGGATTCTTGTGCGGTCACTATGAAAAATTAAAAATCGATAAATAAAAACAAACTCGACAATTTGTAAAACTTTCTTGCACGTACTTTAGTCACTTCTTAGGAAAAAAAATCTTAGCTTATTCTGACAAATTCGCTTTTTTTCAAATAATAAAATATGTCACATAAGTCCGAGTTTTAGGAAACCTGACTGTAAATTAACGTAACCTTTGAGAATTACCCCGCCATTTGAGTGCTCATCCAAAGAGCAAAAGGTTAATTCTTTGCAGTCCGCAGATCCCGTACTATAGGGGGTGATTTACCTGGTCAAAGCCGGCCAACTTACCCCTTTTCCCTGTTGACTTGAATTGCAAAATAAACAGTGAATTTACGAGCGACTCTCGGCTGCGTTTTGCAATTCAAATGTATTTCTGGCCGCATTTTTCTCCGTGTTTCGCATTTTGCCCAGTAGATGTCGCGGTTTTGTTTTCAATCCGATAAACAATGCATTTTAGGAATTCAATGAATGGAATTGAGTTTTTACTTTTCCGGGGATTGGTTTGATATTTATTTTGTGGTGATACTGTGTAATATGATTTTTACTAGAGTGGTTGTCTTCCAATAGAAATCCACACAAAACTTACAACATACAAAAACGATTTATTTAAGAAAACCCTCTAATAACTTCAAAAATGATAATTTATAGTGAATAATGCACAAGAGTCTCAAATGCTCCCAACCGTCTAGAGCCAGTGAGACTGTGACATATGACTGTGACCCCAATAGGGGTATGTTGTGAGGCTGAAGATAATGGGGAGGGGAAAGAAATGGGAAAGAGGAAGGTTGGTAAGTAACTGACGTAGTTATTCAGATCTGGTCAGCAAACACGGCTAAAGCCATTTCAATCAACGTTTCGATTCTGAATGGTAGTATTTCCTCAGGGCCAAGAATCTCAAAAATTGAGTTTTCAGTTTCGAACAAATATTATATAAAACACTAACCTCCCCGTTCTTACGATTCAACTAAAGTTCACGTATTTTATCAAAGGTTAATTCATTTTTCAAGCACGCTTCTGCAGTAGATTACAATATACGCATACACACATACACACACAGTATATCGGCACACGTATACAAGTAATTGTTGTTATCCCTAAACGAGGTAGCCCGGCGCGCTACCATAGGCCGCGTATTCCTTTACATCCAATTTTTCATAAAATTTTCCTCCTAAGCTCAAGTAGCAATACTTGTAGGTGCTTTGGACCGAACTGCACCCACATAGATCCGAACCCTATACACGTCTACTCACGACGAACGTTCACTAAGCTATTTTTCTTTGAGAAAACAAAGAGGCTTCTCGCTGTTGTGCAGAAAATGAATTTGTGAGTCAAGACAAAAGTAATTTAAATTTATGGAACCACATTGTGCAGTTTAATAAGTTTAGAAACTCAACATGAATTTATATTGTGACTGTGCATGTAAGTAGCAATACTTATTAGTGCTACTTACTTGCAAAATACCTGTACACAAAAATATTCCTCACATAATGTTTTCCTTGAGTGAGTACTTACATACATACTTATGAGTATGTGTACGGAGATTTGTTGCAAATTGTAAGGGTTTTTGAAAAAAGTGAAACATGGATGCCAATCTTCAAAACTACAACGAGGATGTCTTCTTTACCGTGGTTCCATAGACTACGGTTAGTTTCGTGTTTTATTTCCATCCAAAACTGTTAAAATTATCAAATTATTAAAAAAAACCTTGTCAAACCGACAAAGTACCTACATATTACATATTTTACCACGACGATTATTCTTAGTCTATATTTGAAACTAAAATGATTTTGTAGAAACAAAAATTCTCAGCTAAAATCTTGGTACGTCAAGTTACATTCCGTAATTTTTCAACCAGTTAAAAATATTTGAATACCTGACAATCAAATGACCATCGTAATGTTTTTATATTAAATTAGAATCCATTTGGAAATTCTATTTTACAATTGGATTTTAACTGACCCACTTTTGGAGCAGCTTTTTTTTTAATTCGTGGATAAAAAAGTATTTTTATATTTACTTTTCATCGACAAATTACGTGAAGCGGAATAATTAAGTAGTATGTGCGAGATGTATACCGAGTACGTCTGGAACATTTGATGACGATGAGAAAACTTGATGAGCAAAGCAATGAAGTAAATAAAACACCCGAGGGCGATACCAAGTTACCACATGCAATAATATATTATTGAGGATGGGTCAGAGAGTTTCCACCACAACTAAAGTGTTTTTTGCGTTATTTATTCTCAACTTTTTTCAATAGTAAATACTACATAAAAGTCCCAACTGCTCCTAACCGTCCAGAGTCAGTGAGAATTTGTCACCCCGAATTGGGGAATGTTGTGAGGCTGAAAGTAGTGGGGAAATAAATGGGCAGGAGGAAGGTTGGGAAGTACCTGGCTATTCAGATCTGGTAACCAAACACAGCTAAAGTCATTTCAAGCAACGTTTCATTTCTGAATGGTGGTCTTTCACCAGGACGATGCAGAGAGTATTTACCACTCTGGAACGTGCCGCAAGTTTACTTTACATTATTTTATATTAATTAAATAAAATTATTTGCGCACCCCGAGTTTGAACCCGCAACCTCCGGATATGTAGTCGATCGTCTTACCACTCGACCACGGAGGTCGTCACCTTGTGTTCATCTTATCATATGTAAGACTATCCATATTTTTAACAATTTTTCCTCGGTAAACAGAGAACACGGGAAATTATAGTTAACGTGACACAAATGATGAAAACCTAAACTTAAACATAAATTTTAAAAAATTAAAATAATTATGGTTCTAATCAATGTATACAATCTGAAATTTCTCATAAACTGTTTATAAACTTGTTGCAAAGTAGATAAAAGTGATTTTAAGCAACAAAAAATATTCAAGCCAAGTGTCTATAGAAGTGCTACGCTTAAAATAATAATAAAAAAACAATACTTGACATTTACAATAAGTGTTTTAGTGTGCAAATAAGTTTTCTAAAAATAACATAACCTCAAACGTCAAGTGTCAAGTTAAACGAGCAGCTAGAATACATTTAGTGACGGCTTCAGTAATCAATTCTACCATACTAAGACTTGTGAGGGTCAATTCTGAACAAATTGAATTAGAGATGTCCAGCACTCGAAGCAAAAATCAAACAAATTCTGATAAAAAATGAACAACGGAAAAATATTCAAATATCTATAGATAAAAAAATTGAAAATTTTAAAAATATATATTTGCAAAAATTGAATCTGTAACTACAGAAACTACAAAAAGCGTAGAATTCATTAGTTCCCAATATAACGAATCATTAAAAAATTGATATAATGAATAACTTAAATCGTGCCATTGAAACTGATTTTGAAAACATTAAAAAAGATCACATTGAAAAAAACATTATCATTAAAAAACTAGAAATCAGACTATCGGACAAGGAAATTAAATCAGTGTAATAATCTAGAAATAGCTGGGATTTCCCAACAAAGCTGGTAACAGCCAAGTTAAATTGTAAAAAAAGTTGCTGTCGCAGCTCGAGTCCAGCTAGTACACTCCAATATTACTGACGTCATCAGATTCCCATACAGGCGAGTTAAAATTGATAAGCAAAAAAGTAAATCTCTCCCAATCAAATATGGTATACCGCAAGGAAGCGTACCGCTTAGTACCTCTATTATATTATATTGTATATATCAACGATATTTTTAACTAACACACCAAATGAAAAATCATTAGTTTTACCGACGACACGGTCATTTTATTCAATGAATGTGATTGAGATATCACATATAAAGAAGCT
Organism: Drusus annulatus; assembly: GCA_022651775.1. Classification (NCBI taxonomy): domain Eukaryota; kingdom Metazoa; phylum Arthropoda; class Insecta; order Trichoptera; family Limnephilidae; genus Drusus; species Drusus annulatus. The sequence continues at coordinate 320,437 of JAGWCC010000629.1, forward strand.
GAACGTGGGCTTGTCCTTCTGCAAAAATGGTTTGAAAAAACTCACTTACACTCAATGTAAATAAAACAAAATACTTGACATTTTCTATAACGGCCAGAAAACAGCCAACTGAAGATTATGTTCTCAAACTACATGAGTGTCAAGGACAAAGCTTAGCACACTCTTGCTTCTACCTTACTATTCGCATTGAAATCGACGAAAACTTTCATGGGACTCCCACATAAACAACATTACAAAAAATCTCATCAAACTCATGTTGTTCTTGCTCATGTTGAAACATCCCCAATATTCTCAACAAAAATGATTTGAATAAAGTTTACTATGCCCTTTGCCAATCACGCATTGAATATGGAATTATTTATTGTATCGGGATCTGCCCTAAACACCTATATGAAGCAGCTCGTAAAAACACAAAAAAGTATTATAAAAACAATCCTAAAGGTATATATAAGAACTCCGTCAAAAGATATTTTTTTAAAACTTTGATGTTCTCAGCATCCTAAAAAAATATATATAAAAAATGCTCTACTTAATTTTAAAAGGAAGAATGAGTACCTGACTGACCAACGCACTCACACTACAATAACAAAAACCTTAAATATAATAAACATCCAAGATTGAACACATCTTTTGGACAAAAAAACCACAAGTTCCAAGCTGCCAAATTATATAATGCCCTCCCAAATTATATTAGAGATGCCACTAAGATGCAAATGTTCAAGAGCAACATAAAAATGTGGATAAATAACCACGGAGACGAGGAAATTATAAAGTTTATAAAGTCAACATAGAACCAGTGACACCAAAGCAGCAACCTACATTCCGCCTCGGAACAGGTATCCCTATTGAGGAGGACTGTGAATAAAATACTATTTTTTTCAACATATCTTTTTTTTAAATTTATTTAAAAGAAAGACAAACATTCCCGGGTTACGAATAACCTGACCATATTTGAAAAACTCCTACTGCCATCGTAAGAAGCAGAAGATGTTGGTTGTGCAATAATGGAGGACTTAGCCAGCAGAGGAATTGAACGCACGACGCCCGGGTGGGAATCCGACGCGTTTGTCCACTCAGCTACCGACCGGTCTATTGAAAAATGTCATATATTACAGTAAAATTATCTTGCATAGTGTTTAATAAAAATATAATAAAAATAAAGGTAATAAGCGTCACGGTGTTGTCTTTGTGGGAATATGGCATTCTCGAACAAAAGGGCACTCTGCCAGAAGGGTGTAAATATTTCCCATTGAAAGCGGAGCAAAAGGTTTGCTCTACGCGGCCTCCGCAGTGCATTTAGCCGTCGGCGGATTGCTTTTGAAATAAGTTTGAGGCCGCGGAAAGCTTCTAGAATTCTGATAAAGAATTCTTTAAGGCTCCCCTCAACTAAACCTGTTAGAATTTCCTCAGTTCGAGCTACTGCAATGAAGATATTTGACACGGTTCGTTTTTTAATGAAAACACTAAATACGTTTGAAACTTGTTCAGTATCAAGTGTGCTTTGAACTCACAGCCAAACAAAAGGTCAATACATATTTATGGCTTCATATGCAATGAGCTTTTGAAAATTTGCTTCACTATCCGGCTTTGCGCAAGTTTAAAGACACTCTTTAAGCGATCTTTTAATGAGTTAACAATTAAATAACATGGGATTGCCAATTTTATGTCTCGCCTAATTTTTGTACTTAAAACTGAATATTTCCAAGCTCCATAGCTCCTGATTGAACTAAATTGTTGCGATGAAAAAAATAGATCAATTTATAAAAATTCAAGACCAAAATGTGTGTAAATTTCAAGACGCCAGGGTTAACCATTCGCGATTTTTTTATTGTATTATATATATACATAAATAGATTTTCTCTTTTGAATAAGATTTTGTTCGTTTATTTTGAGATACGAAAAAAATTTATATATTTGTTCACCGAGAAGAAATCATTAAAAAATGAAAATAATTCGTACTGACATGAGATATACGAGTGGGTACACAGTAATTTTTATTTATAAATTGCATGCACCATGAGGAACGTGCGGTTTAGTGAAACGTGTTTAAACATAAACTAAAATCTAAAATGTATTTACAATTTACAAGATAATACGTCGGTTACTAATACAAAATGTGTGTTTGTTTTGAAAATGATTCCTTTTCGGTGAACGGAATAAATCAACTAGAGTAGTTTGCGCAGCTGTCAATAGTGTTTGAGCGGTTCCACAATTCCAACGCTCTGATGCTCCAAGGCTCCAATGCTCCAAGCTCGCTGGCTTCAAACCTTGAAATCTCCAAGACCAGGGGTGAATTATCTGGTATTTTTGCGAATTTTACCATATTTCGTCAAAATATTCTTCCGATTTCAAAACATTGATTTTGTAATAAAATATTAATTTTCAATCACTTTTATTTAACATTCCAGATATTTGCGAACAAAACAAGATTTACACTTCTATCTCTATCTCCAAATACCCAAAGCATTAAAACCTATCAACTAGAAAGGGCCTCAGCAATTGCATATTTTCGTTTAATTACAATAACCTAAAATTATTTTTTTTAATTAACGACCATACAACATTCTATATTTATTAATGACACAGCTTAATAATACGTAAAGATTTTGTATATGTACGTTCGCCTTAAACGGCCATCCTTACCAACCAACGAATTATCAAATACTGCGCAATCTAAGATTTAATCGAAGATTGACCTATAAATCGTACGGCTGTGAACTTTTTAAAATTTCGAACTGATGTCAATTTGAATGATCCAATCGCAAAAGGAATATTGTAACCCTTGTAATGCCAAATATTGTCTTTAAATTTATGATAAAGTGCCAAATACAATTCTGTTATTTTATGCCACTTACTTACCTGCTGTTAAATAAAAGTATTTTTCTAAAAAATATCCGATTTTCGAAATTCTCTCAGCATTCTTTTCACCAAACTTCGAATTTTGATGATAAAATATAAAAATAAAACACAATAGCTTATTGAAAACGAAAATCAAAAAAAAATAAGTGAAAAAAATAAATATGCTCGACACTAATGTTTTCCCACACAAAGTGGATACAGTCCCTTTTTACGCCGAAAGCAAATTAAATATTGAAGGTGTTTCAGGAAGACTAAAAACCAAATTTTTAAAATACATTTGAATTTAATAAAATGTTAATCGAAGAAAAAATGTCGAACTCCACGCACACAACCGCCAGTCAAACGTACACTTCGAAACGCTGTCACGTCGCTGGTACTGTTGGCATAATCACGTGGCAGCATTGTGGCGCTGCAATAGTAGTATAATACATACAGACATTTCGGGCAAGCCAAGTGACATCCCTTGATTTTATTAACTAGTTGTTATCCCTCATACATTGTGACACTTTGTTGGGCTACGCGAAATTACGGTGGGATAATCTTCAAGTCAATTAACTCAACTATTAGTGACAAATATTGGGTAGTTTCCAAAAAATGAAACAAAACGTATTTATTATTATAAATTAGATTATGAAAATACAACAAATTAAATGTGGATACTGAACACAAGTTCAAATGAGGGTTCTACGAGAGTTCCTGACGTCCAGACTCACCGCTCCAATCTGTTAGACCTGTTTTTAACCACCATACCACACGGGTACAAGATTGAAGTCAAAGCGCCTTTAGGATCGTCCGACCACTGCCTGGTTATGACATGAATCCCCGTTATTTGCAGAGCGCTTAACGCGACGCCCAAGAGAAAAATGTCAGCAGATTGGTTCGGTCTGCGGGCGCACCTGAATGCTTTCCCGTGGTCAGCTGTCTGTTTTCGGACTTCGGATCCTTCCAGATGTGCCCAGGAAATTGGTGAAATCATCACATCTGCGATGGATGGCTTCATACCATCTACCGTTAAACAAACTGGGGTGGGCTCAAAGCCGTGGTTCAGTCGACAATGCTCAGATGCAGTTCGACGAAAAAACGCGGCTTACCGAGCCTACAACACATCTCGAACGTCCGAAAGCAGATTAGTTTTCAACCAATTGGCAAAGGAGAGCAAGAAAATCATTAATAAGTCAAAATGTAAGTACGACCTGCAGATCAGCAGAAAGCTGGCTTCCTGCCCTAATGGCAGCAGAGCGTTTTGGTCGCTAGCGGGCTCCATAGGTCGTAATTTCTGCAAATCCAGTCTGCCGCCACTTACCAGACCCGACGGCTCACTAGCAAACACCGCCACCGACAAGTCAAATTTATTAGGGAAAATGTTTGCGAATAACTCGGCCCTCGATAATCAAGGTGCTGTCCCGCCGTCGGTTCCTCACTGCGGATTCTTTATGAAAAAGCTGAGGATCCGGCATCGAGATGTACTCCACGTCTTACGAGGGCTACAAGTTAATGAAGCTAGTGGGCCTGACGGAGTACCTGCACTGGTATTGCAGAGGTGTGCTGCAGAAATCGCTCCAATTTTGACAAAGCTTTTTAAAATGTCCCTGAAATATGGAACTGTGCCCTCTGGTTGGAAAAAAGCGGTCATTCATCCTATTCCCAAAAAGGGTGACCGCTCCAACCCGGCCAACTACCGCCCCATAGCGATCACATCGATTCTATCCAAGGTGATGGAACGTGTGATCAACGACAAACTGCATACCTCGAGGAGAACAAAGTAATTAACGACCGTCAATACGGATTTCGGCGAAACCGGTCCTGCGGTGATCTTCTCGCGTATGTGACGCATGTTTGGGGGTGGTGCATGGAATGTTTCGGTGAGACCCAAACGGTTACACTGGACATTTCTAAAGCCTTTGACCGGGTTTGGCACCGAGGACTTATCAACAAGCTGCCATCTTACGGACTTGCCGTATCCTTGTGTACGTGGATTGCCGATTTTGGGAGGGAGAGGTCGATTCAGACGGTTGTTGACGGTATCACCTCTTCCTCTCATTCAATTAATGCTGGCGTCCCCCAAGGATCGGTTCTGTCTCCAACTTTGTTTTTGTTGCACATCAACGACCTTTTGTCATGTGCACCAATACATTGTTACGCGGATGACAGTACAGTTCATGGTGGTTTTTTGTTTGACAAGCCCCCAAAGGGCACAGAAACAAAAACGGCTCGGAGGGCTTTGAAGCATAGAATGGACGAGTACCTTGAGAGAATCTCCTCTTGGGGTAAGAATAATCTCGTCGAATTTAATGTTTCAAAGACCCAATCATGTCTGATTACGACGAAAAGGGATCCAAATGATAATTTAGTCTTCTTCAACGGAAGTAATCTTCCCAACAAACCTTTCATTGAGATGCTTGGTGTAACCTTAAGTGACCAGTTAAGGCACCGGGGCTCCATCGAAGCCAGAGTAAAGTTAGCCTCTCAGAAGTTGGGCGTGTTGTACAGGGCCCGCAGATACTTCAATAGTACACAACTGCTGACCTTGTACAAATCGCAAGTACGCCCCACTGTTGAATTTGGCAGCCACCTCTGGTCTGGAGCCCCTAAATACCTGAAAAAAACCCTTGACTCTGTGCAGAAACGGGCGGCCCGTTTGATAGATTCTCCTATCTTAACAAACGGATTGCAAACTTTGGAGCACAGACGTCAGGTGGGAATGCTGTCCTTGTTCCACAGGTATTTCAATGGAAGATGCTCCGAGGAACTTGCGTCATTGATCCCTTCGGCACCGGTGCATAGTCGGGAAACTCGCCAAACGCACGCCCAACATTTGTACACGGTTGACATTCAATACATGAGAACGGGTCGCTTTTACGACTCGTTCTTATGTTCAACAGCTCGGCTATGGAACAATTTGTCAGCCTCTGTGTTTCCTCCCTCCTTCAACATGGGCCTCTTTAAGACCCAAGTTCACTCCTTCCTTTCCTCAAAAAAACCCTCCACACAGCATCCCCAAAGATGACATAGGCCTTGAGGGAAATTGTTTTCCTCTAGGCCTCTTGTGTGGAGTTATTGTAAAAAAAAAAAAAATGATTATATATAATTTTTAAATATGTTGATAAAATCAGTCAAAATAATGTTTCTAGTTTTCATATGAAGCCATACATCGAAGGTATTTGCTGATTTTTCTCCGACTTTAAAAGCTGCTCTAATCTAGTGCCATTCCGTCCCTGTTCAATAGGCAAGAGGTGACCCATGCATATTCATGTTCTAAATAGCCTACCTAAATCAGTGTGTAAAGAGGAGCTACTTGCCCCAAATTTACTTGTTCCTGGCTTACGTGGGCTTAATGCACGTCAGATTATAAGACGGGGATACTTGCTCCCGGCAAATAGTTGGATAGAGACCAAAAGGTTTTGTCTGATCTTGTTGTAACTTTTGTTGGTGCAGTAAAATCTTGGGTGGAATAAATAATAGAGACGCTGTTTCAGAACACATTACTTCTACAGACGCAACACAGTAAGTAATACTCGCCATTTCCCTGGTTGAAGTTGTGAGATTTTCGGTACATTGTGATTCCGACGTGGACTGTTCTTTTCTCTGCAGTAATACTTGTTTAGTTTTATTTAATACTGGGGAAAGTCAATAAATAAATACTAGGTGTCTACTATTAGGATATTGTACATGAGATGTTTCAAACTGTTGTTTGTACTCTTAAATCTTCAAAAAGCTAACAGAATAACCTGAATGGAAGAGCGGTAAGCTTAATGAGTTTGAATCAAGAGATCGCGGTTTCGAAACCCGAAAAAAAATGCATTGCAACCACTGGGAATTCACAACGTCTTGACTTTACGTATTTAATTTCCGGTAAATTCGAAGAAAAAAAACATTTAAACATTTCCGTAGAAGGCCTAGGCCTCTTCAAAACCCAAGTTCACTCCTTCCTATCCTCAAAAAAACCCTCCACACAGCATCCCCAAAGATGACATGGGCCCTGAGGGAAATTGTTTTCGTCAAGGCCTCCTGTGTGGAGTTATTGTAAAAAAATTAAAAAATGTAACAAAGATTAAAATTAACAAACCGTTACAATTCGAGACAATATAAACAAATAACAGTCTTTTAATGAAAAGGGAAAAATATTAAGATTTTACTTAGTTGCTAAATATTGTAATCAATGCTTTGTCTATACCGCAGTTTAAATAATCGTGCCTAAGCCAAGTGTTGTACTCACGAGAAAATTTGTTCATCTGTTTCACTGTACATCGTTCTACAGAAAAAAAAAACTAGAAATTAAAAAATAAGTTGAAGGAACTTCGGAAGAAATTCTAAGTATGGTAAAACACTTGAGAGATCCAAGCCCAGCCAAACAGCACCTGGCAAGCTTTTTGGCGCCCTTTGTCAAAACCTAAATTAGAACACAATTTTTTTAATGAGTATTATACACAAAAGCGTCACAAAAATATCTTTATATAAACTCCATCCAAATCTATTTACTCGTATGTAAACTGTTTTTTTTAATTATATTTTCCCTCCCTAAGCACGAGAATTTTCTCAATTAGGGAGGTAATTATCACTAACTAGAAACTAGACATTGTATATTAATTAAATTAACATTATACCTACTGTTAATATTATGTAAAATAAAAAAACATTTTGTACAATTAATTTAAAAAATTAAAAATAAAAAATGCAAATGTTTGGCTCTATTGAATTAGCAGAGTAACAAAATGAATGTCGACGTGCGTCAGAAATTCCAAAATTATTTGCAAGTAGATATTTTTTTATTGCATTGTTTCTATATCTTAACTTAAAATTTATACCATTTCAAACTCGTGTGCATTCACACTGTGAAAAAACGTCGTTATTCTTAAATCAAAATGACTGACATTACTGGAAGGATGTGACATTACTAAAAATTCATCTCGTTATTTCATAAACTTAATTTGCGCAAGCCATCATGAATTAATTTACAGTTATTTTCATTAAGTTTGGTTAATCAAAGTCTTATGTGTAGCTGCAGCTCATATTCACATTTATTATTAAGTAAGCTGAAAACATTTTTTTTCATTTTCGCCGAGGATTTCACATGATTTTTTATTGTTTGATGATGTTGATGATGATTCGTAGTAGATATTAAAATCCTGAATCTGCGGTTCGAGCGTGAAACACGGTTTATGTAAGATTAGTTAACTGTTTTAAAAGCTCTCTCGTCTTCCTGAACTTTATTAGCACATTTGTGAATATTTTTCATCAAAAATTTGCCATCACACATTCATTTCCTATATTATAGTCACATTTCAAACTGGTATTTATTTAAAAATTAACGGACAAAAGTCCAATTACAAAAAATACGTCTAAAACACCAAATGGAAAAAAGAGCAACACAGAAGGAATAGCATATACAGAATAATAAATGAAGCGGTGACAAAATAAACATAAGAGAGAACATTCAAGTCATGGTCTAGTCAAAGTTTTGGTAGAGTCGTAAAGAATGTATTTATCCGTTCTCCAAACGTGAGCTATGGGTTCTGAAATTGAATACCGTTTTTTAGGCTTCAATGGAACTGAATCATCATAATTTTTTGGTTTATGCTATAAATGATGAACTGCAGCAGATTCAATGAAAAGATTCAAGAAAAAGTAAAATTTGTGAAAAAATCATCAATTTTATGGACAAAATGCGAACCGTGGGGTCGGAAATTAAATACCGATGACTCGGTCCGTAGAACCAATAAATAATGTTAAATTTATGTGAACATTTGAAATGTTGTTAAGAATGATGGATTTAATACGATTAAATGAAAAAATCCTTCATAAGTAACAATTGTTACAAAAATCCCATTTTGCGGGCAAAATGCGAATCTCGGGGTCAGAAAAATGCTGTTTCCTCAAGTTCTGTATTACCGAATAAAGTGAACCTTCGAAATTCTGTTAAAAATGATAAACTGAAGATGATTAAAATGAAAAATTCCTCCAAAAGCAACATTTGTTAAAAAAAATACCAATTTGCGGGCAAAATACGAGTCTCGGGGTCAATAAATAAATGCCGTTTTCTCAAGTTCTATAAAACCGAACGTAGTGAATTTTCGAAATTCTGTTGAGAATTATGAAATCAAAGCGATTAAATGAAAAAATCCTCCAAAAGTAACAAGTTTCCTCAGTTTCTTCCGATTTAGGCAGCCACCTTTGTATTGGAATGCATATCATATGCCTTGGATACACGTCTGTTTCATATTAAGTTGAAAATTATTTATATTTATTCAATAGTCAACTCAATATGAAAATAATGCATCAAGCTTTAAAGTTACTTCTAATTGAAAATTCTAATTCTTGACTTTGTAAGAAATCAAAAGATCTCCAGTAAGTAAAAAAAAAATAGTTTATCAAAGACACCATCTTCTTCTGTAAAGCTCTATCCGAGTATAATTATACTCGGATAGAGCTTTACATGCCATTACAAAGATGGCTGCCTGTATTGGTATTAATTGTAAAAATAACATTGTCATTTTTCAAGGAATTATGAGATTGATAAAAAGGTTTCAGTGGCTAAATTGGTATAGACGTTACTTCCGAATAGAGCAGAGGTTCCGAGTTGAATAGCGTTCAATAATTAAAATATACTTATAAGTTGAATTCTCGAGGCACACAACCTATTTTGGTATTATTTCAATAATTAAAATATACTTATGCTCTTATTTCCCTCTCGAAGCAAACCATACATATGTAAAATACGGAGCTCTACAAATTATGAAAGTTTATTAGGTCTCTATTCTTCCGGCCTTTCCTCCGAGTAACTCCGCTCAGAATTTTTTTACAACTGCAGAGAATACTTAAAACTAGAATATATTTATAATGTTTGATAAAACATCTTTCAAATTTTTAGTAACATGCTAGATTTTTTTTCAAATGGATTGTTAACATTGTTTATATGTTTTCAACTAATTCGAGGTGAAAATAAGAGGGGTGTACATAAGTAGATTCATCGGAATTATATTTGATAAATGTATTTTATGCGACGGGGAGTGCAAACCGAAAATCCTGGATATACAAATGATTTAGTTTCACTATGGCATTTATATTTCGGTTGGAAGTTTTCTAAGCTGTCATTCTAAAAATGTATGATGAAAATCGTATTATACAAATGAATATCGAGTCACGAAATCTTTATTTTTATATTTGCGGTTGGTATTCAGTATATATATATATATATATATAAATATATATATATATTTTTAAATTTAATTGTTGGGCTAGAGTCTAGACCAATGCTCTCGCCGACCGGATGAAATGGGTCAGAGGTTCCCCGGGCCTAGGCTAGAGGAATTTGGGAATTGAAAGAGGTCAGGAGACAAGGAGGCGAGGGGGTGAAGTGAGCCATTTCAAGCAACTGAGAGTAATATAACTGTTATATTATTATACTCTTTACGCATTCTCGTTAATTCTTTCATCGAGCGGCGTTACATTCTCTCAGCGAGCCTCTGGGTATTCCATTACTAGAATTAGAAAAGCGAAAACCTCTTTTATTCCCACAGAATTTATTTTTTCTAACACAATGAAGAAACAAAGGCAGTGTTATATTACTGCGTATGTTTTTTCGGCGTTATCCTATTACACAGTTCCTATAGCTGGACTTGACTAGCAAGAAAATAATAAATTTTAACCGCTATACTCTTCAAATTTGCACAAATGAATTATCCCATTATTAAACTACGCTAATATCAGTCTTGCATTCTTTCCGGATCTCCAACTTTTTTTTATTTATTTTTATACAAGAGACACAAATATTTCTTTCGTTATCTGGTTTATTCGTAATCACAAATAATCCAGAGAATACTTTAATTCCCACTACTTCCACCATTATAAGCGGAATATATTTCCTATTCACTTTTGGAGGATTGACCTACAAAATGAATGAACTCGTGACAGTTGGCTGGGAGCCCGAAATATTTGCTCGGTCGGCCACTAACCGGCCAACCACACTGCCGGAGTTGTAACACATTGTATTACCAAAAATGAGTCTCAGGGATCTCAACTCTTAAGGCAATGTGTCTGCATACGAGTATATCCTTCTCTGCCAGATTCATCTTACTGCCATACTATATGGTTGGTATCAACGCTCTATTATGGACAAGTAAAGGAAAGAAGTCAAAATTTGTTTTTATCAGTTTTTAAGAAATATTATTTAAAGTTGCCATCTTCGGACAATCATTTGTAACACAAATCCAAAAAAAATATGTCCATCTGGTTTATTAGAGTCTGTAAAATCCGATTTTTCTTTCCGACTCAGGGGCTCGCAATTTGGCCCTAAAAAACGATTTTTCCGCAAAAGTTGTTTTAAAGTCTTTGGGCCATCATCTTTATCACTAATCCAAAATTAGAGTTCAATTAATTCTTTCAAATCTTAGATATCCAGCTTTCCTTTTCAACTTCAAGACTCTTTCAAAGACAATTTCACGACCTTTGTGCAAATTGAGTTTTTGTTTATTTTATTGAATCTTGTTCTGACCATATCATCGCAAATCTAAGATTGCAGTCCAATTAGTAAGCAATAATTTTAAATATCTTGCATTCCTTTCCAACCTTTGAATTTGACTTAGCAAAGTTGCGAACAAAAGTGGTGTATATTTTGAAAAATTATTCATTTAATCGTTCAAAGTCGACCATTTGTAACAATTTCAGAAGTGTAATGTTTTGAAAGATTTTTTCATTGATTTGACTTAGGGATATCAATAAAAGCGAAAACAAAAAGAAATTGTTTTGTTAGAAGTTTTAATTGAATCGTCTTTGTAACATCACCTTCACCAAGAACCCAGTATTTTAGCAAATTCAGCGGTCTTAAACCGTAGATATTCGGAATTCCTTCCTTTTAAATGAAAATATAAATGCTATTTTTAGAACAATTTTTCGTTTAATCGTCTTTGGACTGTCACTTTTAGCAATAATCCGTAATTTCATCATATCAAGTGGGTTAAGACCACAAATATCCGAGTTTCCTTTCCGAACCCAAGACTGGTAATTAGCCTACAAATATGATTATTTTTCTGAAAATGTTATTTTTAGAATTTTTTTCATTGAATCGTCATTGGAATGATTTAAAAAAAGAACGGCTTCTTTAGATTCTATCCGAAAATTTAGCCCAATTGGTGGGTTGAGGCCATAAATATTCGGCATTTCTTTCCGATCACAATACTTGCAATTTGCCATCAAATGTGATGCGACATAAAAAAATGTAATGTTTTAAAAAAATTTTGGTTTTTTTTTTCTTGAATCGTCTTTGGACCATCGCTTTTAGCAAGAATCTAAAATTTCTGCGCATTTGGTGTTTTTTTGTCTTCTTTCCGACCCCACGACTCGCATTTGGTCCGCAAATTTGACGGTTATTTAAAGATGAACTTAACTTGTTTGTGATGATTTATTAATTGAATCATCTTTTAAATATCACTTATAGCAATAAACTAAATTTCAGTCAATTTGGTGGTTTAGGGCCAACGAAGGCTCTTGTAACGATAAAATAATTGTCCTTCGGTCACTTGCTCAGTTAATAATATATATGCAGTTTCATACTTCATCTCTATCACCGCGTTTTTTTTATCTCCACTCATTCGTTCGAGGTCAAGTTGGGACAAGGAGGATGAATTTTAGTATGGAAGATCTATTTGGAAAAACCAATTTAATAATTTGTTATTAACAATTCTTTCGGGATAAAACTTATGGGTGTCTTAAATATACTTATTACTACTCATATCACAATTTTAACTTATTATCATTTGGTTTGCTTCCCTATTGTTCTAGTCATTATTTTATATTAAACGCATAATTTTTATTCAGTCAAAATAACGTCAGTTTACTGAGATTCACTCACAGCGTGGGGTCTTACGAAAAGCCGAAGTCAACGTTGGCTGTTTTCATGCCTGCTTAAACCACGCTAGCCAGATACTCGGCTTTCAGTTCCTTTTTCCTCGTTTCCTCACTTTGACCACTGACCGCGTCTGGTCATCGCACTTTTTTTATCCCGTTCAATTCTTTGTCTCTGAGTGGAGAACTACGTATCTGGTCAACCAGAGGCAGGCACATAAACACTGCCTATTCTGCCATTCTCGTATAAACATATAAACTATTTTGTGAATGAATTATTGCAAAAAATTAAACCTACAATTTTAAAAATACGTCTGAAGTTCAGCTAATCCCACCGCCGCGAGCGCCTCACCAATCATCCTACTATAACATGTTGAACGCGGTAACTACGAGTAAATGTGCCCAAACGCCACCAACGTCAACGTAGATTATTCTATGATCAATAGACTACACAACATATGTATGCATGTATGCTGTGAGCTGTGTGCGCGTTCAAGTGGCTCCTTTGTGTTAGTATCTTTGTTAGTGTCTAGGCAGTGCTTTTACAGAACAATTGCAATAGCAACCATTGACATCTTTGGGTGTGTATATTATGAACTAATTCTCTGTTACTCCTAAGGCTCAATGTGACTGAATGGATAAGCATTTTGTATTCGTACAAAGAATGATGGTTTGAACACTATTCGATGAAATGTTATATTTTGTATCGTTGGATCGAATTAATGGATTTCTTAGAATTTTTTGATTCATACTGAAAATTACAGTCCGAAACGGATTCATTAAATTTTAATTTGATTCATTTTTCGTTGGGAATCGCCCATATAAGTTTTAACGGAACGTGTTAAAAAATATATTTACTATTTTAAGATACCAAGGAATGTACTTGAACTGAAACAGTTGCGTAGTGTATACTTTGCCTTATTTCAAAGCCATATAGGATATGAAATAGCTGGTTGGGAGGGGGGGGGGAGTTGCTATTACCTTGCTAGGTCCTCTTATAAATATACGAAAAGTAATTTTACGAATTATATTTAGAAAGCCCTTCAGGCACCCAACAACGCCACTCTTTCAACTTTTAGGAATCCTCAATATCAGACAGTTATATCTTAAAATAGTGTTGAAAAAAACTCATTCTTCAAAATCTTTAATGTATATAGCACTTGAAATTCTTCACCATGATAAACTAGAACATTGTGTAACAAATATTATCATTTTTTTTTATTATTCTACTTGTACTCACTGTCACTTACCTCAGAACAGGTTCCTATGACCTAGTGAGGTAGGTAATGTAAAAAATAATGTAAGAAACCATAAGTTAATAATTAAATAAATTTAATAAATTAAAATCATCAATCAACCATATGATTTTTTTTTCAAAATGACTGGATTGCTGCCAAAATGCAAGAAGAGCCTTGGCGTAAAAATTAGGTAAAACTTACATTAATATGTTGAAAAATTATAAAATCTGCGAACATGAACCTTGAGGCAAAATGAAAAAAAAGGTTTTCAGGCCGAATGGACTTAAATATCGGATCGGTGCTAGGAATACTACTGCATAAAACTCCCACATGCTCAAGCTCAATATGTTTCAATTTAAAATGAAAGACTAAATCCTGTAAGTTTTCCATACCCGCAAACACTGATATCATGCCTGGAATACGTCATGAATATGTGAGACAAAAGGCATAATTATCATTTCAAAGCTTTAATACAAATTGAAATTTGTGAAACAAGCCGAGTGTGATATGAAGTTTTGTACAATGTGTACCATTTGGCGCCATTCAGTTTATATATTATTATATTATGGATGTAGAGTGTTCCGCGGAATAATAATCAGACGAAACCCCACCCTTCCTTCGCCCTTCGCGGTACAGGGGCGGTTTAGTTTCCAAATGAAACATTTTTGAAAAGGAGAAGATTTTAAATTAAATACAGTAACGTTAAGTGAGTTTTTTGAAACTTAATGCTTGTTATTTCATGTTACAATCATCATCCTCATCTTATTGCGATCCTTTTGAATGGATATGTACACCTGCGAACTAAGGTCTAAGTACAAGTAAACTTAATACAACCGATTGCGAGTGGGGTTTAATAATGCAAACATAATGCTGTTTGGGCTACCGTGCTACTGCAGCGCTAAGACAATGTTTGCTCTTGCTTTGTGTTCCTCATGAAGCACCGGGTTGCTAATCTCAAAGAAAAACAAGAGCTCCATCAAAATGGTATGGCTGCGATTGTTTGATAACAACTGTGACAACCTATCGGAGGTTAGCTATTATCGCAGCAATCTGTATCCGGTGAGTTGTAACCCTCAGCAAGTCCATAAAACTGCTTCCGCACCAGTAACCGCGGTCTTCCTCGGGATCAGGTGACATAACGTACATCGTTATTTTGGTTTTTGTCTAACTTTTTCATCAATCAATCATTCATTCTACACAAGGATGGTCATCTAATAATGCAATGTGTTAATAATGCAGGATTCTTTGGTAAAAAACAGGATGTAGAGTTTCGGTTCTTGGTGGATAGAGATATTTAAATCCACATGTTTTCAATTAAAAACACACTATACGAGTATGTATGCATCACAGAAGTAGTGAAATTTATATCAAAACCATTCATGTATGAAAACAACTACAAATGGTTGTATTTTGTTACAAATAATATTAAGACAAAGCTTTGTGTAGATACGAATTCTTCAATATCGACATATTTTAACGAGAACCTCTATTTCGTTATTTATGTAATAGGGCTATGCTTAAAAAAAATTTTTTTTTCGTAAAACTATTTTGTTGTGTTGAAATTTTGGGGCGGCGTATCTAAAGTTTTGTTTTAGGTTTACTGAAAAGCAAGTAAGGAATTCTTTATGATTTTTAATTAATGTATTATTTTTCTACAAAATCAACAGATTTTGTAATCTGTTCAGTTGACGCGCTAAACAAATAATTTCTACTCCCGCTCTGGTGAAATTTTCCGAGACTATAATCAAGTATCATTGAAATTCATTGAGTTGTGAAAGTGTCAAAGGAAAGTATAAATGTGAACAGAGCAAGGATTATTGTTTGCAATATTTTCCTTACAACAAACATCTCCAATGTGGGTGTTACAATTTTGAATATAGGGTCTTGGTATTTACCTAAGTATTATACATATATACGCCGCAATTGTATATTACGGAATAACTCTCCAAATTAGCATTACGGAATTTGGCAAGTAAATTATATCACACAGATTATATTTATATATCTACATACACACAGGTTTATAATGTGTTACAAATAATCACTTGGTATTAATAACCTGACGATATAGGAGTTATCTCTAGTGCTATCTATCATAACATAAAGCATATTCGAGTATGTTTAATGACTAAATCGTCTCCATATTAGCGGCGAAATTTGAATAAAAGTATTGCGCAATGCATTCTAGCTTCGTAAACAAACGTTAAGCATGAAAGGCCGTTAACACGTAGATCTAATTTAAATTCATTTTCTGTATTCTGCTTACAAAATTAGGTAACACTCCAATTGAATATTGATTTTTTTTTTAAATACTGTGGTTTTTGTACTTTTTTATATGATTATTTTCTCCGCCATGCCGGGATGTCGCTGGGTTATGTTGGACAAAAGTGTACAGATATTAGATTTGCTCTGATAGTACAACGTATTACTCCTAGAAAAAGCAGTGCAGTTGTTTTGAAACTAAAGCAAAGCGGCTCTTAAGATATTTATTTTGTCGTCTGTATCTGTTTGAATATTTAGTTACTTAGGAAATTGAATTTAAATACGAGTGGTGCATGAAAATCAACTAAGCAAATATCTGCCAGCATTTAACATGGCATTTCTCGTATATTAAACTGTGCAAATCAAAATATTAATCAGGTTTTGTTGGTAGTAACTAGTAATTTTCATTCTGCTGTATTCTCGCCTCTGTAATCAGATAAGCACTAAAAGGTGACGTAAAATATTAAGTGTCTCGGTTACAGACCTTAAACTGAAATTTGCGGTTGATATTATGACTAATTGCTGCTTGGGTTTGGTTTTAAAATACGATATTCCGGTGTTTGAATGTTAAAAATAAAGTGTAATTTATGTATTTGCTTATTTTGTTGAAGCTTTTCATCTTTCTAAGGATGTTTAATTCATTTTTAAATGTATATAATGTTAAACTAGGGTAAATAGTTACTATCCGGCCTAGCCCAAGTTTCATTATCATAAACTAATATGACAGTATAAAAGTACGCGACTGTAGACTGAAGAAAACATAATATAGTTGGCCTAAATTACATCCAAACTAAAAATGTGTAAATAGTGCAAGTTTCCATTTATTTTAGAACGCCTTGTTAAATATTTAATTCCCAAGTAGATGTTATAAAGGAAATTCGAATAAGGTTTCAAATCATTTTCTAGCTATAAATAAAACAGATAAACTTTGTTTATAACCACTTTTATTATTCAATATTATGTTGACCGGTTTCGGAAGCACCCAAAAAAATAAATATTGTCCTGATGATACTGATGATCAATTTTAATATTGTCCTAATGATGGAAGGGTGCTTCCAAAACCGGTCGACATAATTATGAATTATAAAAGTGGTTATAAACAAAGTTTATCTGTTTTATTTATAAATATGGCAACCCACAAAGTAAATGCTTTTTACGAATATGCATTTTTTAGCTTTCTAAAACGAACTCTAGGGTGTAATTTCATAAAAAAGGCAATAAGATTAGAACCATTATTGTGTTGTATTTGCAGATTTAACAGATGTCGATGTTTTAATTACATCTAATCTTCGCTACTATTTCGCTATTAAATCGAGGAGAAATAGTGTCAATAGACTGAGGAGCTTCTAGAATAGTCCAGATATTAGGTGATGCGCAAGTTTATGGAAGAAGAAATCGTCGACGCACAAAGATATGGCACCATCAAATAAATCAAATTCTTGAATGTAGCCATGTCAGGGGACCGATTAACAGAAGGCAATGTATGTGAAGTACGAGCAAACACCGAGATGCGGGAAGTTTAATTTTCTTTGCCTGCCTCTCCGGACAAATTGGATGATGATAAGTCATTATTAAGTTAGTTTTTCTTACTGAGAAATAACCGTCAAGTAATATTTCATTATAAATTAGTAAGGTATCGTACTTATCTTACGTTTGCATATATAAAGACATGCCGCTGACAGCTCCGCAGAAAAATCTCTCCTTTTCTCATACACGTCGCATGTATCAGAAAGAAAAGTTGCAACGGGGCTCTCAGCGACAGGAATAAGCGAGAAATTCTAAAATTATTCATCACATCAATTCGCCAAACACATCAATTGTAACCATAATTCATCTAAGATTGTAACTAAATTTTGATTTCGAATTGTATTTATATTTATGTAAGCAGAAAATTAGTGACTCCCATAATATCATAGGTACCTGTACTTGTTGCGAAAAATATTTATTTAGATGAAAAAAAAAATCGTAACAATAATATAGATAAATAACAAAAGCGTTAAGTATTCCAGATTCGCCGGGAGCGATTTCCCGTGAGATTAACTGAGTTTTATCATTTTTCTAATTAAATAGTACAATCCCACAAATCGAAGCCTTTTCCCCCAGTAACGAATGTAAAATAAAATCTGGTCCGCGACTTAAAGCGGGCCTCGGGGGAAATCTAATTGAAGATTGACTGGCGGGCCCTGTAAATGGTCTCCAAAGGAAAATACGAAACCATTTAAAAATGGCTACCGTCCCTTATCCAATGAAGATGTATTTAATTGACTTTCGGGAGTTTATGTAGGCTTTATTGTGTTCTGTGTATTGACCTGTTAGTTGTGAAATCGGACTTTTAGAAACTCGTTGGGATTTATTTTTGATTGGCTCCAAATTCAAAACACAACCCTATACTGTAACACAATTTGATAAAGTGCTCTTTTAAATAACTAGAATAGATAGGATAATACAGAATAAAAATTAATCAAGAACTCGAAAATTTTATCGATCGTGAGACTATTGTTCAAGAAGGTCACAAAGATCGTACCCAGTGGAGAGCATTGGAGCAGGACGGGAAGGACTGAGGACTGGAGGCGAATGGCGAGCGACCGTAGCCAGTGGAGAGCAATGGAGCAGGACGGGAAGGACTGAGGACTGGAAGCGAATGGGGAGCGACCGTAGCCGTGGAGAGCATTGGAGCAGGACGGGAAGGACTGAGGACTGGAGGCGAATGGCGAGCGACCGTATCCAGTGGAGAGCATTGGAGCAGGACGGGAAGGACTGAGGACTGGAGGCGAATGGCGAACGACCGTAGCCAGTGGAGAGCAATGGAGCAGGACGGGAAGGACTGAGGACTGGAGGCGAATGGGGAGCGACCGTAGCCGTGGAGAGCATTGGAGCAGGACGGAAAGGACTGAGGACTGAAGGCGAATGGCGAGCGACCGTAGCCAGTGGAGAGCATTAGAGCACGACGGGAAGGACTGAGGACTGGAGGCAAATGGCGAGCGACCGTAGCCAGTGGAGAGCATTGGAGCAGGACGGGAAGGACTGAGGACTGGAGGCGAATGGCGAGCGACCGTAGCCAGTGGAGAGCATTGGAGCAGGACGGGAAGGACTGAGGACTGGAGGCGAATGGCGAGCGACTGTAGCCAGTGGAGAGCATTAGAGCAGGACGGGAAGGACTGAGGACTAGAGGCGAATGGCGAGCGACCGTAGCCAGTGGAGAGCATTGGAGCAGGACGGAAAGGACTGAGGACTGGAGGAGAATGGCGAGGGACCGTACCCAGTAGAGAGCATTTGTGAATTAGGCCAAATCTTACCCCGAAAAATAGCGATATCATGATGATAGTGACTTGTTCAAAAATAATTATTAATGTTTAAATAAAAGACTATTCCTAACAAAATTATAGGTATTATCATTGACAACGATGGGTGGTGAAAACGGTTGTTGATTTGTTAGAGGTTATAGTTTTGTGTTGTAGAAACAAGTCCTGTCTTATTTTTGTCGTTATTGGAGAATCCTTCTAGATTGTCGCGTTGCTGAGGAGCCGTATTTTTCAATATTTATTTACCTACTTACTACAGTGCTCGGCTGTCTCAGTACACGTCTACAGTTGTACATCAAAAAAATGTTTTTTTACGTTGTTCGAAATTGTATAAATTAATGTTAAGATATAAAATATTTCGCACACCAAAGTACTGAATCTCAGGCAAAACCGAGTTAAATAGAATAATATATAAGCCTTCATAAATTGGAAATAACTGGAATACAAACTCTTTCTAAAAATTAAGATAAAACTCAAGATAGATGGAAGACTTTTTTTAAAATGTTTTGAATTCTGCGCGAAGGCCGGGTTTACTACTCGTTTTTTTTAAGTTGTTCCAAAATACAATCAATGAATTAGAAACTCGCCACAAATTTACACTTAGTTTATAAAGTATAGGAAAACCTTTTAAAATGATTTATCAACGAGCAAAGTTAAGGCTCAATAAGTCGCAAAAGCTCTCGATCGGAGATAGTTCGAAAGCTCGCCACTGTGTGCTCGGGGAATCCATTCCCCAGTCGTGCTTTTGGTTTTTCGCTTCACAATTCAACTTTTCATTCAACCGGCGCACAATGGGGCCGATACGAAAAGAACTTTTATGGCTCTAGCATTGGGAAAAGTTTTTTTGGTCCGTTTTATTCCTTGGCAGAGGTTTCCCAACATAAATTACTTGGTCGGCTTTACAACGCGCGCGCTACATATGTCCAACGTCCTTATCCAATATAAATGTTCAATATTCATGTCCAATAGGAATGTTTTGGTTTTGAATTAATACAAAATAACGTTAGCGACGCTACAATAACTTCACAGAGAGAAGATTTATGGAAGCTGCTGTTGGTTTATTTTAATATGTTCTGAATTAGAATTAAAAATCATCAAATAGCCTCGTTGGTTGGAGAAGAGAAGCAAAGATCGCTCACATATAATAAGAACTGATGACTTCAGGTGGATGAGAGCATCCAAAAAACGACACAACTGAAGAAATTTAAGGGAGGATTCTTTTTAAATCTGGACATCAGAAGGGTGACCAAGAAAAATAATACGAAGTTTTATAATAATAATAATAAAACTAAAACGAAATAATATTGATGAGGCTGGGTTAAAACCTCCCGACTACAGCAATAATAGCAATTCAAAGATAATAACAACTTGAAATCAAAATTCTAAATGTCACCATCTACACACATCATAAAAATCTAAATAGTTATCATCACAATCCCTCTCTTCTTCTTGATGGTAGCTTTCATTTGTCTTGAATACTAGAAATGACTCGTCAAAACGAGACTAAATAATTATAGTTTTTAACTATTTGGATAGTTTTTGGTAACACAATGCAGGAGCTTTCTATTAAGAGATTATTTAAAACCAACGATTGATTTTTATAACATTTTTTGGGAGCAATGTTATATTCTTAAACTTTTATACTAAAATAAGTTGTGTGTTTGTTTTTCATGATTCTGCATAAATATAAATAAAGAACCTATTAGTAATGATGCTCAGTGTTCTAATCAAAGAAAAGTTTTACTATGAAACGGAGGGCTTAGATTTTATCTAATAACGATGCAAGCTTTAGCTCGTTTGTTCCAAATATTGAAATAAGAAACAAAACATATTTTTTAAGACTCTCAAACTATTAAGCTGCCCAAAACCTAAGTTCGTTTAGTGTCATGTTTTCATTGCGCGTCTTTGACTTATTCTTCCACTTATGTGTCCACATACCCTTCTTATTCTTAATCCATCCGCCTTACACATTCAAACGATTTGACCGGTCGGTAGCTGAGTGGACAAGCGTCGGATTTCCACCCGGGCGTTGTGCGTTCAATTCCTCCGCTGGCTTTGTCCTCCATCATTGCACAAGCAACATCTTCCGCTTTTTATGATGGTAGTAGGAGTTTTTCAAATATTGCCAGGTAATTCTTAACCCAGAAATGTATGTCTATCTTAAAAAAAAAATTAAAAATGAAGCGTCTTTCTTAATCTTGTTATTTTTATCGTTGTACTTACGCGGGTCAGACAATAGTTTCGCTCAATTCAGTTCCCGTGTAAATATATTTTTTAGTAAATCATTGAAACAGTAATAATAGTATTCAAAGAATATTAAACAGAAAAGGATACAGAAAATATAATAAAATAAATTAGGTTGCGACCGATACTCGTTCTCAGGACCTCTACTCGGGCATAGGTAAGGCATCGAATCATTTTACTACCGAAACCTTATTTGGTGCTTTTATTTAAATCAATGTCATATTTCTTTAAAAATCTTTATATTTTTAAGCACTGTTATATCCAAACACACTGCAAAAAGTCAGAGATCCTGCGTAAATATAAATGACTTAATTTCAAATCCAATTGATCTCTAATATAAATATTCTTACAAATATAAAGATGGATGAAAAAACCGGTTTTTTTTAACATATTGATAATTTTCATAAAATATGAGATAGATAAAAACGACCGTATTTAAATAGGTTTCGGTAACATAGTGGATTTCAGACCCGAGATCGAGTCTCGGTTAATAACCTTATGCTTTTTATTTGCTATGTCTTTTTTGTGTTTCATATTATATAAATATTCAATAATTACTTACTAAGCGTAAATCCCTCATTACTGAATTATATTTTTAAAAGACTTTTTTCTATTTAAATTATTTTTTTTATTATTCTGTTAGTACAAACAATAAACTGAAGAATTACATTACTAGATTAATACATTTCTAAAATGACACGATTCATACGAACAAATCAGTAGATAATCATAATAGTCAATATAAAGATGTTTCGACATCTGTCCATCACCAGTCCAACATTAGAGTTGACTCGAATAACACATACTTGGGATCGTGTGTATTGACGCCTAATATACAAGTATATACCCTTCCGACAGGAATGTCCTCGCGAAAAGTCTCTCAAAAATAGTATCTTGTCTCGCTTACGCCTACAATGTTACAAGCAAAAAGGGGACAAAAATATTTGTACGACCATTTGGTATATTCGAAAAGGTTAAATTATTTTATATTGATTAGTTAGAAAAGAACCTAAATGTTTATATTTTCTTTTTTGAATGTTTATTTATTTATTTTCGATACAAGTACATTTTTTATAATACACAAAAATGAAAAGAAACTTATATGATTCTTAACTAATTAAATAAGTCACTGTATCAAAAAAATATATGTAATGCTTTTTTAGAACTGTTACAGTGCTTTTGAAAATATTCGCTACTTCTGCATATTGGCTACCCAGGTTATGTATGCGTGGTATAAGAGAGGTTATAAACGATAAAGTGTTGAAAAAAAAATTGGAAAAATATTTTTTGTTTGCGTGATTCCATTAAGTAAATGTAATGTATTTATTTATTTGACAAGATCTCATAAAACAGTTGTTCACCAAATACATTAAGAGATGAATAATCTAAAAATATTGTAGATACATGCATAGTGTAAAAAAAGAAATTAAACATTTATGTACATCTCACATATAGACAAGGTATTATATATCCAAAGGAGTTATATAAGTACAAACTGAAGTAGTGTGACGCACTACATATGATATAATAACGCAAATAAGGTTAGCAATGAAAAACAAAAAAAAACATAAGATATAAGAGAGGTTCATTCTTATACACATTTTATGAGATAATCGTTGAATTGGCAAGTGTAAAAAGGTGTGTAAAAAATATATTTATTTTATTTAAGATTATGTAGATCGTTATGTACCTAACGGTCACTTTTGTACGTATATCGAGAGATAATGACAGAACTCTATATATGTGCATCTAAATATATCTAGCTTCATTGAATAGTTCCATCGCTTTATATATTGGCGTGTTTTTGTATGAGGAAGTTCTGACTTTCGGTGTGTAAAACGTCACATGATGCCTCGTACGATTATAATTACTTTGGGGCAAATAAGTTGATATCCTTTAGTATATATGGGTTATAAATACCTCCAGAAATCAACTTATAAAAATGTTTACTCAAAAACATCTTCCGGCGGGCTTGCAGGGTGTGAAAATCTAGCATTCCACATAAAAATAACGAAGGAAACAAAAACGGGCTAATATGTATACTCCCTCATGTATAAGTAACGCATAAACCTCTTTTGCACTCTTTCTATTTCGACGGTATGGTTACATTCTGAAGGGGCCCATATAATAGAACTGTATTCCAAGATGCTGCGCACAAGTGCTTTGTATGTTCTACGGATTGCTATTCCGTTAGTAAATGATCTTGCATTACGAAGAACGAATCCCAGCATCTTGTTAGCACGGGAGACGATGTCAGATATGTGAGACTTGAACGAAAGATTTGCCTCAAAAATCACGCCAAGGTCTCTGATTTCATATTTTCGCGTTAAATTTATTTTGTTCATTTGGTAGGGGAACAAAAACGTGTCTTTGGACCTTGTAAATGTTACTACACAGTATTTCTGGATGTTAAAGGGTAGGTTATCAACTTTTGACCATTTGACAAGGGAATCAACATCATTCTGCAGAAGAATGGAATCGTTTAAACTTTTGATAGCTTTGAAAATTTTGATATTGTCAGCAAAGAGGAGGTAGTTTGAGTGTTTTATGGTCTGGCCAATGTCGTTAATGAATAAAAGAAAAAGGAGGGGTCCGAGGTTAGATCCCTGGGGAATTCCGGAGTTGGTTTTATATTCAGATGAAGTATGTTGCCCATAACTGACATATTGACGGCGATTGAATAAGTAGCTAGCTATGAAAGTGAGAAAATTCTGAGAGAAACCGATTTCACTCAATTTTTTTAATAAAATATCATGATCGAAAATGCTTTCTCGAAATCTGTATAAATCACGTCAACATGAGTCAGATTTTCAAATGACTTACTGATATAGGTAGTGAAATTTATAAGATTTGTTAAAGGTGACAGAGTAGGTCTAAATCCGTGTTGATTATCAATGATTGCTTGCTTTGTTTGACTAAATATTTGCGAATATACAATGGATTCTAAAAGGTGCTGATAAAACAACTACAGGTCTATAATTATCAATTGCTGACCTTTTGCCTTTTTGTGTATCGGTGTGACTTTTGTGAGTTTCCAAATTTCAGGGAAGGTATTATTACAAAGTGAAAGGTTAAAAATGTGCTTTAGAGGTTGTATAAGACAATTCGAGTATCTTTTGAGTATCGAAGGAGGAATAAAATCTGGACCAACAGAATGTTTAGGTTTCAGTTTATGAAAAGCAGTAACCATGTCTTCGTTGCTAATTTCAAGAATTCGAGTAGGTGAAGAATCACATGACGGAGAAGCTACAGGAAAGATCAAGATTCGGAATATGGTCGCTAAATACTGATTGAAAATAATCTGCGAAACCTGCCGCGATCTCGGAATATCCATCATATTTCTTGTCATTGAATGTCATTTGATTGAGTTTATCACAGCCACGGCGTTTGTCGTTTGTGTAAGACCAAAAATCTTGTGGGGTCTTTGGTTATACTATTCTCCGCCTCAAGTGTAAAATTATTATAGGCCTGACTAATTAACCGCTTGATTGATGTTCTTAAAGTCTTGAAGTTAGTTAATGCTTGCACCGAATTAGTTTTTTTCCAAAGTGAGTGAATTTTACTTTTCTCTATTATGTGGTGAATAATTTCTCCAGAGAACCATTTTGCGTATTGTCTACCGTTTACAAGTGTACGCGTGAACCTTTTTTTTAGACAGAGGTCGAAAATGTTGTAAAATTGTTTTTAAAAATTCCTACGGCTAGGTTTACATCTTTGCAGTTATAATGATTTCAGTCATGTTGCTCTAAAGCATTTCGAAGAGATAAATCAGAATTCTCATGGAAAATCCAACCCATGTTTATGTCTGGGGGCAGCGTGTCTTGTTTTTTATGAGAATGAGGTGTATAATTGAATGTGAATGAAAGTGCAGGGTGGTGTTTATCTTCGACGACAAGTGGAAAATCATGCCGGCGGATAACAACATTACTAGATTCGAGGTTACTTAACACGAGATCTAACATGTGTGCATTTGCATTGTAACTAGTGTTTAGTTGTGTTAAATTATAAAAAGAGCAAAAATAATCAAAAATATAAGTGGGGTTTTTCCCAGATGAAAAATTAAAATCACCAAAAATAATAACGTTTTTTTATTGTAATCTTATGCTTTCACTGATAATTTTTTCATAGAACAACTGATAAAGTTCTGTTTTTGTGTTTGGAGGAAAATATACCACACAAATGTAGACAATAACACTTCTGTGCGACACTTTCACCCATGAGTCTTCCCCATCGGTTTCCATAGAATCCAGCCTTTCGGCGTGCGAGAAGCTGTCAGCACGGAGCGCCAGGAGAGTTCCTCCGCCGCGACTGCCTCTGTCCTTCCTGTGGACGTGGTACAGGTTACCGAACAGTTCCGACGAATAGGTGCCCGAGGTTAACCATGTCTCCGTAAGAGCAACCAGTAGTGGTTTCTGGCAAATAATATTTATCATAAAATCGTTAATTTTATTATTTAGGCTACGAACATTTTGGTAGCTTCCACTAATGCTCGTGTTTATTTTCGGCCGCGTTGTTGGTCTTAGTTTGGGGCCGCGGTCTCCGATCTGTGTAATGAGATCTATTGTAAAAAAGCAAAACTTTCAACAAGGGAATTAATTCCTTATAGAGAAAATTTAATTTCTATGCCAATCTTTTGTCACACAGCTTTATTGAAACTGAACTTTTTAAATCTGACTGGATATTTTTCTTCAGGAGTCAAATAAGTTTTGGACAGGCTGTATGCAAGTACTAATAATAATAATATTTTATTCCAGAGGGTATGCAGGAGTAGTTCAATGCAATAACTTCCATAATAATAATAAAATACAAATTGCGATACACACAATAATAATAATAATAGATAAACGGAAATTCGTAAGAAAAAAAAAGTAGTGAATATCATTTTGATCGAGCGTGCCTTCAAGGTGGTCTCCGTATCATCTGCATCCATCGCTCGTTGAGAGGAGAGCTGAGCCATTCAGATGCAGCCGCGACAATGACGTCGGTTGAATTCCGTGCATATACTCGTATGTGAGTATTATATTCAAATAAATATTTGCTGCAATGCCTATACTTTCCTATATGCATACTTGTATTAGTAAATTGACCGCTTAGAAGCTGAGTGGACAAACGCATCGGATTCCCACTCGGGCGTCTTGGATTAATTTCCTCTGTTAGCTGAGTCCTCCATCGTGTCACGAGCAACATTTTCCGTTTATTTTGATGGCATTAGAAGTTTTTCAAATATTGTCAGATAATTCGTAACCCGGAAATGTCTTTTTTTTTCAAGTAAAAAAAATATTAAAATATAACATTATTTTGAATAGTTTGGTATTTAATGGCTCAAGTATTTCAACCGATTTAATTTACATAGTGGTTATTTTTTAACTTCCTTGTGGAAATGCATACTTTTAGAAGAGTGAAATTACTTTATTTTTATATTCATGTTTTCCTAGACTATATTTGTTGTCTTAATCTTCAAATCAATAACACTCACCTTCGATATTATTTGCGCTTAAAATTATTCCACTTAGAACCAGCTGTTGAAGCTTGGCATTTCAAAAGGCCTTTAAAGTAGAATTAGTCCTTCAGCTCGTATGCTCTCTAGTTCATCAACCATTGGCTCTCTATACCTCTGAACCATACCATATGAACTGCCCTTTTTACTAATGGTATATTTTATGTGACTTTTAGCTTGGTGTAGATATTTCATAAGTTCTTAATGATATAATTTGACGAATCGGCATTTGAAGGCTCCAAAGCCCATAGTGAAATATATTTGCATTGACATAGAAACTTCAAAGAGAGATTGTCTTCTTTCATGGTGCCAGTCCTATCGGTGGTTCGTTATCATCGAGACAATGTTCCCCTGCCGGCTAGCCGGTGGCTGAACGAACCCAAAATTTTTATTCAAAGCTAATTGTTCTTTTAGAAAAAAAAGTAAAGTGTTAAAAATCGGAAAAAGCCATTCCAATAATTTGAACAGTTGTAAAAATTGTACGAACAAGACATGGTGTGTCCTTTTTTATTCTTAACTAATTTTCACGTTAAATGAAACATCACACCAAGAGCACTTAATTTTATACTTTAAAAGGCTTCCTAGCTCGTGATGGAAGATAGTTGCTTTGGCTTAAAAGTTCTAAACAGAAAAGGTGTCTTTAGATTCTATTTCAATAGTAAAACTAAAGTCCTGATTAAACGAACCATAAATTCCATTTAAAATATATTTTTTTTTAAATATGTAGATACCTATCTGTAAATGATCATAAGATGGCAACATTTGATTGGCCCACCCTTGTCTCGGCAATATTGCGAAACGTAATAAATCGTCCGGTGTAATAAATAAGGGAAGTTTTCCCTTCCAAACCCTGTTAACCTGCGCTGCGATCGTTTATCATCCCGACAGCCAAATCTGTATCGGGAGGTCATAAACGATATTTGAATAAGTATTGCCAGTAAATAAATTTCCGGAAACGTTTGCTTTGTAATAATAATAATGATTAATACAGCATCGCAAATTGGTTCATTATGCGGAAAAAAACTTTTCGGATATAACTATAAAGTTGTGTTTAAAATTTAAATTTTAAAGTAACTACTTCATAGCAAGTTAAAAAACCTGTTTATTACCCGATAAGAGGTTTGGTATCTTAACACATTGCTATGCTGACGACCAACAAGTATATTTTTTCTGCACTCCAAACGAATCGGACACTCTAAAAATCCGTATCACCGAATGTCTAGAGGCAATAACTCTTTGGATGTCTTCAAATAAGCTGAAGTTCAATCCTTCTAAAACTGAATTTCTTTGGGTGGCCATAAACAGACGTCAACATTTCATAGATAATTCGCCAATATCTGTTTCCGGTAGCGACATAGTTCCAAAAACAACCGTAAAACTTC
Organism: Drusus annulatus; assembly: GCA_022651775.1. Lineage (NCBI taxonomy): Eukaryota > Metazoa > Arthropoda > Insecta > Trichoptera > Limnephilidae > Drusus > Drusus annulatus. The sequence continues at coordinate 349,061 of JAGWCC010000629.1, forward strand.
TCGGTGTCAATCTGGATTCGGACCTTTCGCTAAAAATCCAAATAAATCGGACTGTAAGTACCGGGTTTTTTTCATCTGAGACCACTTAAGTCTGTCAAAAGAAATTTTCCGATAGAGGCAACTAAATTACTGATCAATTCGTATGTAGTCTCACGGCTCGACTACTGTAACGGTATTTACGTAAGCCTTCCTAAATACCAAACTGATAAACTCCAATCAGTTTAATCAGTTTTTGTTGCTGCAGTAAGGTTTATCACCGGGGTATCTAAGTATTCGCATATTTCAGAGCACCTTCGGAACCTTCACTGGCTCAAGTGCACTGAAAGAATCCAGTACAAGTTGTGCTGGATGGTGTTTAAATCCATTAACGAAATGGCCCCACTGTACATCACCGAATTATGCGTTCCAGAAAACATTCTTCTAAGGCAGTCGACTCTTAGATCAACAACGTCATCGGCTATCGGGAGGCTGGTAGAACCCAAACGCAATCCTAATACTAAGTTTGGAGATCGCGCCGCAGGATTATCGGGGCCGAAAGCTTGGAATAAACTCCCTGTGGAACTAAGATGTGTAACGAGCCCCAACAGAATTTCGGTCCAAACTGAAAACTTACTTTTTCAGACTCTCATATCCTTAAATTCATTAAAAAAATCTCAACATAATCTGTCTCTCGATATAATCTGTCTTTAGATATACAAATTTTGCAGAAAGTATAGTATTTGAATACTTACAATACGAGTACATACCTAAAGTTATTGTTAAAAGATAATTCTATCAACCTGTGTACAGACTCGCACATTATTTTATCATTAGACGTTTATACTTCCTCCAAGGTTTTATCTAATAATTGCATTATCTGTCAATAGATAAAAAAATGATTCGATAATGCCTTTTTAAAATAGTGTTTTTAATATTATTTAATATAGAAGAATACCTGTACTCATTTTCATTTGTTTTATAAATAAATTTTATTTTTAAATGTGTAGAGAGGAGTAGGTATCTTAGACATTACTAAGAATTATCTCAAACGCCATAGAAATTAGATTTAAAAATATATCTACCAATGTTAAGTTTACGATAAAGGTTCGTTTAATATGTGTGGTCATGTATATATTAACAATGCTTTGATATTGTATGACCTTGTTCAAAATGTGGAGATTCGGAAAGAATGCAAGGCTACGAACGAAAAAGAACGAATGAAAAAGGATTGTTAAGGGAGAAAATGATGATTTGTTAGTTTATACAAATCTTATTTGAAATTCTAATTATAATTTAAGGTCACTGTACATGGGTATATGTGTATACGAGTATGTAGGCTTTGCAGATCGAATATCAGTTTTCTGAGTACCCTGTCCTGCCACTCACTCGTTCCACACTTCGCGAAGAAGAATGCCGGTTGTCTTTCGTCGGGGCGATTCTCAACTACCTTCAACACGTCTAATTCAAATTGGGTTTAAAAAGCAATTTAATTTTCCGTAGAAGCCTCCCCCTGCTCTCGCATAATACGCTCTTATCGCCGGACAAATCTCGAACAGCCTTGTTCCCTACAAAAATATACCCGTGAAACTCGGGGAAGTCATTGCAATTTCCTGTAGCGATTTATTTTAAATCACCCAGAGTCGATTAGCATTTAGGAAATTTATTTTCAGGTTTAAATTAAATTTTCCCTGAAAATGAACATTTTTAGGTGGGTAATATAATCAAACAAATAAAAACATTTCGATACCACGAAAACGGCTTTTGAAATTATCCATATTATCCTTGCTGAAAATTATTTTGCCAAAATATTCAAACTAAGGCTCACTTACAGTAAAAACAAAAACTAATCGTAACTATTTATTTGAGCCACTTGAAAAAAAATAGATTCGTTTTAACCCGTTCGTGGGTAGAACGTATATACACGAACGACAACTATACACGTCTTGGAAAACACTGGAATATACAAGTTTAATTACGAAGTTCAACAAGGCGTTAGGTCGGCATGAAGGTGTTAATATTTTAAAAATCATTGTCATATGTTGGGTTCCTTTTTTTGCAATAAATAATCAGTGAGGCCCGGTTTCTCATCTCCAATTATATACTTGAATAGATTTTAAGTTGAAAAAAAAACTTTACTTAATGGTCTCAAGCTGCAAGATGGTTGACAAAGTGTTGTGATACAGAAGGGTAATGGTATAAGATGGAAATATGTTGTTTGTAGAGTGATAAAAGATGTTGTGTAACCTTAGAGTACATAGAGTAGTATCTATCCAAGGCAGTGAAGTCAGTTTTTGACTTGTTTCGATGATTTTAACCTGACTCGGCGCACCTGGGCGTGGCTAAGACCAAGGCTGATTGTTGTATTAAAAAAATACATATAAATTTAGGTAAAATATATATAAGGTGAGTCCTTGCTTTAGGGATGCGAATTCGGGTTATACTGATAAAAGTTATAATACTTGTCCGAGCTCGATAACGCATAAATCATGTAATCTTGTTTCTTCCAAGGATGACTGATATCTCAAAAATTCTATACCACTATGAGAAATTGTGACAAAAAAATCATGTATCTTGCTTTCGGTCTGTAGGCGAGAAGACGCAATTGATCACCGGTGTTATCGAGCGCAGTTATTAATGGTGGACTCTCACCGGGATGTTTTTGAGGATATCATAAATATCCCGCATAAATCATAAATAGTTTCCGAGGGTTTCGAACCTGCTACCTCTGTCTCCGGAAAGATTAGAACTTATCACTATACCAGGGATTTCTAAATACATAACCACGCGAGAGTCCCAACTGCTCCCGAGTGTCGGAAGCAAGTGGGACTATGGCATTCATAGTTGGGATATATTGTGAGGCTAAAAAGAGTTGGGAGGGAAAAGTCATAGGGATAAGGAAGGTTGGTGAGTACCTTGCTATTCAGATTTGGTCATTAAACACAGATAGGGCAATTTCATGCAAAGTTTTGATTCTGAGTGGTGAACTTTCACCAGAGGCTTTCAAAGAATATGTGAAATATTGAATATAAATTTTATTTTATTTGACTTCCGGATTCATTGACGAGTATCTTATGCCAGGAAGGTTATAGAAATGTAATGATTTGTATTATACACTATGGACGAATCAAATTTCGTCACAAGAGTCCTAGGTTTGAGATGTGCACCCCGCGTCTTTGTGCATCAAAACACAAAGACGCGGGTCGAAAAGACACGAGGGGAGGAGTGAAGTGAGAGGTAGTTCCATGAGTCCCATAGGATCAGAGAAAACATCGACAGTGAGGATTTTAGACGGAAAGTTCGTGGAGGGGTGGACAGTGATTTACCGGCCACGCGTTGGTCGCCCGGCGGTGTGACGCTGGGCGGTGGAAGGAGTCGAGTCATGGGCGGGAGTGGTGGTGGTTCGCCAGCTACATGTGACTCCGTTCCAAGTGCGGTGACCCGACGCGGCTAGTGGCCAAAGTGTGGACACAAAGACGAAGGAGCCGGAAGGAGACTCGGCCAGGAGGGCTTGAACAGGGGTGAAAGCAGCGATTGTGGCCTTCGGTATATGAAATATCGAATGCTATTGAAACAGAAGACGGGACAAGCTGTCCTGCCCCAGGTCCGTAAACGGCCAAAACCACGCAGGACGAGACAGGGGAACAAGACGATAATTTGACTGTAGTCCAAACGCGGAACGCTGCCAAAATGGATACACGACGATTCGCGAGTTTGGCTATTGTCTTTCTTATTTTGTCCGTACGCGTTCACAAGCAGGCAATGCGGCGGTGTGGGTAAGACACTGTCCAGCAGAGATAGCCTGCCCGTCTATCTCTAGAACAATGCCACGGTTCATTGTCCTATCCTCCAAACTTCCGTGCATATAAGGACAAAAGGTCCGGAGCTAGGACAAGACAGTATTGTCTTGTATTCGTGCGAACTAGAAATTAATAAACAGAAAGTATTTTGACTGAAAAATATGTGCGCGTATAGTTGAAAATAAAGACGATTTTAACATTTATTAAATTATTATTTTCGAATGGAGATTGATCGCCGTAATTAAAAGGGTGTTTTCAATCACCTTGACTTTTCCCAAATATTTTGCGATTATAACAAGCGACGACCATTAATTAAAATGCGTTATTTCACGTTGAATTCATATAAAATAATAAATAATAATAATAATAATAATATTTTTTTATTAATTTTCTTATACATGACAAACTTTTTTTAATTTAATGCATATAAGAAAATAATTTATTTTTTTTACAAAATAAATACAAATTATAGTACCATATGGATACACAAAAAGATAAAATTTCAAAAAAATAAAATTTCAGGCAGTGGTGATGATCAGGTCAATGAGGAGAAACTCTTTCAAGAATCAATAGGATTTCACTTCTGAATCTCTCCTCACTGACATGAAATAAGTCGATATCGGAAGAGATTTTGTTCAGGAGCAAAATACTTCTCCCCACCGGCAGAACCATTGGCAGGTTGGTCCTACAGGCAGGAAGATAGAATAATCTATGAAGACGCTGTCTTAGATAGTCATCAGGAACATAGAGACTTACGCGCTCCAAAATAGCAGGGTTTACAATATAGCCCCCGCAGCAGTCTGAAGAAGTGAGTGGCGGCATACCCCCTCTCTCCTGAGCTGTAAGGAGTGAAGTCCGAGCGTGCCCAGGAGAAAGTTCGTTGGGTAGAGCCACGGGTAGTGGCCGTACTCCCTCATGTATAAAAATCTCAGGAACTTTTTCTGGACCCTCTCCAAGATGAGGGAGTACCCCACCTCATGAGGATTCCAAATAATTGAACCACTCTCCAGCCTACTGCGGACCAAAAGAGAAATAGAGTGTTCTCAGAGTTCGGGTATCCCTAAAAACTCTGACGGTTCTGAGAACAAACCCTAACATTTTCAATGCCGACTGGCACACCCCTTCGATATGAACACGAAATGCAAGCTTACTTTCGTACACAATCCCAAGATCCTTTTATGGAGTGGAAACGCGTTTGAGATTATGATCGAGCATAGTGTACCTGTGGTAGGTGAGACTAAATTCTCTGGTAAAAGAAAGGACTACACATTTCGAGATATTGAAATGAAGCTGGTTTTGTCGACTCCATTCAGAAATGTTATCGACGTCAGCTTGAAGAAGCAGGCAATCCTTAATACTTCTTATTTGTAGAAATATTTTAAGGTCATCTGCAAAAAGGAGAAAGCGAGAAAAACGGATGACTTCGGCAATATCATTAATAAAAATAGAAAAGAGAAGTGGACCTAAGATTGACCCTTTGGGGAACACCAGAAAGAACAGAAAACTCAGCGGATTGGAAGATTCCGTGTGTGACAAATTGTTTTCTGTTTTCGAGGTAACTTCTGAAAAAATTGAAGCATATGAAAGGAGAAGCCTATTTGGGCAAGTTTGGCGAGCAAGATATCATGATTCACGGTATCGAAAGCTTTGGAAAAATCGTTATATGAACAGTCTACTTGGTATCCACTGTCTAAGGATCTAGCAACATAATCAGTGAATACCATCAGATTGGTTTCAGTGGATCTTCCTCTTCTGAAACCATGCTGTTCAGGTATAATGTACGCGTCAATTTGAGGCAAAATAAGTTTATAAATTAATTTTTCAAATAATTTAGCAGGAGCGGATAGTATGGCAACTGGTCTATAATTTTCAATAGATTTTTGGAGCCATTCTTAAAAAAATAGGGCAAATTTTTTTGGAAACTTTCCATAATTCTGGAAAAGTGGAAGTACTAACAGCTAAGTTAAAAATAAAACATAATGGTTTTTAAGAAACTCAGCGCACCCTTTAATAAAAAATACGGGAACAAAAATCTGGGCCGATAGAGTGTGAGTTCTTCATATATCTAATGGCACTCGTAACGTCAGATTCGGTAAATATACCTAGATCGACGTTTGAAGCTCCTCTGGTATTAAATGTGACCGCATTATTAATATCTAGAAGGGGGAGGGTCTTTACTGTAGACCGATTGAAAATGATCAGCAAATGCGTTTGCCACACCCGAGCCATGAAATTCTTGATCACCTTTCATCATGGTATCTTCAAGACCACCATCCTTCCGAAGAGATTTTATGTAGTGCCAGAACATCTTGGGATCGTGCACGATGTTACCTTCGATTGCAGACACATAGGCTCGATAGGCCTCACGAACCTTGCGCCTAACCAATGCCCGGTGAGAACTAAACAGATCGTATTCACTCTGAAGGCCTTCAGCCTTCCAACGCTTATGATGGGCGTGCTTGATCTGTATGTTCGAGATGACTTCTCTCGAAAACCACTTAGGATACTTGCGACCACCACCGCCTGCGAGTTTTTGGGGAAAGCATGAATTAAATACATCGTAAATACAATTGTAAAAATATTGCGCCGCCTCGTTTACTGTAGTTGAAGTAAAAGGTTTTGCCAGTCTATCCGGCTCATCGAATCGTACAAGTTGAAGACATTCCCTTGACTAAAGTTCCACTCTCTTGAGATTTTGTTTTGAAGGATTGGAACTCTAGTACTTTTGGAAGATCTTCTGCCTAAACTGTACATGAATTCGATGGCCGGATGATAGCTGTCCTCTGGTACAAGCGGCGCAACACTACGTATCACCTCGAGATCGACATTACACAGAACAAAGTCAAGGATTCTGGAATTGGAATTTAGAATGCCATTACACTGTGAGAGTCCAAAAACCGCGCATAAGTACTCTAAGTCTGATTTTTACTTTGGAAACTTCCCAAACGGAATGCAAATTAAAAGTCTCCCAGTATAATGACATTTCTTTGACCAATCCCATCGAAATTTGAATGAATTCTGTCAAAAATTGCCTGAAAATCTCCCACCTACTGCTAGGCGGAAAATAAACAACACAAATGAATGTGACAGAGAGTTTGTACGAGACTTTTACCCATAAATCCTCTTGCTCAGTTTCTAGAGAGAGCATGCGTTCGACCTTTAACCCATCCTCACTCTTGAAGGCAAGGAGACAACCGCCACCCTGCCTGTGGCCACTGCCATTGTCTCGATCCCTTCTGAAAACTAAGAAGTCACTCCCAAAAGTTCAGAGGTCAAAAACACCCACATTTAGCCATGTCTCGGTCAGCGCTATGACATCACAGTCACCGGCCGCAACATTATTGTAAAAACGCGAGCATTTTGTTTTTAACCCCCTAACATTCTGGTAGTAGAAGAGCTTTGTTTTGTGTAAGTTCAGTCAGCTGCTGCCGACCGCGACCGCTGGAAGACGTGGCGCCGCCAGCCTAACTTCCCATTCTTTGATGAATGTGCGGCGCGGCCAGTGTTTTGCTTTTCAAAACCTCGGCAACAGCCGACTGAGGCATGCCGATCTTAAATGAGGAGTACTCACCCCGCGACTTGATTTTAACGACTGTAAACGATGCGGCGTTGACCAGGGAATTTAAGTAAAGCGACATGTCATCGCAAGAAGTATCAGGGTGTAAGGGGTAACAATGAAAAAAAAAAACTGAGTTTTGGTGACTCAATTACGCTCCTTTGGCTACCCCTTACGGTGACACGCCGCTTGCGTACTATTTTAGTCCACTGTGGTGGATCAATGGGTAAATTGGTGCAGGCGTCATCCTTGTCCAGGATCGGGGTCTTCTCAGAAGCAGTAGCAGTAGCAGAAGCGGCGGGTACTGCGGAAGAAGACGGTTCGGATGGCTGCTGCTTGTCCCCAGTAGCAGGAACGGCGGGTACGGCCGATGTAGGTGGGGAAGACGCATCCTGCACCTCCAGCTCCTTGGTCTTCGAGCCTTTAGCGGCCTGGGAGCGTGTAACTCTAACCGGACGCGAAGCAGAAGCGGGCTGGGTGAGGGGCGGAGGCGACGGGGGCAGAGGGGGCTGAGGCAAGCCGACCCGGGTTAGCGATGAGGTGGTAGTAGTGGATGCAGTGGATATCGTGGCAGCAGTATTAGTAACCCTGGTGCGGGGAAGCGGAGGCGGTGGGGGGCGTAGCTGCACTGTAGACGTGCTGCCCTCCGTGGTGATATCGGGAACCGACGCATTTACGATTAGCTTGCCCGCGCAGGTACATACATGATCAACATATTTCGCACTACCCACAAGTAATGATTTCATTTCAAGTAGATCACTCGCGAAATTGTCTACCTTTGAGACCAACACTTGAACCGTTTTAGTGAGCAGACGAAGCTTTTTTGTTAGAAGAATGCCAAAAAAAAACCTTTATAAAGCGAAAACAAAAGGCGCGGCGAAAAGACGTGCGTCCTGCCGACGAGTGTGCGAAGTGAAACAGTTTATTTGCGGCACGTTCCAGGGTGGTAGATAATACCATCATTCAGAAGAGAAGAGTTGCTTAAAGCGGCTTTAGCCGAGCTTGGGTGACCAGATCAAAATAGCTCGGTGTACTTCCCAACCTACCACTTCCTCTTCCCCACCTCCTTCTCCTGCCCAGACCTCTCAGCCTCACAAACATACCCCAATTTGGGTTATATGGTAATATCTGTGGCTAGCATATTTGCTAGTTTACTGTTTTAAAAAATGAATACACAAATCATGATATAATTCGGCCGGTTAGTCGTCTAAGAATATCACCCCTATTTTCGCACCCCGGCCCAAAAATGTGCGAAACTAAGTATTTTATAGTTTACCGCGGGAGATGATTGGAAATGACGGTTTTTCGGGCCGCAATTTCATTATTTTTCAGTCTTAAAAACCTTTTGAAATTCTTATTCTAAATTTGATACCCTTCGATGATTTTTAATATTAATGTATTTTTAAATCTAAATTTTTATTATAATTTCACTTAACACTTTTTTGACGAAAAGTAAAGTTTTTTTGGTTGAAGATATTCGTTAAACGAGTACTTAACAATGTAACATACTTGTATATACTTAATCACTATTCTAGCCAGTTATTTCAAAGTAGATAAAGTTTTGAAATAAAATATGTAGCTACCCCCTACCTCTGAGAGCAGAATACGCTCAGTGTTTAAAATCCTCGTAAAAAGGGAAGTTATAAGGAGAGCCCTGCAACAGTTTAAATAACTTACTAAATACCAGGATGGTTCCAGAGTATAAAGATATTATTTAAATAACGCACTAAGTACTTGTTACATATGTTTTTCAATATGAATACAAGCACGTTGTTGAAATGATTCTACATCACATTCTAAAGTAATTTTAAAGCATTCCTTAAACGAATTGTACGATTTTTGCTTTCGGCTTTACACTTTACTTAACCCAGGATGACTGGTGCTATGAGCATCTTGCTCATGTTTTTTTTTCAAATACGTTTTTTATGTCCTGTATTATAGCAGACATTAACCGGTTTTCAAAGTAAACTACAATTCAGTATGAATGGTGCGATTGTGCGAACGAACTGCCAACTACGTATTCGCACAGTGAGAAATGAATTCATTTTGAACTGCCGCCAAATGAAGTAGTTCTTTGTATTAGTTCGCACAGAGCGGTCAAAACGCTTTTGACTTCAGTTCGCTTTGTGAATCTTTAGGGAACGGTTGTGGTGGAAATTTTTATTTCGTGAGTATTTTGCTCATTGCGCCAATAACGACGCAAGTGATATTTTGTTTGTGTTTTTATATTTTTTTACTTTATTTTAGAAATGACTTACTTATTATTCTCTAAAGTTTTTTTAAAATACTTTATTCAATAACGTTATGAAAACTCTCACTCTAACGATATCATAATAATAATTATAATAAATGGATAACTTTTATACAGCTGTTTTTGTGGGAAAATCACCTCAAGGCATATACAAATATTTTTAAATGCGTGATATTTGCATGATATTTCCTGATGGAGTGTATTATACAATATTTAATCTTTTTCGATGATTAAAGAACAACATCGACTACAACTTAGTAATGAATTAACTTGAAAAAATAGACAAACAATAAAAAAAACATCGAAATTGAAGCAAATATTAGAGCGGATGATCCAGAAAATGAAGGATGCAACAAACACATTCCATGTCACGGATCCATTGACACAGAATAATCTGAAGATGGATCAAATTCTATGGAGGAGTTTGAGTCAAATAGAGCAGTGCTGCCAAAAGTGTTATTATGCGTTTATAACACAGTTTTCTTGGAATGCTAAATATGATGGGAGTAAACAGTTATGTTATATACGAGAGAAACACCGAAAACGTTACTCCAAGACGTGTTGATACGGACCAGTGGAACTAGGTCCTGAATGAGGACTTTTAGATATATTTAATAAATACTTACGCCATGCTAGCTTGCTCGGAGAACGTCATCGTGTTGGAAGTTCGTTAGATAGGGGTGAGAAACTTGACCTTCTTTTTGGTAGGGGAGGATTACAAATAATATATAAGGAAGGAAATACAGAAATGAAAACTCTTTCTCTTTTGCTCAAGAAGGTGCCTTCGGTGAAAGGCTTAAATTTTAGCAAAGGAATTTACGCTACTAGGAAAAGCTTTAATTCTTTGTGGACACCGTGAGCTTAAATGAAGTTAGGGGCATTATTTAAATCAAATTATAGTAAACGATAACCTGGGCGAGCGTTGTAGGCTCGATTTGCAAATGCGGCTTAAAGCGTCGGCTGGATTCGCGGATGTCCTGGTGTTGGCGCGGGAGCGCTGGTAGTTCAGGGATGGGCACGTCCGTTTGAAAAAACTGTCTCAGACCAAGAGCTGGTAACCGCCCGCGAGACGCCGGGTAGATTCCTGCCTTGAGTCTCCTCCCCTTTTGGGGTTGCCCGTACGTAATAAAATAGAATGATTTTAATATTAGGTTGAGTACCTTAAAATATTAACAGACGGGGCTTAAAGTTAATGTTTACGAAAATATCGTTACATAACAGTGTTTACATGAAATCATTAGCATTAAGTTTAATTAATCAACACATCATTCGACGAACAAATTGCCCGACTTTACCTCTAAACCTAAAGGAGAGATTAAAGTGCTTAGCTGGAGTTGAAATGCCCTCAACTTCTCAAGTTAGTGTCGAGGAACAGTGTTCAGTTTGTCCAAGGAAATTAAAATAGGCGTATCAAAAAAGCACGCATTTCGTGCTCCAAATTACTCTGCACCGAACACACCATATCTATGTGTCAAACGTGTTTCAATATATCAGACCTAAATCTAGACGCTGAATATTTATTTTTTTGTAAATTTTTATCATTTTTTTATATCGCTTAAAGAAAAGAATGTTTTTTTTTATACTTTTGTAAGCCATTATTTGATTGTTTTTTTTTACACTTAGGGCAAGTTTTTTTAACAGTAAATTTATTTCAAGACATAGTCAAATGCCTAAAGTATGAAATATTAAAAAAAAATTTAGCAATGGAATTGTTGCTTATGAAATATGAGTATCGATAACTAGGTGAGCAAAATGCTCACGCGCCAGTAACCGCGTCACAGGACAAGCCACCAGCTATTCCGGGTTAAACACTTAAATTTACATTTTTTAAATGAAAAGATTTTTCAGCAATTACAGACAAACTTCATTCACAAATTGAGCATCTGGGTGTTGCCATATTAATTGAAAGAAAAAAATACTTTTACTTTAGTAATTTTTAATATAGGCACAATAGAAAAATCTACAATACCGAAGTGACAGGAAAAACTCTTGCTAAAAAAATTAAAGCGACAATTATAATTTCTGATAAAATGTTGTGATATTTTCCATAAATCGCAATAATCTGTAAGCAAGAAACGATAAATCAGCTCACTTCCCAACGCCAATTCAACACGTGTTCCAGAACTTTTTCCCCCGATGAGGTTTCTTCCAAATCCCGGCTTAAACACTTGGACGACAATATTGAACCCAGTTTTCCCGAAACAATATCGGGGCTTACGTGCGCAGAAGCCATTTCCCTTATTTTCCCGAATTTTCTTGTTTTCAGAAGTAGGGTGGCGTGGTTGGCAACCTTAGTATTTAGCGAAATCATCGCCGCTACTAAATAAATATAATGTGCGTAATTTTAACCGACTTTAAATAAATGAAGTTGTCGGAAACTCAAAACATAATGAATAGAATCACATTTATTTGGGTTTATTAATTTCGTGTCAAGCCAATGTCAAATATTATTAAGTACCGCAAAGCATGTTTAGTATAAAAGATGTATAAATTTTAGGAATGAAAAATTGATCGGCTTCGGTTAAATGAACTTTTCTACCTGACATGCGGGTTACCTACGAACTTAACCAACAATTTATAAAACGTGCGTTTATAATATTTCACCCCGAATTCGCTTAATATAATAATTGTAACTATTACCATGCGGTTATCGTGTATTATTTCTATTTCAGGTATTTTGATTTATGTGTAATGAATGGCTATAAAAAATACCCCATTTAAAGATAATATTACTTTCAAAAGTTAGTAACTCTGTATTTTAGGTATTTTGAGTGAACGAAAATTACAATGTTGGTGTATCGAAATCTATCCGGGGAATAAGTTTGGGTCCCTCCATGTTGTTGAGTAGGTTTTTAACTACTGATTTATGTTGAAAAACTTAGTAACATAGTTTGTGTAAAATTATTAGTTAAGAAAAAGATTGTAAAAGCACTTTGATAAATAAACTAGTCAAGAAACAAATGAATTCTTATAAAAATGACATTAGCATAATTTTCTATAACCCTGACTTCAAAATGAAGATTAAACTTTAAATTGAGTTTACTCCAAGACTTACAAATAACCAACTTTTGGTAGTAACTCTACGATGTAAAAGGTTATAATCTTTTAATATATAAAGGAGCAAATAGCCGAACCCGTTATATTTGACTTAGATAACTTCAATAACAAAATAAATCAAAAATGTTAATGGGCAATTATAAATAAGGGAAAGTTAGTTTCATGCCTGTTTTTTAAACTTGTTATAAACGAATGTTGGAACGTTGAAATGTTAGAATATCACGGGCTTACAAAAGAATATTTGTGTTTGATAGCTACCGTGTGAAGACGTAAAAACGTTTTTAAGATTAACAAAAAAATATCTCCCAAACAACTTTTACAAGATCAGTCGTAAAATCAAAATGTCAAATTATCACTTTTTGAATGAAAACAAAATCTATTTTCATTCCCACCATCGAGGCTCAGAGCAATTACCCTGCTATTAGCTGCTCCGGGTGGGTGTTTCGCAGGCCGATGCTCCTACGTGTGCCAAAATATCGTTACCGGCGGCCACCGAGAAGAAGACCGCGATTACGAAACATCCGCAGGCGCATTCAAACTCAGACACACTTTAAACGATATTACTTCAGTTCGGAACGAGCCTGAAAATTCCACTGAAATTAGGGGTGGATGTACTATTGAATTTGGATGCCCCCACTCGATCCATTAAAAAAAAATTATTTCTACACATGCTAAATACTAATTATGTGTGCTTTAATTGTTCTACGATTGATCTTCCAACTGAATATAGTCTTCCAAGAGTGTGTTGAAATAAAGTGTTTTGAAGGGAAATTAATGATATTAGAAAAATCAAAAGTGTAGTTTCAATTTTAAATGACAAGAACTCCTTGGTACTTTTTATTTGAAGATGCAAGTATTAAAGGTAACCTAATTTTTATGATGAAATATTTGAGAACAATTCCAAATACAATAAAATAACTAAAGGATCCTTACCTTTTTGTCATTTAATCGTTCGATTTATCATGGAGTAATGAAGAGTTGACAGTCCTGGCTATGATGAATTACATTGCATAGGTGAAAAATGAAATATTATCATTAATTTAACACAGCCATATAAATTAAGTTCGTTGAAATCTGTCGATGTTGAATGATCATTTTCTTTACAAAAGTGGTATGGTTTATCTCCGAAAAACATAAAGCGGATTCTCATAGTGTATTATAAAAGTAATGTTGATGTCAAAACAAATTGATCATGCATCGTGTACATGCATTAAAATTCACAATAGGAAAGCCTTATTCATCACCTTTTTAGTATAATCAATAAATATTGATGGTATCATTACGAGAAAATAGCTTGATATAGGCTGCTCCATGAGAAAACTTTGCAGGAAACGATAATTTTTAATAAGTAAAAAATATATATTTTTCGACATTTTTATTTATGACTCGACTCCTCGCCTATTTTAAATCTGGAAACGATCTAAAAATAAATGTTTCATTGACACCTTTTGTTATTTTATTTAAAAGAAAAAACTCATTTTTCCCTAGTACTAATTACCGCCCTGATGTTGCTGCCGCGTCTGCTGCTCCTACTGATTACACATAAAATAATGATATTTCAGGATTGAAATAAAAACAGGTTAGTGTGTTTCATCTCTTTTCACATTTGACAACGTCACAATTCAATGATGATCGCCATTTTTTACATTTAAGTAGTCCCTGCTAAACGCCGATCGTCGGTCCGTTTCAGTTTTTGAATAAATTGTGATCAGCTAAAAACCATAAACGTAATGTTGTTGTACTTTTCATCAGAGCCATCAAATTGCAAAAAAAAACAAAAAAGCCTCCCAACCCCGATCGCGTAACAAATTTCGCTCTTAAAGCCCTCCCCAAAAAAGCCATTCTCACTATAGTCAATCTAATCAACTCATTCTTCCGACTGCACTGCTTTCCCAAAAGTTGGAAAGAAAAACCCACTCTTCTGCGAAAACCACCGTCCAATTAGCCGTCCCCCACCCTCTTCAACTTCTACACGCACGACATACCCTTCTCAGATCACCAACATCCACACAAAGCTCTGTACGCAGATGATACGGCGGTTATGGTCCGATACAGTTCTCCCAGGGATTACACCGCCTACAGGTAAACCTCAACAGACTCCAGGAATGGTTGGTAGCGTTGCCATCGTCTTCTCACGAAGGAGGCAAGGCGACCCACCTTCGGGGGTAGTAACAATTGGTCAACAACGGTCAGGTCATACCATGGCAAGACACCGCCAAATATCTTGGAGTCACACTAGATAAAAAAAGCTCACTTGGATGCCTCACATCAAAAATACACAAAAAAAGCTAGAAAAACTGCATCTGCGCTACACTCACTATTACACCACAACATCAAAACTTCAATACACAACAATGTAGTCATATACAAATCCCAAATCCGTCCGATCATCACATGCGCCTCACCTATATAAGCCACGGGTAACATAAAGAGACTAGAGTAATTCCAGAACGCCACGCTCAGAAGATAAACCAAAAGTCCGTGGCTCGTCAGATATAGCATTATCAGTAGAAGCACGAACGTTCCCCCACTCAGAACGCACATAGTTGAATTAGTCATATACAAATTTTTTTTTTCAAGAAAAAAATCGAAGAACTCACAAAAACGTGAATAACCTTTCCAGTTGTCAAAAACAAACCACTAATCCAAAATGGTTGATAATGCTAACACATGATAAACATATATGTACCAACATAACAAAAAAAAATCGATAATCGTATGTACACAGCCCGCGAAAATTCAAAATTCACCTTTGCTTTTGAACAGGCCATGAATGCATATATATTTTTTTAAATGGCGCTAATCGCTGAATTGTGACGATGTCAAATATGACGAAAGTTTGAAACACAATAACCTAAGCGCTTTCTGTTAAAATTAAATTAATTAAATAACGGCACAATTGCCAATCTCTCAATTCATTAAAAATAATTTGTGAGGTTATTGAATAAATAAAAGTACGCAGTGTCGTTTGACGTCCGAATAGCGTATTTTAGAAAAAGAAATCTGATTGCCGCTAAACAACTAATAATATATGAATTAAGCTAAAGAACCGTACATGGATCTTATTTATGGACAAAGTGTTGAGCTAACAACTTTCGACAGTCATATAATATAATTTCTAGTAAATTTTTTGATGGTTTTTTTTATAATAATTCAAAATGTAAATATCGCACAAGTGTTCTAAACTACCCGGTGCCTATGGGACTGAATATTGTGAGGCTGAATGTAGTCGAGAGGAGATAGATATAGCAAGATGAAGGTTTTCCTGGCTATTCCCATCTGGGCCATTCCACTTATTTATTATTTTATTACTATATTCCATTAAATGTGAAATAATACATAATACATTTTATTTAATACTTCATATTTGATTTATACCTACCTGCTACTCACTGATTTCTGTCAATTTACGAATCACTTCTGTATTGACTTATTTACGTGCTACCTATAACCAGTAAATATACTTCAATCATCCCTTTGTATCTAACCACTAATTAGGTAAAAATAATGTCAAATAATCTCTTAGAATCGTTAACAAATATAAAAATTAACATCATAATTCAAATTGTGCTAAAAAGCAAAAATAGAACCTACTTGTTCAAAATAATATATATTGAATTATTATTATTTCTGAAGTAGTTTTATGAAAACAATTTCACATTATATTTTTAAGCGAGGCTTTTTGAAAATTTTTTGACAATTGGTCTCCATTGAATCCTAGCTCAATGGAACTAGGGCTGTTTTCTCAAAGATGAAAATTCATAAATTAAAAAGTAATTTGAAACAAATAAATGTAGTCTTGTGTTTCGCAGTCAGTTCTAAAGGTATGTTTATCAAAGTTTTTTTGTCAGTTAGTTTCCTCGAGGCTAAAACTTATCTGCGTGTATTCTGAATTTAAATACCTTTTTTCCGATCTTTATGATTATTTGGATAATTGCTATCTCTTAGGTAACTTTAACGGATATAACAATAATAGTGACGTACGGGTATCTACATAATATGTTATGGCGTCACTTTTGTTAAATACCATTTTCAAGGAGGTTTTACAATAACATACTAAAATACTTATTTCACTAATTTATCCAAATCTTACACAAACGATTTCTTTCGATAAGTTATTATTATATCTTATTACCTGCTCTTAGTTATTAATTGAAAATCATTTAACAAAAGCATGAAACAATATTACATAATAAAGACTTCCTTATAAGCATTAATCATCATTGACAAGTCATAAAAGTAAGCATAACATAACAATAGAAATAATAAAGAAATTTATGAGAAAATCACTCATTATATTTATTCTTACTTTGTTTATATCATGTTTATATGCAATATGATATATTTTGTATTATTACCAATCATAGATATCTAATTTCTATGTAGAAACTTATAACCTTGGTTCTCATTAGACTAAAAATACTATATTATTTAGCTCGAATATAACATAAGAATTTCATTTTTCGTTCACAACATTATAATAAATTGAAAATAAATAAATCACTCTGTATTATGTATTCATTTTGTTGTTGTTTTCTTTCATAAAAATAAAGAAACACGTGTCTTCGATTAAATATCAAAAACATGTTTTGCAGGTTTTTAAGTCGTCCTTCTAGCTATTGTGAATGTTCCTAAACGAAAAAACACATATGGTAATACCGTTTTTTCATGAGCTTATTGAAAACTCTCCTTGTTAATAAATACTTCTGCTCATACACTTCCTGCCCCTGGCCCCGTTTCTCCCCTCGGCCATGTGCCAGATTAAAGGTTGCCAGATGGATTTAAATATAAATTGTCTAAAGCTCCAGATATTAACAAACATAGAAACAGTTTGGGTTCAAAAGTAAACAATGCAAGTAGGAAGATATACGATTTAAATTATTTTTTCTTATATGTTCTACTGTACCTACGATGAAAATACTTATTGTCTCATACTGGGTACTCTTAAATAGAAGCCAGATAGAATAGCCACAAAGCTAGCATTTTCTCAGAAATTTTGATTTTCAGGATCTCGTGATTTAGATGTAGAATTCACTGGCAACATTTTATTATACGTTTCTGTATAATAATCTAACCCTGATAATTTCACACAACACAGACTTCAGTTTCTTCCCAGGTGCAGAACTAACTTACCAATGGTGATGCCACTGGGAAGACTAACTAGGTTAATTAACTGCCTCGCAGGAAATTTTGATATTTTTCACACGAGCTACAACAAGTTTAAGCAAGAACTAACTATTCAGTTTTAACTTTATTATGTGCTATTATAATTGTATTATTATGATTGCCATTTTTGTGTTCTCTTATCGCTTTTGCATTGTTATTGGTAAAAAACTGTTAATGCAAAATAAAATAAATAAACGAACTTTGTTTTACGGAGTTAAAAAGCAGTCTTCACTTTGTTTTAATTGGCGCGCGTCAAAATGATATTTCACAAAAAATGGCGCTACGTAAATTACCCAAGTATTATTAAACACACGAGGAAAAATAGAGAGACGGGAACGACGACTCTGATCTAAGATTCTAGTAATTACATAACAAAAATGATAACTAATAACAAACATCAAAGAGAGCAAATTCCAAGCTTTTGTGGTAATAAATAATGATCTTTTTATATTAGACCAGTGTCTACCTAGAATAGGCTAATTTTCAACCGTCTTTATTTCTATGCCCTTTTTTCTTTTTGAACACTGGAAAATGTTGTATTTTCTTAAGTTGATATTCAAATAGGTATTTAGGAGCTAAATAACCTAAGATGGATTTGATATTAGGAAGCTATGTAATGATATTGAGGGTATTTACAATGTTATCACAGATTTTCTACTACGTAATTAAGATTATTATTTTCTTTAAATAACAACAATTCTCCGCGAATGACGAGTATTTTTCAAAAACTCAGCTTCTTGTTGTGTTTTTCCTCTCATCGAATAGACATAGTCTTTCAAAAATCTGAGTAAGATTAAAGTAGGTACCACTTTTTTAAAAATTAACACATTTTTTCTTCTGTCTGCGCACTGTCACAATATTTTAGTACTAAAAATATTACATATTCGTAAAAAGCATTTACTTTGTGGCTTGCCATATTTATAAATAAAACAGATTAACTTTGTTTACAACCACTTTATTATTCAATATTATGTCCACCGGTTTCGGAAGTACCCTTCTATCATTAGGACAACATTAAAATTAAACAGATAAAGCAATGGTTAGTTAGTGAGTTGTTCGGAAGAACTCTATTTTTCGGATTTAAAAGATATACTTTTTGTATAATGTTGTTGCAGTATAATATGTAGGCAGGTATATCTAATAATGTATTTTTGGAAAGTAGGTAGGTTGATAGTTTGATCAAGTATTACGTGAACTAGCAGAACTTATAAAAACATTTATTATTCTTAAATGTTTGCCTACATAAAAGTTTTTAAAATGCCACATTAATTTCTTTTTCACTTCAGTAGTCACGAATCGAATCACGTTTTTGATTAATTTAATACAAAGTATGGTTTGTTCGAACTTTCACAGTACGCTGGTAAAGTCTAGTTACCCTTTCTCTTCTAGATTTCCGTTACAACACAAAGAAAAGATTTCTCGAAGAGAAGTAAATAAGTTTGAATTAGGTCAAAGGAATAGACCACACGATACAGATGAGATTTTAAATATCAGGCGATTATTGGTGGAAACATGCATCCCATCGTTGGGTTAATATTTAATATTTGTAATTACACATTTTTTACGTGTTAAATATTTTGTATTGGGAAATAAAAATAAACACATAACGCAAAGATATCCCTAGCGTGGCGGGTGAAAGAATCTAAGCTGTTTTCACTATCATTCGGCATAAACCGTGAGTAATGTTTTTTTAACATTACTTTCAAAAGAATATTGAAAATTGTTATTTTTCATTTCTTTTCCTATTCTTTACATGTTTTTGATTACACAGTGAAGTATAATAAATTAACTCTTTTTCGGCCAATTTCTTTTAATGTAGACATCGCACAAGACGCCCGACTGTTTGAAGTCAATGGTACTATAGCATCCCCAGTGGATACGATGTTGTGAGGGCGAATAGGGTAGGAAGGGGAAGGAAATTGGGAAATTAACGTTGGGAATTACCGGTCTTTTCAAATCTGGTCATTTAACATGGGTAAAGCCATTTTCAAGACACAGTTCAATTCTGAATGATCTTTTTACCAGGGCATTACTGAGAGAATCTACCACTACAGAACATGCCGATAACGTTTTTTATTTTATATTTAAATAACTGTACGTGTAATATTTTTGTTAAATTTACTCGTGTGTTAATTTAATTATATTTATTTTTGGAAGTTGTCAACATGGATTGATCTATCCTATTCGCGAGGTAATAAAATTCTGATCAGAGGCTATCGGTGAGAGTTTTATACTCGTACGTAAGATATTACTTGAACGAACAAATAAAAAAGGAAAGGTTTTTTACACACTCAACTGAATTATGTCGCGAATTTATTAATAATTTATTCTAGCCGCTCACTTGTTTTACTTGACATTGACGCAATAAGATAGAGTTATTATTGAATAAATAGGTAGGTTTAATCACATTACTTGACAACCTTGACACGCTTATTCAAATAGTTATGAAACTAGCAGATGTACAAAATCTGTACAAAATGGTGGGAAAGTTAGATTCTATCTATTTCATATCTATCTGACAATTGTGCAAAATTCAGAGCTTGGAGCCCAGGAGAAAATAATTTTTCAATTTCAAGGATTATGCAACTATCATCAAACCAATAATAGGTTTGCTTCGCCGATGTTCTGTTTCGATGTTTCTGTTCGCTCAAAACGCTTCCATTATGCAAAGATCTAGTCAAACTTATAGATAATTCTTTGGTTTGGATAGTATATATTGTTTTCTAGAAATTGTTTTATTTTTTACCTGCACTTCAGCTGTTATTATGCATTGCATTTTAAATCGTGATTCGGGCTTGTTAGACAGAAAATTTATTTGTACCTAATTTATAAATTTACAAGCAATTATACCTATAACTCCGACTCCATCAAAAAAAATTCAACACAAATTTCTTAGATGTATCTCTATACATCAAAATGAATGTTTGTCTGTCTGTTTCCGATGTTCTCGAAAATTACTGGACCGATTTCGCTTAAAATAACACATTTCATTTCTATAAGTGACGAGAAGGTGTAAAGAATGGTTTGAATTAAATCCAATATGTGAAACTCATGCTATAATTTCTTTTAAATTAGTATGAAAAACATCGAACCCGCCATGTTGTATTGAGGTTAGCCATACATATAGGTTGCGGAAAAAGTAATTTCGTATTTTTCGCTTTAATTTCAATGCTTTATAAAAAGTGTTAAAATCATCCGATTTAAGTCAAATATGCACCATTCTGTTTGATAACTTGTTGCCAGCGAGAATCCAACTTTATAATGCCCCTTTCGTAGAAGCCCTTGTCCTTATTGGCAAAAAACTCGGACAACCAATTTTCACAGACCTCTATTGAGGCCAAATTTGTACCCCCAAGCGCGTTGGCCATTGACAGGAACAGGTGATAGTCACTTGGTGCCATAAGAACTTCTCATCCGAGCTCCTGGAGCTTTTGGAGCGTCATCAAAGATGTGTGCGAGCTGGCGTTGTCCTGGTGAAACACGATTCCTCTCCTATTCACCAATGCTGGCCGCTTCTGTTCGATCGCCAGCTTCAAACGGTCGAGTTGTTCACAGTAGAGGGCAGAATTGAGCATTTGGCCATAGGGGAGCAATTCATAGTACAGTATTCCTTGCCAATCCTACCAAACACACCGCAACACCTTCCTGGCCGTCAGTCGTGGCTTGGCCACGGTCTGGGCCGCTTCGTTGGGTTTTGACCACGATCTTTGTCGCTTGACATTGTTGTAAGTGACCCACTTTTCACCATCCGCATCAGAAATGGGTCGATTTTGTTGCGATTCAGCAGCGATTCGCAGATGGAAATTCGGTCCATGAAGTTTTTTTTGCGTCAGCTCGTGTGGCACCCAAACATCGAGCTTTTTTTTAATCCAGCCTTCCACAAATGGTTCAAAATGGTTTTATGGTCGATATTCAGCTCCTAAACGATGCTACGACTGCTAACATGACGGTCTATCTCGATATTTTCCATGATTGTATCGACATTTTCGACGACAGGCCTGGCCAGAGCGTGGTGCATCATTCACTTCCACTACACCAGAACGACATTGCTCGAACCACTGTTGTGCAGTACGAACCGAAAGAATATCGGCCCCGTATACATTGCAATTTTTTTTGTCGCTTTCGACGCGTTTTTCCCTTTCAGGTAGTAAAAATATAAAATAAGGCGAATTTTTTTTCCTTTGAGACCTCCATCCTCGACGCACAATAGTTCACGACTGAACCGACCAAGCGCAATACTGTCAAAAAAGCGTTTGTAGTATACACTCACACCTTTACAACTCCGTATTGTATGATCCTTGAAGTAACAACATATAGAGGGAGAGCTGATTATTTTTACCCAACCTACACAAACTTGCGATAAATCACTTTCACCGGGATTTTTACGTCATACATCATGAGAGAGAAAAAGACAACAAATTTCATAGATCGCTTCTATATACTGTAAGGATGATCTTAAGGTCCTGGTTCACCGCGGGACTCCGCCCACATTTTTTATCATGCCACTAAACTTGACACGACTAAACGGTTAAATTCTATATTTTGTTGATAAAAATATTGTGAAAAAGTGGCTATACGAATAAACAGAAAAATTATGTCGATATGTGATATGAATGGATGTATGAATACCGTAGCCTTAGCCTACGCCCAGGTGCGCCGAGTCAGTTTAAAATCATCAAAAATAAGTCAAAAACTGACTTCACTGCCTTGGATAGATACTACTCTACCAACCCTATGGTATGATCAGATGTGACCAATAACGAACGAGATATATTTAGTTGAAAAAAAGGGCGCGAAATACGAAATTACTTTTTCCCCAACCTAATATAATACACTTCTTTACATTTTACTTATTACATTTTCCACAGAAGAAGGTTTGCTTAAGTAGATTTTTTTTAAATCGAAAACATCATAAGGTACCCACTTAGGATTTATTTATTTTTTCAATGAATGAATGAAGGTTTGTTTGGGTATATTTTCAAAATAAAAACCACAATTAGCTACCTACTTAAGATTTTTTTTATAATGAAATAATTTTCAAAAGTAAAAAGTCTAAGAACACACAAAAACGTGACTAACCTTTCCAGTTGTCAAAAACAAACCACTAATCCAAAATGGTTGATAATGCTGACATATGATAAACATATGTGTACCAACATAACAACAAAAAAACGATAATCGAATGTACACAGCCCGCGAAAATTCAAAATTCACCATTTCTTTTGAACAGGCTATGTATTTAAATAAAGTGTTTTGTAGGAAAATTAACGATATTATAAAAATCAAAAATTTTTGTTTCTGTTTTAAATGACCAGGACACCTTGGCAAAAAGCGGAAGCGTAATTTTTATTTGAAGATACGAGTATTAAGGGTAAACTTATTTTTATAACAGAATATTTCGGAACAATTCCAAATGTAATAAAATAACTAGAAGATTAGAATTAGGACCTTTCTATCATTGAATCATTCGATTTATCATAGTGGGCAGAAAAAATATTAGACCAAAATCCTGGCTATGATGGATTACTGTGTATTAGTGAAAAAATGAATATTTTCATCGATTTCACATAGATGTATAATTTTTTTCCGTTGAAATATGTCGATGTTGAACGATAATTTTCTTTACAAAAGTGGGTTTTTGAAAAGAGGTTTGGTTTATCTCCGAAAAACCTAGAACAGATTCTTATAGTGTATTATAAAAGTAATGTTGATGTCAAAAGAAATTAATCCTGCATCGTGTACGTGTTTTATTCAAATTCCCAATAGGAAAGCCCTATTTATTACCTTATTAGTATAATGAATAAATATTAATAGTATTATTACGAGAAAACAGCTTGAATGTGACGGATATCCCCAAAATAGGCTGCTTTGAACTGCAGGAAACTTTGCGGGAAACGATAATTTACAATAATGGAAAAAAGTATTTTTTTCGACAACATTCTCAACTCCTTGCCTGTTAAAATTGGGAAACGATCTAAAAATAAATGTTTCTTGCATTAGTTTTTTTTTTAACATGCGTTTCCCTAGTACTGATTACCGCCCTGTTTGGGACATCTCGTCTGCGGCTCCTAGTAATGCTTATCCGTTCCAAACATAACTATGTTAGGTACATCCATATTGAAAGGGTGATATACTGATAACGTCGAAAGGTGACATTCAATCCTCAAGGTTATATATTACATTAGGGTAGATGGGTACATCTATGATTATTTCTTTGGGCAAAAAAAAAATGAAATTTTGTTTAGGAGCCATATCTTTACCGTGTTAGATTGGTAGGTCAGTTGGTCTCTGCTCTAATACGGGGTAATTTCACATTCATTAAGATTGATTTTGATGTATCAAACTGTGTACCCCCCACTATTCTCCAGTGACTATGCTTCGTTAAAATTAGTCTGTTAAGATATATGGAGTTCTACCATATCAGATATTTCAAGAAAGTTACACGAATAATAAGATGCTGTTAATAAACCAAAAACACAGATCTTTGAGAAGAGACGAAGAAACCCCCTGATTACGTCTGCAGCTTCCCGGGAGACCTAATCAATGCATCATGTGGTGCCGCGGAGAACATAATATCACGGAGGTCGTCGGTAAATCATGTTTTTTAATGTGTGTTGGGAAAATATATAACGTCCAAGTTGATAGAAAAAAAGTCGCACATGTCTGAAGAATACAAAAATAACTGATATATAAATAACGGAGTAAGTGAATTACCTTGCGTTCTTGGTTAAACTGTTTGCCAGATAACAAATAGCTGATAAGTATATTTAAAAATGAGTCAATACACAAAAGCTGCAATGGAGGGACGAATGCAGTGGTTGCTAATAAAAAAATAATTCAGAGCGAGGCTAACAGTTTACGATGAAGTTCTTATACTAACCTCGATGGCAATAAGGTAAGGACCTCGGAGAAAAACGTAGAGTAAGTAGAATAAAATGAGATAAAAGATTAACAAAGGGACTAAAACTAATATATGACGCGCAAGTGATTGGTGGACAAAATCTGGGATATCTGAAGGCTCGCCCCCTGGCCATGTTAAGAGTAGGTATGTGTGAATGTGGATGAAGGGAGGGGTATGTGCAAGGTGTGTAGCGTTCTAAGCGCTCCATCTAAACGCTGCAGAGCAATGGCGTGAATGTTAGTTACTTAGATAATTATTTTAAAGATCAAGTTTATAGCTTTTCACTGAGCATAACTGGATGAAGCGGAAGTAATTCTCTACCAACGCTTCAGATTCTAGCCGTCCAACAGCCAGCATAATGTCGATCGGCTGGGTAATCGATCACCCTAACCCTAACCCTTTACATTGACACTTGACGCGAACGACATGTCTTAGCCGCAGTAACCTGCTATCGGCAAACACCAGCCAAAAGCAGGGTCCGATATAATTGCAGCATAAATATTTAACACTTTCCGAACATGCGTCATAAAATAAAACACCGCCTTCGAGGGAAGAGTTATGGATACAACATTGTATTAATTTTGCATTGCTCCTCACGACAAATTCAACGTATAGGCAATGTGTGGGGTAACTAAATCCTAGCCTGTGTTTGAAAACATATTTGAATGGCGTTTCATTAAATAAATGTACTAACTCCTTGAATATTATTCCAGGTGCTAGTACGAAGTTATCCTATTTACAACAAATTACCCACTGCACTATCAGCTTCTTGCCCTCCCCCCTCCGGGCAGCAGAAGATGGAAACGTGGGGATTCAAACCAACAAAATACGTTATTATCTATGGTAGGTATGTCTTAATTATTCGTCGTCAGTTAACCGGATTTCAATATACATAGTTAGAGTGAGTGTGAATATTTCATTCTGCGGTATGCACATGGATGATTCTGTTCATTGAATTTTTGGTTCATATTGCTATTTGTTTGGTTTTGAGGGAGTTCTGACTGATTTTGGAAGAATAGATATATACGAGCTGATTAACATAATGGCGATGAGAAAAATAAGTTGTTTATTTTTTAATCCTTTGAATAGCTCGATTCGCAAAACGATACATATTAGCTATTTAGGCAAAATATTATCTGTCAGTTGATTTGTTTTTAAGTAAGAAAAAATACATTTTTTCATGTGACCGAACACTGATAATAAGCTTTAATATTTTTGATTTTGATTATTACATGACAAATATAATAAAATTTCAATTAATCCTACATGTGGAGTGGAGTGGGTTATTTAATATGATTTGTATCAGACTGTATCCGGTTTCATATTTTGTCTATTTCAGATATATCCAAGCATCATTTTGAATGTGAAATTCGTAGAAATTTAATACATATTCAAAAGAACGGATTTTCGCATTGAAAATCTCGTTTGAATTCTATGTTATGAAACGATACGATTTGAAATACGTGTTTGAATGAAAAATCAATAATCTATTCTCAATCTCTTATAAAAATACACCAAGTAATTTCACGAATTAAATTTAGAAAGCCCTTTAGGCACCCAACAACACAACTATTTCAACTTTTAGGAATCCTCAATATCAGACTGTTATATCTTAAAATAGTGTTAAAAATAACTCATTCTTCAAAATCTTTAATGTATATCACACATTATAAAAACACAAGGGCCAAACAACAACAAGAAAGACTTTTAGTACCTAAATACAAAACAGATTTTGCACAAAGACACCATATGTACATCGCGCCTCACACTTACAACAAACTCCCACCACACACTGTAGCCATCACCAATATGTATTCCTTTAATCAAATCATTACTAAATGGTTAATGAGTAAGGACCGCAAGGAAATTGAAGACCTCCTAAAATAGCACTTAAAATTCTTCACCATGATAAACTAGAACATTGTGTAACAAATATCATCATTTTTTTTTTAAATTATTCTACTTGTACTCACTGTCACTTACCTCAGAATAGGTTCTTATGACCTAGTGAGGTAGGTAATGAAAAAATAATAATGTAAAAAACAAAAATTTTATAAATAAATAAATCATAAAACTATGAAATATACATTTTCTAATAGGATTAACACTCTTAGGAACTATCTTTTTAACTATTTTTATAAGCATGATAATATTTTGTAGATAATTTGGTAGTAGGACGCCCGAGAAAGACATGGCACGATCAAGTAAATCAAATACTTGAATCGGGTCATGTGAAGAGTCAGAATAACGGAAGAGTATGTATGAGACGATGTATGAATGTAAATGAAGCAAGGAGTATGTGCCAAGACAGAGTTATATGGCGGTCCGTACTCTCTGCCTACCCCTGCAGAGAAAAGGCGTGATGGTTAGTTAGAATTTAGTTAATTTGTATAGCGCCGCTTTTGTAAAAAAATCACCACAAGAGTGCTCTACGAATCCTTATTCCTAGGATCCATCTAACTTTATATAGTATATGGCATATTTATATTATGGACAGAGATAATATGCAGAAGCACACTTATCTGGTAAGTCACTTCAGGTAAGCACAATTATATTATCTACGTTTGTTTTGGAGAAAGACACAGTTTTTCACTCAAAGGACATGATATTAGCACAATTATAGCTGATGTTAATTTAAATTACTTATGTTTTTTTTAACGCGCAACAGTGTTCAATCCATAACTAAAAAGACAAATGATACACCGAAAGGTTTAGTAGATTTGATAATTAACTCTTTTCATAAAAGTGCTAATGCCTCGTTTACAGTTTTTAATTTCACAACTTTATTATGTCGAACTCCTACAAGGCCCGTTTTTTTTATCAATTATAGCGATTTAACAATGTTTGTTCAACTGCCTGAAATCACCAACTGAAATGATTGTAGGTTTTATCTATAAAGATTATTGGAATTTATTAACGGGAGCATCGTTTCCGATGACATTTGTTGAACTATAATTAATACGTGTCGATTCACCGGCTACTGCCAAGTCAATTGATTACATAATTGAATACTGGAATTAATTAGGGCTCTAAGTACCAACAAAAAATTAAAACTGATTTTTTTACAGAATCTTATTTTATGTACCGATGCCAATAGCGTTAAATAGAATTAAAGTGTCTAAAGCAGTCCAAAAAAATATAAAAAATTAATTAAATCTGTCAAAGTTCTAAGTCCGTTGGTGTATAATCCTTTAAAAGGGCTCTAAGTACCACTGTAGTTCCCAGCGATATTCCATATAAAATGGCTAGTGACGGTGTATTGACACTCGCGAGATCGCTTAGAAAACGTCCTTAAAAAGGTGAAGGAAGTGTGCAAAATGCGAAAAAAGCTAAAAACAAGTGGCAAAGAGTATTCCACAATAAATAGCAAAGTGTTTCCTGGCAAAAAAACCATCAAATTCTGAGATATATGCATTTTAACATTTTTCTATGAATGTTGTTAGTTTTGGCAGTGATGCGCTAGTGATGTGCATGCCTATCGTAATATTCATATGCAATAAAAAAAACCGTATCCCATGTTTTTGTATTTAGGTGATTCTCTTATTTTCACTGTTTTACTTATGTACATTTTAAAGTAACATACCTACTGATTTTATGAAAATAATAATTTTAGTAAATTATGTACGTAGTGTACACAATTTGCCGTTATGTTTCCATACTCCTTTCTGAATACGAGTATATTGGGTATGGCGATGTTGACAACAATAATAATATTTATAAAAATATACATTTTATATTATACCTCCAAACCCCTTAGAGGTATTTTTTATCATACTAAGTTGATTAATTAAATATTTATTTTTAAAAGCAGTATGCAATTATAACAATCGTTCGTCGGCATTTTTATTTCGTATACCATCAGGCAAAACAGGTAGTCGCATAAATATTGCACTGCGTCGGCACGTGTAACCATGTCCGATTAACGCGCGAACTTCACATCATTCATTGGAACCACATTCAGACAGTTTTGGAGGGTATTCCCTATTTTTTCGTTTATTGAAATATTTGTTGTAGTTTTATACTAGAAAAAACATTATGGCGATATGTTACATGCGTGGATGTAATAGTAGGATAAGTAGGACAAATAGAAGGACACAACAATAAATATGATCACTTTTCACAAATATTTATTTGTTTGATAGTGCGTTTGGAGATTTAATGATATAAATACATAATATCAATAAAGGAGCTTCCATCTTCATTCAAAAAAACTTATGTTATTATCACGTGTGTGATAAAATGATAAATAAATCATTTAAATGGTGTTTATAATATTGTTTTGTAATGATAAAAATATTTTTATTAAAAATTGTCCAAACGATACAAAGTAGACTATTTAACAAACAATCGCCTCCCTAAATATATCTCTGTCTCTTTCTATTTTCTTAATCAAGCAAGGATATCTTTATGTTAGAAAGAGACGCGCACTATTTATTGCATGTTAACCTGAAATCCTAGTTTAGAGTCAGACCAATGTCAACGAATTGAGTTCTTTTGTAAATCTACACCCCTATACGAGTATATTTTTCCATGTGTAAGCTATCTCACACGCGCATGCCTTGTTGTTAGGAAATGCGCTTGGAGGGGAAATTA
The DNA here is from genome assembly GCA_022651775.1 of Drusus annulatus. Classification (NCBI taxonomy): domain Eukaryota; kingdom Metazoa; phylum Arthropoda; class Insecta; order Trichoptera; family Limnephilidae; genus Drusus; species Drusus annulatus. The sequence continues at coordinate 378,361 of JAGWCC010000629.1, forward strand.
ATCGGTTCGGCGCTCAGAGCAAAAATTTATATGGAGAGAGAGCTACATATTTTTACCCAACCTATACAAATTTACGATTAATCACTTTCTCCGGGTTTTTACGTCGTAAACCGTGAGAGAGAAAGATACAAGATAAGTTCTCACATAGTATAGCACCACCATTCAGAATGTAAGCACGTTTTCCATCTCCCGCGTCTCCGGCGACTCCGCCCACTACGTTTTGTTATGCGACATAACAGAACATAACTCGACGGCTTTTTAGGTTATATCCTATATTTTTGTTTTTAACAATACTATGAAAAGTGGTTATAGAAATAAATAAAAAAACATTACATCGACATGTACTATGAATGATGTATAAATATCCTAGCCACGCCAGAGTTAGACAAAAATCATCAATACTGACTACAGAAGCGCTCCGAGGTTTGGTGTATTTTGATCGCATCTTGTAGATGTTATTAAAAGATCGTTGGGTGACACTGCTTTTTTAACTCTGGAAACTGTTCCATGCGCTCACATTACTTAAATTTTAATATTTTTTTCCTTTGAGCTACCTTTTATTCAATTAATTTAAAACACCACCAATATCTAAGAAAATTAAATATTATTTAGTTTAAAGGTACTTCTTTTAATGACAATCATTAACATAAGAAACACGATTCTACACGAAGACCAAAATAAGAAATTTTACAAAGATCTCACTAAATGACTAGTAATATATCGCTATCCAAAAGTTCTCGACACTTTTATTTAATTTTTTGTTAATTTTGCTTTCACTTTGTATCGCGAACAGAAAAGTGATTACTTTAAAACTTTTTTTTCTCAATTTAATATTAATTCAATTACATTTTTACTTGTAAAACGTTTTATTACTTTTAAAATATTTTTGTGAGTTTTGTGAAAGGTTACTTGATACTTTGTTGATATATATATTTTTACTATTATCTACATTATTTAAAAAATATTTTTTAGTTCTAGTTAAATTTAACAAGAAATGTTATTTGGTTTTGTTAACATGCACATCCTTATTCCCCGTGTGATAGTGTGTGTACTTGTATATACCAGCGTCCCTGAGTTGGCACTTAGAGCCTTAATTAAGTTACTAGCCGTGGGACTTACACCGTAACCGTCGTTGTCTGTTTTAAACTTTTATTTTATAGAAATTTAAAATAAATTTAAGTTTTAAAATTATGGAAGCTGTCGAGATTGCTCCAAACTATAAAGTAACATTTTTAAAAGGTATGCTTCATATAATTTTACTAGGCAAATCAGTATTTTGTTACGACAAGCAGTTCTAGTTTGTTGTACTTAGAGCCTTAATTAATTCCAGTATTCAATTAATATGCCTGTCTCTTCCTTCTCTTGGTGATATTCGCTATAGCAACAACTTGCAGCTTCACTTACAAATTTCCAGTACGTCTTGGACAGACGTCGCGTCGTCTTGAATATTGTTTGCTATCAGTCTCTATGAAATACGTATTAGCATGATACAACATACAGGTAGCCCGGAATTCGGCGGTATTTCCCATCTCTTAGACGTTAATACTACCTGACTAACTGAAATACTGTTTTCAAGAATCAGTAATGTCGATCTGACGTGTTTTCAAAATCAACTTTGTTCAGTTGCTGGTTGGAATAGCGACATGATGCAACATTTCTTGCCTTGCGTTCACAGGGAATAAGCAATTATTTGCGAGTCAGTGGTTGAATGGGTGCATTAATTTGAATAAACCATAGCAAATTGCTGTGGATAATAAATCAAATGTTGAATTCCATAGTGCCTAAAGACAGATTCAGACAGACTTGCATAAGTGATATGAATAATTCTCCCAACATTCCATAATTTATTCTCCGTCTCCATAAAGGTCTCGCCTCTCAACGTTTCTCCACAATGCTGGGGTGTCTAGCTCCAACCGCTATGTTAGGTTATGTTACGATAGGGTATAGTTGATCAGGTTAGGTAAAGTTGGGTTTTGTTTGGGTAAGTTAGGTTGAATTAGGTTAGGTTATCTTAAAAATGAAATTAATTAACTTTTACTCGTAGCGTATTGTTCATAATTATAAAATACCCCAACAAATGTCACAGAAATCTGAATCTCTAAAAATAATTTCCCTTTGGTTCGACAACTTTTAAGGCCAATGGCTTTAAAGTGAATCAACAAAATCGAAAGAGTACCACTACTTTAGTGCTACTAACACGCTGGATGCACGCCCCGCTACGTCTACACCATGCGCATTTGTATCTTAATAGTAAATAACTGAAATCTGCGACAGAAAAACACTGAAACGGCAAAGTTTGTCGCCTGCGGAGCGAGTGTCGGATTGAAGCGCCATGTTGCCCGTGTCGGCTGTCTTGTTGGCTTCCGCGGACTGGAGCGAAGTTGTGCTTAGCTGCCCGAAGTTCTGGTCGCGATCGTTACTCATCACAAGTAAACTCATTACTAGGAGCAGCGAACGTGGGAGCATGTTGAAGAATTCCAGAGCCGCTCATTATTAAAGTGAAATCAGTTCAAATATCGTTATTTGATGGGATAAATTCGTTTCCACCAGCCGGTAGTAGGAGCAGATGTATTGTGTAAACTACCAGAGACCTGGTATGAACAATTTCTCAGTTTTGTATTATATTTTAATGAAATTAGTTTTCATAACAGAGAATACCTAAATCAACCTTTTTGTGCAAAAAAATATATCGGCTTTTCCGTCTGGACGTTGTGTGATATCAATTACATGTTTTTATGAAATGGGTTTTGAAAACATACTTCGTTAAACTAATGCGAGCGGTACAGTTATTTATTTACGCGGTAAAACCATATACGTGCCAGATGGTGGCTACTGTGATGTTGTTACTGTAAACTATGACATACAATCTTACTAAAACAAACGTACTTCGCATACTCTTCTTTGCCCTTTTGTGCTAAAATACTTGAATTGATTTGCCAGCTGCGGACTAGCAGCCGGATGCGTTGTTATTTGAGATATTTGTTTACTTTATTTTTAGCGTATTCGATTATGTTATTTTTTGTCCTTTTCTATCAAATTGACAATATATGGAACAAAAACGAGACACGATATTGAGCAGGAAAATGAATGTGTTTATTTGGGAGTGACTGTTAATTACAACTTTAAATGGGACATCCAAATAAATAAAATTTGTAACAGACTACGGGCAATAGTAGGTATATTATACAAATTGAAATGTGTTGTTCCTGTGAGTACATTAAAAATCATTTACTTGTCGCTCGCAGAATCAACTTTGCGGTATGGAATAACCACGTGGGGACATTCTAGCAAAACAAATTTAAAATATTAATAATCAGTTTAAAATTGTTTAGTTAAGTTGATAATTAAAAAACACATATTCTCGCAGAGACAATACATTTCATAATTGTATTAGAATGTAACTATCTTACCGGTATAGGCCTTATTATGCTATAAGATATTGCTTCAGCATATATCGGACTCTGAATTTAAGAAGAAAGTGGAACATGAGCACAATACTCGGTTCACTAAAAACGACGGCTTGATTGTACCAAAGTATTGTAATAAATACGGGCAGAAAACCATGGAGTATAACGTGCCTAAATTATTCAACATGTTACCGAGCAATATAAAAAAAATTGAATTGTTTACAAGAGTCAGATATACGAGTATGCTGAAAAAATGGCTCCTAAGTAGGAATAATTTATATTAGGCGTTTCTATTATGTTTCTATTATGTGTACTTAAAAAATTGATGTATTGTTGTACTATATTATGCTGCACAGTGCATCATGGTATGGTGTAATAGTATATAATTTCTTAAGATGTGTGAATTTTAATATGTTTTATATATTGGTAATTGATAAGATAATCTATATTTACCTTGTATTCAATATCCTGTTGACAAACTATTTTATTGTAGTTTAACGGGATGATGATTTTTCGAAGAACAATAATTTTTTTTTATCAAATATCTCATCCACACGTACACACATATTTTGTTTGGTATGGCTACCCTTTTTATAAGCGTTATGAGCTTTGAAACTGAAATCAGAGTGTGCCACATTTATCGTTCGATTTGTATGAATATGACGTGTCTTGTATTTTATGTCTATGTTGATAACTAGTAATGTAACAGGATTAGTAATAATGATAATGATGAGATTGCTTAAACTATTTCTAATCTAATTAGTTATCCGGCTGTCTTCTTTTTAAACAATCATGAATGAATTCATTTCAGAGTACAAGGAAGTTAAGAAATTTTCGTCTATTAATTATTCCCAATTATAAAAAGATATTTCTTCAACACAATTTGAATAATATACATTTCTTAAGCACGTTTCTAGCATAAATCATTTAATAAATAAGTCAAATGGAATAGAGTTTTGACGGCCTTTCTGTGATCGAGTGGTAAGACGCTCAACTATGAACCCAGAGATCGCGGGTTCAAACCCGGCGTGCGCAAATAATTTTTGTTTTATTAATACATGTCATCACATATTTAATTCATATACTCGTATATTAATATATATTTGCGGCACGATCCAGAGAGGTAGATACTCTAAGCATTGCCCTGGTAAAAGACCACCATTCAGAATCGCAACGTTGCTTAAAATGGCTGTAGTCGTGTTTGGTGACCATATCTGAATAGCCAGGTACTTTCCAACCTTCATCCGCCCCATCTCCTTTCCCTCTTTACCACCTTCAGCCTCACAGCATACCCCAATTGAGGCTGCCATAGTCTCACTGGCTCTAGACAGTTGGGACTATTGTGCGGTATTCACAGTAAATATATATAAATACAAAACTTGACAGTGTAAAAAAAAACTTCTAAATATTTGTGTTGTGATTATTCTACAAGTGAATATATACTCTTCCAAGAGTGCATTTAAGTAAAGTGTTTTGTAGAAAAATTAACGTTATTAAAAAAATCAAAAATGTAGTTTCTATTTTAAAGGACGCCTTGGCAAAACACGAAAGCGTAATTTTCATTTGAAGATACGAGTATTAAGGGTAAACTAATTTTTATAACAGAATATTTCGGAACAATTCTAAAGGTAATAAAATAACTAGAAGATCCTGACCTTTTTTTCATTGAATCGTTCGATTTATCATAGAAGAATGAAGAGTGGGCATAAAAAAGATTAGACCAAAAATCTTGGCTTTGATGGATTATGGCTTATTAGTGAAAATTTAAATATATTCATCGATTTCACGTAACTATATTTTTTTTCCGTTGAAATCTGTCGATGTGGAATGACAATTTTCTTTACAAAGGTGAATTTTTGAAAAGAGGTTTGTTTTATCTCCGAAAAATATAGAAACGGATTCTCGTAGTGTATTATAAAAGTAATGTTGATGTCAAAACAAATTAATTCTGCATCGTGCACATGTTATTCAAACTCACAATAGGAAAGCCTTATTTATCACTTTATTAGTATAATTAATAAATATTGATAGTATTATTACAAGAAAATAACTTAAATGTGATGGATATCCCCAATATATGCTGCTTTGAACTTTGAAAACTTTGCAGGAAACAATAATTTACAATAATTCAAAAAACTATTTTTTCGACAACATACTCGACTCCTTATTTGCCTGTTAAAATCGGGAAACGATCTCAAAGTATTTTTTTCTTGGATTTGTTTTTTTTTGCATGTTTTTCTTTTGTACTTTTGATTCCCGCCCTGTTTTTGCCCTTGCGTCTGCGGCTCCTACTCATTAAGGATCAACACGTCCTTCACAGTGAGACCCGTGTGGCTGGACTGACTAGTGTAGATACAATGTACGAGTATACACATTATAATCTCTAGTTTTGGGCTCATGTGAACAAATTTCTAAAAGCCGGAAACTTTTGGGGAGATTGGGGCAAGTTATTTACGAAAAATTTACCTAAAATTAACATTTTGTTTTCTAAATACTGAGCATGACCTCATTTATCCAGCTTATTAGCTTACTGGTGATTTTTTTTTTCAGTGGATTTGTGTAGTTTCTTAAAGGCTTGTGCTGGATCCGAAGCTGCGACAAAACACCGAATGTGTGTTTCAGCTTCAGATGAATTTTGAAAATAGTGGACTGTAAAACGATAAACCTATACTACTTGATGGAAGTGTCTAATTATTGATGTGGACAGATTATGTTTTTATCAATTGTTTTCGAACACAGTGTTGTTGAGTAAGGAAATCAAATAGCGAAATGGCGGGATGGGTAAGAACTGACTGAAAAACACGAAGGTAAGAGCCTTTCAAATTATCATTCAGCTTGAATCATCTTAATTTTATATTACCTCGTTTTATACCACTTAAATTTATACCACTAATGTCGACCAGGTATCACCGTAGTTTGATAAGAGCAGTATAATAATAACTTTGTTTGATAATATATGGATTACAACTTCTTACATATTTTTATTAAAGAGTGAGTGAGGCAAATTAAAGGAGGGAGCACCAGAAAAGAGGAACGTGGGTAAAGGAATGGGAAGGGAAAGATATACCTCTGTATTAAAGATGTTTCTATTTGATATAGATCTCTCCCTCGTCATTTCTTTACCTACCTTTCATATTCTGGTGACATGTCCAATATTATCTCTCACTCTCATTGTTTGCAATAAAATTAAATAAAATATTTGCATCTATGTTATATATATATATTTTTATACTGGCCTGGTGATACCACGGTGGTAGCGACATCTGGCTTTCGTTTAAATTAAAGTGGCGCAATACGAAGTAAATGTTTTATTTTTAAATAATGATGTCACATCAAAAAGTGTTTGCTTCATATGAAAACGTATCGCAATTTTCTTCATAGATTCCGTGAAATTCTCAAGAATTTTGTATGTTAAGTATTAAGGGTTGTGTTGTTTTGTGGGAAACATAGGTGCTTTGTAAATAATAAGTGTTTTAATTTACTTTGCATATGTCAGTGTGTTTATATGTATAATAGCTATAATAATGATGTTTTTTTTGGACCTGAATATTAATGTTGAATATTGCGTTTGTAACATGAAATGTCCGTTTTAATTATTTATATAGCATTGAACCCCATGCCCTCGTATACCTTACCCTCTCCTTGTGTTTGAATGCACATACAATCACGGTGTTTGGGAGCTTTCAGCTTCAGCCCTGTAACGAAGTATTTTGTGTTCTGTTTGACTTGCTTCCACTTATCTATCCGCTTGATTGAGACGATATAACAACCAGAACTTCTATCTACAAGTACACTGAGGCTGAAAGCTCTGGTTACCAGGGCGTGGTGTTATTAGTCAAAATATTTGCACGAAACTGATTGATAAACCTCATCACTTCACTTTCCATCCCTTTTTGTAAGGGGCGAAAGCAATGAAAGACTCGTAACCGCTGGCTTGAAAAAGGGTGAGGGTCACCAAGAATAGGCAAAACTAAAAATATTTGAAGGAAGCCTAAGCCCAAATCTGGACGCCAAAAAGCTGATAAAAATCCAAACTAATGCTGCGAACAGAATCGATGATCTAAATTTATTTATTAACAGTTTATAAATAGTACCTCATCACAATCACACAAGATGTAAAACTCTTGGTATAGAGTAAATTTGCGTGGTGCGGAACATTTTTTTTAAATTACCTAACAAGTCAAAAGTACTGAATTGTTTTGAACTAAATGAGACATTTGAACCTTCATTTATTTGAATTCTCTTCCTTTTTCTCCATTTTAGAGACATTTATGTATTATAATTAATACAAATATAGAATCTTTGTAATTTTTATTTGCAATTTTATTTTTGATTTATTTTGTGCCCTTAAGATGTCACTCTGTTAACGAATCTGGGTTTCTTTTATATTTTGAAAAATGAAAGTAACCGTCTCGCCGTTTCTCCGCAGGGGCAGGCTGAGAAGATGGACCACCACACAACTTGGCACGCACATCTGACTCTTGACATGGTCCGCCTCAAGTATTTGATTCACTTAGCCGTGCCACAAATTTGTCGGGCGTTCCCGACTTCTTCTATCGTTTACTTTCGCGATATATACTCTCCTTACACTCTTTATTTCGTTTATCCGCTCTACGTGTCCAAACCATAAGAACATGCCTTTCTTAATCTTATTCATTAAGCTTACATCAGCCTTGAATTCTTTCCGGATCTCTACATTTTTAACACGGCCATACATGGTTTTGCCGCACATACGCTTCAGGGATCCCATTTCTATCGCTTTCAGTCGACTTGCGTCCTTCTTCTGCCAACCTCACGCCCCACTGCCATATATCAGCGTCGGTATCAGCATTCCATTGTGGACTGCTAGCTTCGATTCTTTTGACACTTTTTTATTTGCTCCAACCGCCTTCAGTCGTCTGCCTTATTAACGTTTCCATCTCTCGTACACATACTCCCCTTAACGCGAGATAAGGCACTAACTCATCCGCTTGCTCCTAGTATTCATCATTCACAACTATATTGAGCGCTTTTTTTATACTCTCACTTTTAAACAAAATGACTCTCAATTGTATTAATAAACTTTAAATCTATCATAGTATAATTATAAACATTGTTATAGATAAAACAGATAAACTTTATTTAAAACCACTCTTATTTTCAATATTTTGTCGACCGGTTGCGGAAGCACTCTTCCATCTTCGGGACAATATAAAAATTAAACTAAAATACTGTATTATAATTAAATTAAATAATGTATATATATCTTAGTTTTATGTATTTTAGTTAAATTTTAATATTGTCCTGAAGATGGAAGGGTGCTTCCGAAACCGGCCGACAAAATATTGAAAATAAAAGTGGTTTTAAACAAAGTTTATCTGTTTTATTTATAAATATGGCAAGCCACAAAGTAAATGCTTTTTACGAAAATAATTCATAAGCTTTATTGCGTATACCATGCATTTTGTAAACACATTTATTACACGTCGATTGCACGTCGATTGTATATGATATTTTTTGTGCTTTTATGTAAATATTGTATTAAAAAATACTTTAGTATATTCCCATCATATGAAAAATTTTATATTCACTAAGATTCTGGATAAGTTGAAAGAAATCACTCAATAGCCAAACGCCCGCATATATGGTACGACTATGTGACAAATACATGGTACATAGTACATGGTTAATAATTTATTTATTTAAATCGTTTCGTCGGCATTACCCTAATATATCATAAAATAATAATAAACTATGCGTCGCTTCTAGCCAAAGCACACCTGAAATTATAGTTAAAACATGATAAATAAACAGCACTGGAAACTTTTTAACCCGGATTTTACTCAATAAGTCTCAAGACTTACAGAGATCATTTTACTCCAACTTTCCTCCTAATCTTGACTCCCGTACATTCTACACTCTCGAATGTCTAGTGGAAGGGAAATAATGGTGGAGAAATTGGAGGTGTTAGAGAAGGGCAAATGATATTGATATTCTGGGTGCTAATTCGTAGCACTGCTTTCTTAATACAGGCGAAACAGAAACTGAGACTTTGTGGAACAAAATCATCAAATATACCTGAAACAGGAATGCGAAAATATGTGCAAGTTGTAACCCACTAAGATTTCGACAGTTCTTCTTCTTTTTTTTCTTCGTTTGTTTCTATTAATAATTTAGTTGTATATTATATTGATACTAATTACCCCATTTTCACACTATATTTCTTCTTATATTATATTAGTTAGTTTGATTACTCTGTATTTTGTTCATTCAACTCATGTATTTCTTTAATTTCTCTTGTCCCAGAGTGAGTTTGTATAACTCATCAGGATTGTTATGTATGTTAGCAAGATATTAATTAAAAATAAAAAACTGAAAAAATAAAAATATTCTCGTTAAACTTCACTCAGAAACAGCCTTCTCTTGCCTACGCTTATTTATTGTTACTGGCAAAAAACGGACAATAAGATTGGTTTTGAATATTCAAAATGTTTGAACAGTTTGTTATTTGTATTTATTATTTCGAAAATAAGTAAAACAACCCAATGCTTTTTCTCTCTAAAAATGGATTTTTTTGTTTCATTTTACAGGAATTAATTTTTTGAAGTGCAATAATAAGTTTGAAACATGCTGTATGCAAACTTTGCATATTTTTTACGATTTAAATTTTGCTGCGATACCTATAATAGCAGACGTAATTTTATGTTGGTAAAATGTATGGGAAAAGAAGAAGATAAGTTAAAAAAATCACCATTTTCAGTGGATTATTTGTGATGATGACATACACGTGGTACTGAAGCATTAAAAAACAAACGTTCGCAAGGTACATTTAACGTGAATGTGTGCTTTAACGCCCCTACCGCAATGTTCGTAACGAAATAAAATAAATCCAGTTCAAAGATCAACAATGAACATCACACAATTAGAACCTACCATAATATATGCATAGAATAATGTGTTAATATCGCCGAAAGCCTCCGTGTTATAATTCTTACGTAAGCCTTTTCAATGATTAAATATTTAGAGGATATGGTTTATTGGTGACGTCGCGTCGGCATTAATTAGTATGTGGGTGACATAGAAATGATTCATATCTTTTGGCGACATCTATCAGGTTAATTAGTGACATAAGACTCATTGTTGAAATGAATACATTTAATGATGACATTGATAACGTTTATTAGTGACATAAGACCTATTTCTAACAAAGTCGTCCTCGGTGACGTGAATATTATTCGTTGGTAGCTTGGATTTGGTTCGTTGGTGATTGATAGTGACATGACTGATGTTAACGGTGTCGGATACGTTGTGTTGATGATGACAACTGACTTAAAATATAATGCTAGTGGAGCTAGTGAAAATTTCTAAGATACGTTATACAGTGTTGTCGAGTACTGTATCTGGATACATTCTTTTAGTAGAGGAAAGTGGGTAAACTGAAAGGGCAAACGGGTTTCTTGGAAAGAAGACAGATTTTTCCGTATTATTTGACTAAATATAATAAATACTATCCAAGCATTGCGTCGCTTTGATTCCGAAAGATGAAATGGGTGAAAAAACATCAACATATTGTATTGCTCAACTTTCGTGTTTGCTCGGCAAATGTTTTAAAACTTTTAACCCAAGCTGCATCTTTGAGTGTTAAGGAATCCCAAGCTTTACTCCACAGGCTATTATTATTAATACAGGCCGCTCATTGAGGCCATTGTTAGCTCCGTATAAAACCGTTCCGCCAAACAAGAAAAAGCTCCACACAATAAGGTGCGGGCTTTGGGGGTTTTAAAATAGATAAGTTGATGGCAAAAGTGTTTTTGTTCAGCGGAGCTTTTGTGCTTTAGGAAAAAGAGCACATAAGGTACCAAGAGCGCGCGTGAATCGGCTTTTCATACAGACTTGTAGTTTTAATAAAGTGAATTTAATTTTTTATGATTTTATATGGCTAATAATCTAGTAGCTTTTATTGAACTGAGCTTGAAAATAAACAAAATATTTTATTTCACTTGATTGATGTGTAAAAATAACTTTTTCTAGTAAACTGACCTATTGTTGTTAACCCATATCACTATTTTTGGGTAGTATAACTAACTTACAGCCACACTGTATGCCTCGCGAGGGTAGGCAGAGAAGATAAAAAGTTACACAATTCTGTTATAGCACACATCACTAGCTTAACCCTCTCATACATGTTCTCCTGTTATTCTGAAGTTTAACATAGCCCGACTCATAAACTTGATTAACTCGATGATGTACTTGTATATCTCTGGCGCGTCCCCGACTTTTTCCACCGACTTCGGCACTATACCATCTCTTGAAATAGTGAATCCATAGATGCCTACGATATTATTCCCCGATACCTTGATGACATCATGAGGAATGACAAGTACAAGTTAAACTGAAAATTCAGTTGAAAATTGATGTAATATGTAATAGGGAAGGCGCTACACCTCATAGCTTCTAAAACCTACAAGATTAGTACGAGTGCCATTCTGTTGAGTTAGTCCAAAAGTTAAACTGCCGGGTAAATATTACTGATGGTACTTGATCCCCAGTAGGAGAATACACCACTAAAATAATAGTCTTATGAATTATGGTATTAACAAAACTTTTTTTCAAATCTTCACAAAGACTAATAGACTTAATAACCTTAGGAAGTTAGAATTATGATCGTGGGTTGATTGTTTATTTACTAATTAAGTTTACCTAAACATGCTATTCCAAAAGACCGAAATTTTCTATAATACCAAGCTGTCTGAGGCAGACTCATATTACCTTCCTCCTCCGCTCGCTCTGACCGCATCATTTCTCTTTCACCTTTTCTGAATTATTCCCTTTCCCGCCCCAGAATTCAAATTTAAAAAAGGAATCGCACTTGAAATGGGGGCTTTTAATGGATTTATGAAAAAGTGAAAAAATGATGGAAAAGACATTGGTAGACAATCGCAGATTGATTTAGAAGCTACAAAAAATTACAAAATGTTGGTTTTTTTTAAATTAGTTTTAATAACTTAGATTTAGCAGACCTTCCTACAAAGTTTCAGTCTGGTTAGTAAGAAAACCTAACTTTCACAAGATCATTGTTTTCTGATGATATTTCATCCTCCGTCGAATTTTTGTTTTCTTCTTTTTAATGTTACCGCTCAATAGTGCCCCAACTGCCCGGAACCAGTGAAACCCATCCCCAAATAGATGAATTTCGTGAGAATGGTAGCAGAAAGGGGAAGGAGATGAGAAAGAGCAAGGTTGAGAAAAAACTGTGCTCTTCAAATCTAGTCACTAACCACTGCAACACCTATTTCAATCGACTTTCGATTCTCAATGGTGGTCTATTGTCAGGGTGCCAACATCAACCATTTTTAATTACTGTTAAGGTTGACGTAAACTATGTATACGTCAATCTTAACAGTAATTAACTCAATTGTCTGCAAACATAGAACCCATAGGCATTTACAAATTTTACATTTCGACAAAATAATATTAATTTTAGCGTCGTTTTTTGAGTTGTAATTTAAAACAATATAAATTAATTGAAATTACATGTATTAATCAATAAACATACTTGGAAAAAAAACTCTAATAATTGTAAGAATAAAAATAAGTGGATACGAATCCATCTAAGGTCTTACTAGAAAATTTTCCATCAATGTGCAAAGCGTTTGAAAGTTTGTGCGACCCGGCAATAAGGCTCAGGGGTCGAGCGCCGTATTACTGACGGTCAACGGATCGAGCGATTCGGGTTAAACGATTTTCGACTTAACGGTCATCGTAAATACTGTTCGCAGGTGCGCCGTTCACCTTTCTGAAAGTGAAAAGGATTCGCAAAAATACAGCCGCTGAATTCGTACCCGGGATATTTTACGACAATTTTCTTATTGGGAAGGCGTACGAGTACATTTTGTCTCTCCGATAGATTCAACGTGAACGCATCAAAATGGAAAAGACATGATAATTTCGCATGTTTACTGAACATTCAACTAGAAAAAAGTATTTCAGATCTCTCTCTCTCAGCGGCCTTCCACATTATTTTTGTTTTTTTTTTTTATAGTGAATACGGCATAAAATTCCCAACCGTCTAGAGCCAGTGAAATTATGGCATCCCCTATTGGGGTATATTGTGAGACTAAAATTAGTGGGGAGGGAAAGGAGATGGGGAATAGGAAGGTTGAAAAGTACCTGGCTATTCAAATCTGGTCACGAAACACGGTTAAAGCTATTCAAGCAACGTTTCGATTCTAAACGGTGGTTTTTCACGACGATTCATAGAGTATCTACCACGGAACGTGCCGCAAATTAACTATATATTATTATCATATAAATTAAATACAAAGTGACACATGTTAATTAATTAAAGTTATAAGCGCACGCCGGGCTTGAACCCAAGCTTAAAGTCGAGCGTCTTACCACTCGACACGGAGGCCGTCAAACTGGCGACCGAATTCTTGTAAAATGATTACAAAATTAAGGAAGCAATCGGAAATCTTTGCCAACTTACTAACTAACTAACTAACCATCATGCCGTTTCCCCACAGGGGTAGGCAGAGAGGACGGACCACCATATAACTCTGTCTTGGCACACACTTCTTGCTTCATTCACATTCATACATCGTCTCATACATACTCTTCTGTTGCTCTCTGACTCTTCACATGACCCGATTCAAATATTTGATCTACTTGATCTTACCATGTCTTTCTCGGGCATCTTCGACTTCCATTCACTTACGCATTATATATTCTTTTCACAAATATTTTTTTCGCTTTTCGCCAATAAGTCGCTAAAAATCTAATCTCGCCATTCCAACACAAATACATCTTTCTATAGATTTCCATCTTTTGATTTTAAATTCAATTTTTAACACCCTAAATCAGTTGGCTTTCCGGGCTGGTTGCTCCTTATATTAATTATGATGATTTCTTTGCGCCCTGTAGCTAAAACCTTAGGTTACCAAATAATTTAACCGTTAAAGATAAGGGGATCACTTTTTTGTATGTTACTTACTTTTGATTGTTCCATCGACAGCCAAACTAAGCTCATGATAGTCTTAATTATGTATACTCGTAGTTATAAAATGAAACAAAATTGTAGGTTAACAAAATACATAAATCATTAATAAATAAACCTATAATAAACGCAGAACAAAATTTACAAATTTAATCGGTGTATTTGTAAAATATCTATTTATTTTATTTCAATAATTAATATCAAAATATAAACATCAAAATTATTTACAATTTTAATATTAATTCTAGACTTTGTAAGAAGTCGAAAGATCTTCCGTAAATAAAAAAATAAATAATTTATTCTGGACTTGGGTAGAACTTTACATACCATTACTGAGATGGTTGCATATATTGGAAGAACGTAGGAAAAATATAAAAGAGTACATATTTATATTTAAAATCACTTCAAATTGTACAGTCAATAATAATATACCAACATGTATCAAACAAAATCTATGGGTTTTACATTTCCTTGGAGATGTGTGTAATTTATCATTTATTGACCGCGTAACAACTGAGGGGATGAATGCGATGGATTCCCTTCCCGAGCGTCGTGCATGAGCAACATTTTCCGATACTTATGATTGTAGTAGGAGGTTTTCAGTATTGCCAGGTTATTCACAATCCGGGTATCTCTGTCTTTATTTTAATTTTTTTAAATGTATAACCTTCACAACCATAAAAATAATTATATACTAGCTTCACGTATAAAAATAACATGACCACGTAAAATATTATTTATAAAGGCTTATCAAAAATGTTTTGCGGGCAGTAAAAACTTAAGCCATAAAAATGTACGAATTTCTCTTTGTTGCATAGCCGTGTCGGATCAAGAATCACGTTATAAAAAGGAGTTATGACAACCAATGAGGTGTCTTAACAGCAGAGTGTTGAATGATTTAGAGTTTCTAGCGACACGGATTCGGTATAAATAATGCAATCTTAGGTGTATAAGGTAAGTACAAGGGAAGCAGAATTAAAACGTGAATTTCGGAAGACAAACGAATTAATGAAAGTTCTAATCCAAAGAGTCGTGCCACTGAACTATTCAATTAAAATTTCAAGGAAAGATAAGAAGCGGGAAGAAGAAGCAGACTGTCTCCGAGTAATAAGAGACTGGAAAGGTAGGACTGAGCCATTTGGGGCTTAGAACCTCGTTGCTCCTTTTATGTTAGAGGCTCTCGTGGAAAATGTCTCTTAAGTGTTATTAAGAAAGGCATTAGGGTTAATATTTACGGATGCCTTTTTGAATAAATTTACCGCCTACGTTTGTAGTAAACTGTTTTCTTTATGGGGTTACCTTCTCGGGGCAGGCTCCGGTTGACACATTCGCTGGAGGGTAGAGACGATTACTTTTTCTAGCAATTTCAGGGCGTCGCGACTTCTTCTTTTAACAGTTTGCTTTCATTCATTTCTTAACTGGCCGCGTTCAACGTTTCTCAACACATGTTTTATTTTATTATACAATTCATTCGTAATTATAACAGTGTTTTACGACATGAAGGAATTGACTCCGTGCACATACCAATACCCAACAATAAACTGTGTCTAAATGTTCGCGTCCAGTGCCTGAATAGAAGCAATAGGCGCTTGAGTCGAGTGCACCCTTAGAGTTGGTTATCGCTTTACCCAAGTCTCGACCAACTCACCGCCACTACGATTCGCAACTTTCAGCATCTTTCTGTGCTTTCCAGAATCAGCAAATGATTAAATGAAAGGAGATTCTCTCAATACAACCAGGCTATGGTCACCAGGCAATCAGATATATTAAGTAACACACGGTAATTAGACATTATCTATTCCAATAGTGGCTAATTGTCATACAGTCAGCACATGTTTTATTAATAATATAATATATATTAATACAAAAAAATTGTTTTACTTAATTTTCTACATTACTTCTTAGTCAAAAACATTTGCTGCATTTTCATTTCATAAAAACTTACTTTCGGCCTGGTCAAGGGATTAAACATCATCGATCGCCGTATTAAAATTCCATGAAAAATAACATTCTTCTCCAAAAATAATATCCTCGTTTTACGGATTATTTTTTTTTCACGAAGGTTAGTCCATTATTATTCTCATAAAATTTGGATTCTCCGAATAACAAAAAACTTATATCTCCCATAAAAAATAAATCCGATGATAATGGGAACCTTACAATAAGTTATTGAAAAACGAAGATTTAGACCGAAATTTGTCCAAATTTACTTCCGACTTGGAAAAGCTGGGCCTCGTTTTCTGTTTATCGTCCAGTGAGCAAACACGAGCAATATGTTTTTTGGAAAAAAACATTACACGGTCCCATTTTACTTTATGGAGCGATGCTGGTATTAAATCTAGATCTATGTAAATTAATTTCCAAATAAGAAAATGTGAGTTTTTTACTTTCTCTGTTCTATTTTATAAACGGTCTTAATACCACGTCCAAAACATCTTATTTTTTTATGAAAAATCTCCTCATATGTGCTTAAGAATTAATAAATATGATGAATTTTTCATTTTTTTAAATAAAATTAGCTTTTTGGGAAATCAACAGTTTACACTAAATCGGTATAGAACATAAATAACAACAGATGTTCTCGTTGTAACCACACCTCTTATGTATTTAACCAATAAATATTGTATAACACAGACTAACATTTAAATACTTAGCATCATAGACAAGACAAAAAAAATGAAGATTATAAGAAAATCACTCACAGTGTATCTTCATATACGAGTATAGTTTAATGCCCCATGTTAATTAATCTTACAAACCACCGCTTAAAACTAACCATTTATAAAAGAGAACATAGAAGTACAACGAGTGACGAATAACCAATTAATTACTAAAACTTTGGTACATAACGAATTATGACAACTAACCTGTTATTCAACAAAATTGAGTGACAAGTTAATTAATATTTGTTGAGTTTTATCCCAGGGGGATAACTTATAACTAGGCTTACACAATATTAAATTTTTAGCAGTTCTAACACTGTAACGTTGGAACTTTTACACGTGGAAAAAAAATTGTTATTTGAAAAAAAATGATTTCATCTCTTTGAGAGTGGGAATCAACATATTTTTATGATTAATCAAAAAAAAGTTATGGAGTAAATCTACCAAGGGTATATTCCACTGAAATCAAAGTGGTTTAAACAGTATTAGATGGGTATCAGCATGTTGGTCTGAAAACGGATAAGGCTAAAAGGAAACATATTTACAAGTCCCCATAATAAATGTGATTAGAAAAATATTAAGACAGCTACCACTCCAATTAAATCAAGCGCCCTCGGTTGATTGTTTTCATTAAAACACCGTTGTAAAAATCAATCAGTTATTATTATCAATAACTCTGAAAAGTATAAAATAGTTATACATATACCATATGGTTGAAGTTTGAATGGCGGAATCGAAATGATCAATATCGTGTTACGCGTATTTTTTCTGCTATTCAAAAACATGTTTATTAGTAGCCAAAATATTACCAATAGTTCATATTGCAGCTATTGCTAATGGCAAACTGTTTTTGTTTGTTTGTTTTAAGCCCTCTGCACACGGTGATACTCGAAATAAACTGATCACGGATACAAATCTCCTCTCAACACAGGCTTGCCTGGTGAGGCAGATTACGAGAAAACAAAAGTAATAACTGTATGTAAATATACAAAAACTAAGTTTATATGTATTAAGCAAATATGGATAATGGTCTATATTTCTATTTGATTAATGTTTCTGTAATATATATATTATATACTGTTTACAATGTATAGATCTCTTGTTAAAATATATAAATGTTCCTACACCTTTGTATTTTATATGATTATTCTGCTTTTATTTTTATTATTTTGCTGTTATTACTGTTAACTGTATTTAAATAATGATTTATTATTATTATTATAATAAATTACTATCCAGTCCGCGATGAGTTTGAACCTAAGAATAATAATATAAAGCGCTGTAGAGAAAGCTGTAGTCACTTTTTACGAGGTTTGGCGGACTAGGCTAGACCTGGGCGTGGCTAAGGCTAGGGTATTTATACATCTTTTCATAGAACATGTCGACATAACATATTACGTTATCATATTGTTAAAAAAATAAAAATAACATGCAACCTAATAAACCGTTGAGTTATGTCAATTTATTTCGGGTATCATAACGTGTGGGCGGAGTCAACGAAGACGCGGGACACGAAGAACATTCTAAAAATACTTTAAAGCGGTGTGATAATTCGGAAAAAAATATTTTCTCTTTCTTTCTCATGGTGTACGACGTAAACACCCTATGAAAGTGATTTATCCCAAATCTGTATAGGTTGGGTAAGAAGAATTAGCTCTCTTTCCAAATGTACTCGTATTGTTAGTTCACGGTTTGAACCTTTGTTATTGAATGAAACACTGCCACACGGTTGGTAGGAAACTCGGCCTGTCAACTCGTTTTCGATTTGAGTCTTGGGTGGCCTAGTTTCTCGTCCGAATAAATACATCAACGTTTCTTGTCACATAATTTGATTTTATGATATTAGCGATTGTATTTTTATATTATTTCATTGTAAACCAGTTTAATTTATTTTGAGTATTTCCGTGTACATGCGGACTTAGTCTTGATAGCACCCATGTAATAATAACGCAACTTGAAAAAAGGAATCATCTCGTTAGTTTGGACTCAGCACATGCCGGTGCGCACGTCCGGTTTTCGACCGCTGCGGCACCGCAATTACGGGGCGGGACACTATATGCTAGTCTTTAGATGAGGCGCTGCACACACGAACACGATGCCACAGCGGAAGGAAACCCGACGTGCACACCGGGCCTTATCCTGCAGATAAAGTTCTTAAGTAGAAAGCCCCGTATCTTTAACTTATCTGGAGATATTCACTTTTTTATGTATGCCCGTATTTCGGCTAGTAATTCTGGGCGAGATATGCAAATCAATAACCGCTTCGAATGATAATCTTCCGCTCTGGTAGAATCCTCCAGATAAAACTTTTCTGAGAAATTTTCCTTTTGATATATCGCGAATGAGCGCCGCAATATTTCACCTTTTCATATTTTCGACTAAAGAGTTAATAAATTTCCAAAAATGTAGACGCAGAATAATATCCCCACGCCGTAAAAGATTTCGGTAATCATTTTTTTTTTAATATTACGAAGACATAATAATGCGAAACTTGTATTCCGACCTGGAAACTAATACATCCAAATAATTTGAAAGTGGGAATGAATATGATCTCGTCAACTATGTTTGCAATTTTACAGTCTTGACAAGTTTAAAACATGATGTACGCCGGCATTTTTTTAATGCATATGAGTGAGTACTATGTTTCAGTCAACTCTGCCTGCGATACCTATTACTCTATTCCGTAGAAATATTTATTTGAATAGGTTACAACGGCGACCAGTCAATAATTTATTACCCTACCTTCCTTCTTATATTTGTTTTTTTTTTTTACAGTACTGGTCTAACTTTTATATAATAATTTACTTGTTTGTCAAAACTAATCATATTTTTATGCGTATGTAAAAGAATACCATCGAATAATTTATTTATTTATTTCCTGCAATGTGAGGTATCTAGTTAATACAATAGTTCGTACGATATTTCGATCTGAAGAAAAAATAAAATCCTGATAAGTGAACTAAAACAAATTTCGTAATGATAGGATAAATTAGAAAGTGCCTACATTAAAAATAAATTAATTTACAGTAAAGATACCCATTCGTTAATAAATAATAAACCAGTATATCAAATAATGATTTAACGAAATAACATGTTAAATAATCACAAATTGATACATGCACATAATACCCTTATACAACTTTGAACTTTTTTAGTAAATATTTATACCAAGAATTACAACATGGCTAGTAAAAAGAGAGCGAACAGAATCAGAAATCTTCCTCAGTAAAATCATATCCGACCGAAAAAATAACTTAACTAACGCTTAACTGCGAACTTCGAAACGACGCGAACCAATCGCCATCGTCCACGCCAGCAGAGGATGGGTCAGCTGCCCTGCAGAGGATTTCATCTTATATCCGCTTTAATCCATCACGAAATCCCCGAACCGACTAGCTAATAATTTTATTTTGTTATTAGACACTTGTTGTTGAACTGTACTATATTTACGTCTTTTAATAATATTGTCAATGTACTTGGTAGCACAATATTTAATAAATAGTAATATACACTTAGTTTTGACAGCTGTTTTTAATAATACGTACGTGTTTACGTACATACGTGTTTCAGAACCGATGGTTCATTCTTTAGGATACAAAGTTTACTCGAAGTATACTTTGTATCCTAAGGAAGGAACCATTGGTTCTAAAACATTTTGATAATCTATTTTTAAAAACAGTGGTCAAAACGAAGTGTTTATTATTATTTCTTGTACTTTGTTTTAACGGATAATTTTATATAGAATGCAGATTACCATAAAACGAGCATATGCCTAGTTTCGTGGGTCGCAATACATATATGTTTATAAATAGTTTTGTGAAATTTCAAAATGATAAACGAAAGTAAAAGTGAAATGATTAAATTAATACATATTTCATTGAGAATTAAGCAATCCTAGAAAAACGCGTTTCATTCCAAAGAACAAGATACAGGACCTGATCAAAGACCACAATTTAATGGATTTAGCTATGTTAAATAAATTTAAGAACTTAAAAGGGTTTATTCATAACAATTGTCTTTCCTCTTTTCATGCCATTTTCCAATAACCCGATGGAGAAGTCCCACAGACTGAGCAGTATAAACTCGTATGAAATACATAAATATAAAAAAAACAATAATTATTTTTTTTTACTATCTAATGAATTTCATATACATTTATACTACCTTTCATATTTACATCTAGTCCCAAAAATTACAATAAAAGATGTCTAACAAATATGAACATTAATAAAACTGCGTATTCATAATGGGATATCTTTGTATTTTTTATTATAAAACCTTTTTTTATTGGTAATATTTATCGACGGATGCCTTTAACAAGTTACACAAGGATTTCCATTCCGCAAAAACCAAATATGAATTTATGCTTAGAAGTAAATCATTCGATATTTTACAATAATTTCAGTTGTGTAATATTGGGTAACAACCCTTTTTTTCGTTTGTTTAATTAATCAACTTCTGTTGAACAAAATAATGATAACAATTAGTGAAATTACAAATACTGGAATGATTTTGTTGGTAAGCCGCACAATAAGCTTCAACCTAAATAATTAGTCGGAAAATCAAATACGAGTATATTTCACATTATTAAGCCCATATAAACACAAATAATTTCCTTTGTGAGTACGTACATTTTTTTTAAACTTTTGAAATTTGGATTTTATCAATTTAAATCATGAAAATTAAAAAATAATCTTTGAAAATCCCTAGCTACCCAATAAAGTACCTACCTATAATGTATTTCAGCAGATATTATTCCATATTTGAAATAGGTGAATTAAAGCAAGTAATATTTTTTCTTGCAAGTCAAGTTACATCAACTGATTTTTCACGGGTAAAAAAACTAGTAATTAAATAATTTAATTACGTGTGCTGCGCTAAGCACGAGTATTGTTACCCATGCTATTAATGTTTAGTGAGTACAACTTTAAACGGAGATGAACATAAAAAAAATATAATTTGAATTTATACTCAACACAACCTTCTGTTAGTAATTAATTGTTTACCATTGCAAGCATTTATACCAACCATCCGTCCAAGGAATTAATTAATTTACTTTTCGATATCGTTTTTTGCATTTATATTATATTCGCACAGTGCCTGTACCGAGAATTGAGAATAGAAGTGGAAAAGAGAAAGAAAATAAAGAGGAAGCTTTAAAAGTTCCCAAATGTTCAGAGCTGGTCACTAAACATGGCTAAAGATTTTTGGACTACATTCTACATGAGAAATGGTACAAAATACCATCGTGTATTTGAATGTTTCCCAACTTTGTGGAATTTAAGAACACAATTGTACAGCACGAATGTCCTACAAGTTAAAAAGCAATTACTTCAAGTGCATATCGTCGTGCACAAATATGAGTATAAACCATCGTAGTACGAAGGTCTCCAAATGAATTGTTCGAATTCCAGATAAGATAATGATTTTTAAGTCGAAAATCCATCATTATACATAGGCTTTGTTTAGTTTGTGTCAAAGCTATCACATTTTATTAATTTACGGTTGTACATCTGCATCCAACTGTGGATTTAATATTACATTTATAATGTTGCATCAAGCAAAACAAATTGATCAATCGAATGTATGAAACCACACGTGAATGCTGTAGATACATCCGCAATAGACTTCTATCAAATTACCATTAATCTATTTTTTTTTACAGATTTTTTATATATATTTTTTTTCCTTTGCTTTCTCTTATGTAACTTTATTTTCTTCCAATTATGATTTATCGTTCTCATCAATACATAATATGTATTACTTCTGTAATTTCCATTTAATGAGGCAGTCATTTATCATTTTTTTTTAATGGAGGTAATAAAGGATAACTACTTAGAAATATTCAAAAATGCTTAACAGAGGTCATGTTTTGGCAAACGTTCTTGGCGGAAAATGATGTGAATATTTTTAAACAAAAAATTTAAAATGGCCCGCAGACCACGTGCACAAGAGCGTATCATCCGTATCTGACAGCAAGTTGCCCGCGCCTGTTATAAGATAGCCAATTAACAGTTCACAACCCTTTCCCAGAATTCCGACACTACAATCATTTTCGTATTTTAGCTACGCCTATTGAGATCCCTCGCTAAGTTTCATCCATAAATAATGTTTTTGATCTTTCATATGAGAATAAACCTACACTTTGTATTTATTCCTAAGATTAATTTAATCGGTTCATTAATCATGAATTCCAATATTACAAGGCTTTATCAAAGATAATGTTGCTACGTTGATACGGAAAAATGATAACCCAATAATAGCGAACTGTAATTTCGAATTTATTTTTCTAATGTTACTTTTTTTAAATATGCTCCTTGGACAATATCATAATATCTATATGCTTTTCCTTTCTATTCTAAATTATGTTAAACCTCTATGTGACTGAAAGGAGGTACCCGGATACCCTTTTCGGCTTTCAACATAGATTTTTTTAAAGTTCCCGTAAGTCTAATCGGCTGAAACTTCGTGACTTCTTAACAATAGTGAAAATGAACAATTAAATATAACCTTTGGATATGTGGAGGGTGGTATGTGAGCGAAAAACGCTTAAGTAAAACTTACACCTTCTGATGACTGAATGGGTACCCTCGTGTGTTTTATTTGAAATTTGAAGCTTGTCCATATTTTTAATTTTTTTTTTTTTTTTCAAAAAGAAAGACAAACATTCCCGGGTTACGAATAACCAGACAAAATTTTAAAAACCCCCACTGCCATCGTAAGAAGCGGAAGATGTTGCTTGTGCAATGATGGCGGACTTATCCAGCAGAGAAATTGAACGCACGACGCTCGGGTGGGAATTCGACGCGTTTATCCACTACCGACCGGTCGAGGGGACATTTATAGACTATTTATGGACTATTAGTAGACATCTACCGACCGGTCGATTATTTTATTTTATTTTAAATAATAAATATGTTGTGTTTAAAGTACATCACCTGTATTCTTAATATTATTTTTAATCACCTACTAAATTTTAAAAAACCCCAATAGAAGATGGCACCGGGTAAAATTCCTATCCACTTCCCCAAGTTTTGAACTGAGTTGAAATGTATTACGTCATAAAAGTGGTCCAGCAAACTTCAACAAATTATATACTGTAAAATAAACCTTCATATCAATTTTTAAAAGGTGTAGTTTTCTTTGTTAACATAAGGGTTAAGAACACTTTGAAGTGTAAAAGCGGAATGCAATATGTAAAAAGGTTCCAAATTCCTTTTACAAGTAATGTGATTTTCTTTTGTAGTCTTTTTACTAAAAATAATTATGTTTAGTTTGCTGGAATTTTATGTATTTTTTAAATTTTATTATGGTGACTACATTCTTTACGGCATATTTAAATATTATTTCTTTTATTTTCAAAAGTTTAAAAATTTCAAGTATTCTTAAATCGTCATTCATTGTACTCTTTAAAAAAGACTTAACTCCCCCCCCTGTCAAGTGTATTATTTTTTTTATTATTATTCCATCTCTAATTACCCATACAACGGACACCGTAGTTTTTAACCGATCTGCAACGCCTCAATAATTGCCTCTGCATCAACAATATTTCAAAATTTCTCACCCAGATGCATTGTTTGCATTCAGCATGTTTCAAACATGTTATTCGACTATATAAGTGAAAATTCCTGTGAAAATGAAAAGAGTTCTCATTTTTAATACGACCAAAAGAATACACAGTAGAAGTTTTCGAATACCTGTAAACTTTTCTTATACTTAAATTCTATAATTGTATGCGTCTGTTGTCGTATTTCCGCTAATTGCTATAAGTAGGCGTGAGCAAAACCAAAGACTGTTTCTCTGTGACGTTTTACATCACTGTCGGAAGGTTATACATATACACTCATACACATTATTCTAAGTTTATTTCGTAAGTATGGCTCTCGTTTTAAATTCATTGAACGGGAGCTTTAGTTTATATTTATGATTTCCTCTACAACGTGCTATCAATCAATAATAGAAATTTTCTTTTTCAATGAGCGTTTAAAATGTTTAACGTAATACTCACTTTGATTTTTCCCAATACAAAGGACATTAGTCAATTAATAGCTACAATTCCTAATGAACCCGCTTTGTGTACAGTCTTCAGGGCATTATATGCTCAATATTTACTGAACAAGGGTTCAATCCCGATAGGAATTAAAGTTAGTCCGAACCAGTCGGTCGATGCGGTCAGACGTCTTTAATCCCATTAATCCCAATGATTGAACAAATTAAATTCAGCTTCTAACCAATTATGGAAGAAATAAGATATCGCCGGGGAAACAGAAAGAAAATAGAATGCCTGTAGGGTAGATTGCAAGGAAATGTAGTCACGATACGTATGTTTTGTGCGAAAAGAATCAAAAATACTCCCTTTGTTAGGAATATAAACGCAATGCATTATTTTAATGTGGTGACAGAGTGATTAGAGCTGGATTCACACCAACGTCCGGATCCGCTCAGTGACGATATTGTTCCGCATGAGAGCTTATTGATATGGTATGAATATCAATCAAGGGGTATGTACCAAGACAAAGTTGTGTGGCACTATATATTCTTCTGCCCACCCTTGTGATAGTTAACTACTTAGTTAGTTAAATCATTATTTTGAAGTGTAAAAATACTTAAATCGCAGATTTTTTTTAAACCATTTTTTTATCACTAAATAATATTTTTATTAATTTTTAATTATTAAAAATATTATTTAGTGATAAAAAAATGGTTTAAAAAAAAAATTGCGATGTAAGTATTTTTACACTTCAAAATAATTATTTAACTAACTAAGTAGTTAACTATCACAAGGGTGGGCAGAAGTATATACTGCCACACAACTTTGTCTTGGCACATACTCCTTGATTGATATATATACCATATCAATAAGCTCTCATGCGGAACAATATCGTCACTGAGCGGATCCGGACGTTGGTGTGTATCTACCATAAAGGTTGTAAACTTATTTCATTTTATTTAAGAAAGGAAGATTCGTAACATTAAGGATAAATATCAATACTGACGAGATCAGCATGTTTGATTGAAACTTTGCTAGAAATTACTTGAACTATATTTTGTAGGTAGTTCTGTATAGGCAAAAACTTCCCTTTGCCCTTTGTTTCGATCATTTGATTCGGTCCCGCAACACTCCCTTAAATTAGGGATTCCATGCCCCGCTAACCTTAATTTAAAACCTTTCTTACGTGACCCTGCCGCAGTTAAGAGAGGAGTATTCATTTAAATGTCATTTAAATCTTAACGATTTTAAAATATTAACGAAAATAATGTAAAAATTGAGCACTTCATCTATCATATTTTTTACCATTTTTATGTGTGTGCCACATAAGAGTCTCAACTTTCCAGGGTCAGTGGGACTATGGTATCCCAATTGGGGTAAGTTGTGAGGCTAAAGGAAAGAAGATGGAGAAAAAGAAGATTGGGAAGTACCTGGCTACTGAGATCTGGTCACCAAACATGGTTAAATCCATTTCAAGCATCGCCATCGTTTCGGTTCTGAATGGTGGTTTTTAACCAGGATTATACTTATGGTATTTACCACCGAGAAATGAACCTCAAACGTCTGATCTGTCATTTATTTGACTTATTCATAGGTACAAGTATGGGTTAGGTACCTACAAATAATATTAAAATTCTTTCAGCTACGACATTCACAGTGGTATATATTTTTTCTTCGACAAAATAAGTTTTAATCAATAAATCTGGCGACCTGTAAGGAATCCACATCTCAGTATGTGTGCTGCATCTTTTACGTATTTCATTGAGTGTATTATGTATAAAGACAGTCCAAGTCTCCAATACAAACTAGCTCATTGACCTGAGTGAATAAATTGGCTAAAGGAAACCATCCACGCACATCGGATCACAACCCCAATTCCCTTAGATACCAATAAATCCCGAAACCATAATACACAGTGAATCAAAGACAATATTGGCGTACTGCTGATAGCTCTGTTGTGAGCAGGAGAGGGAGGTCCCAACGTAACTCTTAGCGGCAAAGCCATAGTAAATATATGTACGAATGTATTTATTTTTTCACAGGAAACAAACACTTTGTATATACGAGTATAACATACTAACGTCAACTATTTTAGGTTCAGCCTGAACCTTTATCAGAACTAAATGAACATATCCTTATTAAATAACAGAATTACACAACGTGTGGAAAATATAATAGACAGACATAGAACATATTAACTTCGGTGGGGGGATAGATAGGAGAGCGTTCTTTCACACGCGTATCAATATTTCTAGCCGTTTTTCTTATGTAAAATGATGGACAATCATTGCATGTAAGCTTATAAATACCGGAACGGCTTAGGTCTCAGAGTAAAAATCTAATGGAGGGATAGCTAATTTGTTTTACCCAACCCATCCGAAATTGTAATAAATCACTTTTTCCGAGTTTTTACACCGGACACCATGAGAGAGAAAGAGACTACAAATTTCTTGGACCGCTTCTATATACTGTCTCAATGACCTTAAGGTGCTGGTTAACGACGGGACTCCGCCCACATTTTTTACTATGCCACTAAACTTGACACAACTAAACGGTTTTTTAGGTTAGATGCTATATTTTTTGTTGATAAAAATACTGTGAAAAAGTGGCTATACGAATACACAAAAACATTATGTCGATATGTGATATGAATGGATATATAAATACCGTAGCCTTAGTCTTAGCCACGCCCAGGTGCGCCGAGTCATGTTAAAATCATCAAAAACAAGTCCAAAACTGACTTCACTGCCTTGGCTTGGGCTACCTCTAGTATCCTCTAAGGCTTAGGTTATTGTTTCTTTACGAAATTTGATGTTGCCAGCATATACGTCATTATCGATACCATTTGCTGTCGGTCTTTTTACCCAATGTCCATCGGGGTTTGGGGTTTCAGATTAACTTGTGTCCATAGTTATAATATACGAGTATGTAGCCAACTAACTGCTGCTTCACTGCAGGGTTGGGCAGATGAGATGGAATGCACATTCCTTGATTCAGTCACATACATCTTCTCGCATATCGTCGCTAGAAAGGCAAAGGGGGTTAAGTTACACTTTGGTCAAAAATTAGTTGTAATATGTACTTTTGATCAGTTTTTTTTCTGTATCTAATACTTTGACTCTCGTTTGATTTTGAAGACTTTTGTGACCCTTCAGCCAACATAAATATATTTACAATTCGGGAGAAGGCTTGACTCAAGCTACACAACTTTGAAAGTTTTTTAGATTTTTATCGCTTCAGGTAACTCAATGTGACCATTGAGTTACTTAAGTTAAAGTTTCTTTTCAAAATTCAACCAGGTACAGAAGACTTTTTTTTTATTATAAAACAAAAAAAACTTTTAAAGTGCTCTGGTGTAAGCTTCTAAAAATGGCGCTTTAGCCCTTTTGCCTTTCCGGCGACGGTATGCTCTCCGACTATATCGTCTTCTCAACTAAAGGAATTGATTCGACTTTCTTTCTGAATGATTTCCTGGAACATTCCCAACTACTTCTTACATCAACTTCCGCCCCATATATTCTACCTATTTCTTTTTCTGTTAGCTGCACTTTTCGATCAATGTATGCGTCCCTTTCGTGATCGTTTACCGTTGTATGTCGTTTGTCTTTTCTTCTTGCTTTTCACGAGCAATTCATCCTTATTTAATTACCTTAGCACTTTGTTCGTGACCCGTACTGTCCTAAGTATCCTTAGAAATACATTTTTGTATCATTTACGCACAGTGAATGCACTTTTATTTAATAAAAAGGTAACTTAAAATGGTTTGTTATAAATAAAACTTCTCTTGTAAAAATATGAAAATAGAGGTTATTTTAGATAACCTAGTAGCTGCTGAATTGAACAATGCCTTATGGTGAAACTGGGTGTACGCACGGAAAAGCAAACCCTTAAGCACAGCAGCTGCCAGGGGAACTTGTTCAACGCCCTCGCTCCACGGAATCATCAATCACGTGTACCTTCGTTTCATGTGAAAATTCGAGATACGTTTTTTTTTCCTACTCCAATTATTTTTGTCCCATTCACCGTATTTCCATTGATCGATCGCGCCAGTGCGTAGGTTATTAATAATATAAAAACTTATACCATGTGGAATCAGTCTGTATTAGCTTTTTTTCCTAGATATTAAATTATAACACTAGAACCAAATTAAAAGTTTGATATCCTTTAAATCTTAGTAGTGGGCTATCATCGAGAAAACGTAATCCAAATATTGTTTCGAAGATTTATGAAAAGCGAAATTAGTTCTAGTGATTTGTTTATTATCAATACTAATTATATGAGACTTTGGATTAATCAAATTATTTTATTTTAAATTATCCTCATCAGAACCCCCGCCCCCCTCTTTTCGGTGAGAATCTAATAGTGATTGTTGTTAATGTGATTGACTCTTAAGTTGACTATAAAAACATTTAGCGGAATGTATATCTTATATCACAATTTGTATTACCCCGCGTTACCTAAGCGTTACCACGCGAAATAATAATAAAAATAGTAATGTTTTATAGGTACACGAATGATGGAATGCGGAAAGTAAACACAAAGAATAGCATGGTAATATTAGTAACTGTCGAGTAAGTACCCAAGTTCCCATATTTGTTAGGCAGTCCAAATGATTTATGCGAATGAAATCAAGTGAAACTTATCAGCCCTTTGGTAGCGACATTCAAATACCGGTTTTCAATTTGTGGCCTTTTAGGATACATCATTGAATATTCTGAATATGTTTCCCGTATCCGAAATCCGAATTTAATACGTGTATCCCGTATATTATTATGAACCAATAACGCTTTAAGGCCAAGATTTAGTTATTCAGTCGGCCATACCTAATGGGCTATATAGCTAAGACTGTGATATGCTATTCCAAAGATTTACTTATGCAATATAAAAAAAGACCCCGAAGAACTTATTCGTCTGATATTTTCCGAATTACGTCATCTGAACAATACTGAATACTCTGACAGTAAGGAAAACAAATAATATTTTTTACGTGACATTTTATTACGTTATATGATGATTCATTCATATTTTCCCAGGTACTTTAGAAGACTTGAGTGCTGAAATTAAATCAAATAATTCCTAGAAGTCTCGTCAATACGATTTTTAAAGGAAACTCACGTCTCCAATTTATAGCATTGGGAAAAACTAGAGATGGTGGATATTCCTGTCCCGGTTAAAAGGAACCGGTTCCCAGCCGGTAACTAGAACCGTCGATATTATTTCACCAAGGAACCGGTTCCAAATTTTCGCAAATAAAAATATCCTTTGTCCGCTCTTTTCGTGTTTTTTTGCAAAAAAATCTCCTTCGTGGAACTTTTCTGGCACCAGGAACCGGTTCCAAAAAGAGCTGGATAAATAACCGGTTTTTCGCTGGTCACCGGTAACTGGAACCGTAGGTATACCCGATTCTGATATCGACCATCTCTAAAACAAACTTCAAAGTTTTATGAATGCTTCATGAACTGCTAGTTCTTTAAAATGAACACTTCGCGGTGAACTCTCCAATTACCACTGAAATCCATGAAAGCGACAGCCCAAGCTATATACTCATATAAACCCGTTAGAAGCGTCTGTTTGAGATCTGCATACTATAGTAGCGCCATCTCAGAAGGAAATGATTTTTTTATTATTTTATAGAAACAATTATTAATAATTCGACCGGTCAGTAGCTGAGTTGATAAATGCATTTGATTCCCATCAAGGTGTCGTACGTCCAATTTCTCTGCTGGCTTTATTGTTTTAAATAAAAGATTTTATTATTTTTTTAAACTTTAAAATTAGAAATGGACAATAAATATTATATCAATAAATAAATTGAATATTATATTATGATCAAAACAACACTCTGAAGATGTAACGGATGGGAATTCAGCCATCAGAACTGGGTACTTTTATTGGTGATACCATCGGCTGAATTCCCGCTATACTAATTATTAATTAAACACCTAACGCTGAATACTTCGTAATCATCATCTGACAAACGAAGATTCTCTGCCTAGCGCTCATTGGCTAGCGGCTCGGTTCATTGACCGGTCGGTCCCAGCCTCCGCGTGCTAGGGTTCACCCACATGAGGTAATAAAGTAAGGCGCAATGCGCCGTCCTATTGATATAAGGGACAAGAGTTAGAGTTAGAGTCAGTAACTTTAAATGATTCATCACTTAATGATAAATAAGAATATAGAAAATCAAAAAAAAAAAAAAAAAAAGGAGAATAAATACGGCGTTCCGTCCCGTTCGCCGTCGCAAACGGCATCTGGCGAGTCACAACTCGCATGCTCCGGCGTGAGCGGACATCGGGTTCACTCGCACCGAACGCCATAAACATAGATCTCGGCCAATATTTGGCCTAGAAGCAACAAAAATGGAAATATTAACCAAACTAATTAACATTTTATAACTTAATGCTAAACATATTCTATTATATATCTTATATCTAATCGTCCGTCGGTGGAGGCTCGTAACGTTCAATACAGAAAAACTAGTGTACCACATCAGACAAAAGAAGCAAAGAAATCAAACAACCGTCACCAAAGTTCAAAAAAAAATATCACAAAAATAGTCCCGTATAAAATCATGTACACATAATACACCAAAACACGAGTACGTACATTTGGATGGTGCAATCGTGCTAACGAACGAATAACTACAATTGAAGTATTGAAGTTGTGAACCGTGAACTGTGGATGGTGCGATCGTGCGAACGAACGAAGAACTAACTAAAATTGAAGTTTTCGAAATAAACTACAATTGAGTATGGATGGTGCGATGGTGTGATCGTGCAACTACAATTGAAGTATTCGCACAATGATCAATGAATGAAGTTTGAACTGCCGCAAAATGAAGTAGTTCTTTGTAGTAGTTCATACAGAACGGTCACAACGCTACCACTTTACATATCACCTTTTGACTCCTAGGCCCCATACCAGCTAGTATTTACCGGAAATATCTGGCTATACATATCTGGTCACACGAAACACGGTTTAAGACATTTCAAGCAACGTTTCAATTTTGAATGGTGGTCTTTAACCAGGGCCATACTAAGAGTATCTATCACTCAAAAAATTGCTCAACTGTTCAAAAATTTTTTTCGGTAACTGGATGTTTTCATCAAAAGTAAGGAAAAATTGACACAACACACTTGAATCGGTTCATCTCTTCAATTAATAATACCTAATTTCTTAGAGCATCAGGGCTCAAAGCTTTCAATAAACTCCTACGTGAACTTAATTGAATTTAGAGCAAACCTGCAAAACCCGTTTTTTCTGAAAGCCAAATCCATAAATATATAATAAAATTGAAACTCTCATTTTAGAGATGAGCTAAATTCTATAGTAGGTACTATTTTTTCGTTGACATTTTTTATTATATTTCCACTAATGTAGCTATGACGTTAGGCCATGCCTGTGTTGTATTTCTGTTTTCATTTGATAATATTATTTCTATAAGAAGCTCCTCACGACATGACAGTTCGATATATGAAACGCTGTCATATTTTATCGTAATAATATCAAATTAGGAGTTGTCGCACAATACTGCCTGAAATTTTCAAAAGATTGTAAAAAAATCGCAATCAGGAAGGATTTTATTTTTTTGTATTTATTTATTTGAATATATATATATATATTTATAAACTTGGGGAAAAAAATATTAAATATATTTATTACAAGCTTGGTGTAACAATATATGGAGAGAGAGCTAATTATTTTTACCCAACCTTTACAAATTTGGGATAAATCACTTTCTCCCGGTTTTTATGTCGTACACCATGAGAAAGAAAGAGACAGCAAAATTTCCCAAATTATCACACCGCTTTAAAGTATTGTAAGGATGTTCTTCGAGTTACGCGTCTCCGTTGACTTCGCCCACACGTTTTGATATGCGACATAAATGGACATAAGTCAACGGTTTTTTAGGTTATATGCTATATTTTTGTTTATTACAATACTTGTAAAAGTGGTTTTACGAATAAACAAAAACATTGTGTCGACATGTGCTATGAATGGATGTATAAATACCCTAGCTCTAGTTCTAGCCACGCCCAGGTCTAGCAGAGTACGGCAAAACTCATCAAAACTGACGACTGCAGCGCTCTCTCGTGCATATTATTGCTCTGAGATTACAAGACAGTACATTGTTCCAAAGAAAAACGTGAAATTGAATTCTTCGTTATTTAAATTATTTTTACATGAATTTCACTCAAGACTATTTTTTTGTAAGGAAATGAAGCAAACAAAAAAACTCACTGACTATCATCCATCCATAATTTAAATTGATAAAATATACTCTTACCTGTATCGATATATTATTATACTGCAGTCGGAATCGAACCCTCAATCCCGAGCTGATGATGAGGTTAGCCAAACTAACCGTTACCGAAACATATAGACGTATTATAATATGTATTTACATGGCCAGCAACGGGGCACACCTAACAGCCTAGCAGAGGAAGGTATTTCTAGCGGGAAAGGAGGAATTTGCCCGCTGACACTTTGGTTTTACCCTTCGTGACGGAAAACATGTCTTGTTTTGTGATTACTTACGTCAATGTGTTTTAATTCGTAAATAAACGTGATCTAACTAACCTTAAATACTGTCAATTGACAATTATCTACTACGTTTATTCAGTATAGTTCCTTAGTTCTACAAAACTATTTAAATCTCTCAGTTACTGGGACGTCAGAGCCTATCATTAAAAATGAACCGAAAATCTGCTTTTGCTTTTGGTGTCGTCTCCTACAGAGTTTGAATAGGATCGGGACGGTCTTCGCCTAGCAGACTGCAGCCCAAAATATTACAATTGAAGAAGAAATCGAGAAGCCCCATAAAAAGAAAACGCACAAGCAAATGAACCTATTTACCTGGTTCAGTAGAGTTCTTTTGAAACGGTGTATGAATGTGAATGAAACAAGAGCTATGTACCAAGAACAATTTGTATGACGGTACACCCTTTCTGCCTACCCCCGCGGATAAATGGTGCAAAATGTAGTTTCAAAAAAACTATGAACTATAGAAACTACTTCACTGCGGGGGAATGACTTCAGGTTTAGTTATTTAACCGCAGTCAAACCTGTAACCATTACATAAAAAGTCGTCTGCGCAATAAGGTTCCCGGGGAAATTGCGAAACGGCTGATTTATTTATTTGCAGAGTGCATCTAGTATATTTATTTCATTGGCTCCGTATAAAAAGTAGATCCATTATTGAAAACACCTGGCATGTTTATGTAGGCTATGTAAGAACACTTCACGTGAACCCTTCTCCCTTCCGCCGATCATAAATCAACCTTTTTATAAATTGCCCTAAAAGAAAGGCAATAATGGCGTACCCCGCATCGCCGACCTAATGCCGAACGCACTTAAGAGCTGATAAAAATACGAAAATAACGGATTTTCACTCAATTTAAAGCTGATATTATATTAACACATTCATCTTAATAACGCTCTAAAGGTTCAATAATGCTTCATGTGTGTTGTACTGACTTCGAAAATAATAACATGTTTCTTTCATTATATTACTGCGGAGGAAATGTCATAATAGTTGCTTTAAATGCGCGTTGATAATTCTCATGTATAGAAATGTTCGAATATGCGGTATTTGGTCACGGTATCGCGCGTTAAATTAAAGAAATTTGTGCCACATGTTTCAAATGGTGTGAAGACCTTAATTTTGTATTTTTTAATTATATCATTTATTATTTACACAGAAGACCCTGAGGTTTTCCTCGCCCTTTTAAGGAAGGAAAGGAATGAAATTTGGTCTTATAAAGACCCACGTCGTAGGAATAAGAAACACGAAACGGTTTCAATAAACGATTCTCAATTAACAACCATGTACAGATGCTAGGCACGCGTTCCTTTCTGTACTTACACTCAAAAATTTTGCATTCATACTCTTCAGTTAACTGGCGTCAGCACTTGATTCACATGATTGGGCTATGTTAACTTGCTATTTCAATTACGCGCTCGTCATACATCACTTTAAAACTCCCTCCGGTTACTTTCGTAACAAGTTTTGTAATTTAAGAAAACAAGATAAGAATCAAATACCTGCATTCACCCAACCGTCACTCTAACCGACTTCGCTATGAACTATCCATTGGGTATTCATAAAAACACACGCCAATGTACAATATATAGGGTGCAAATATCTATGGGCGCGAGAAGCGAAGCCGGAGATAAACTTTCCGAGCCCCGTATTTCCGATACTGCCCCGTCTACATATCGAGTATGCAGCACGGATGAAAAACTATAAACTTCAAAATAAGAACTGCGAGTACTCTTTACCCGACCTTTTGAGGTCGACGGTTAATATTGACCAGAGAGAGCGCCCAAACAGCCGGCAAATATAAATAATGGCAGAGAAACTCTAAAACCCATCCCCATACTACTTTCCGAATCAAACTTAACCAAGAAAAACGCGGCGACAGCATAAAAAAATCCAACAAAAATTACGCTGCGATTGTTTGAAGTGTGATTTTAAACTGTTTCTTTTTACTGCTGCGTGCGATGGATAGGGGAATGTATGTACGAAATACAAAGCACAGTGGTGAATTTATGAGAAGGGTCGGCGATTCTGAAACGCTCATTTTTAATCTAGCAAACGTACCTCGACTAATCCTTTATACGTCGAGCTCTTTCAAAACCCTTTTGCAAAGTTTCCAGCGGGGTTTATTATGAAAAATATCACAATTTAACGACAAACCTTGTCCTGAGGCTCTTAGTGGGATTAGAAGTGAAATCAAGCGCCACTTCAGTAACGCTGGTGTACTATGGAATACAGTCGCGTCATTCCGTGGGTGGTGGTGGGCCGCGCGGGTGGCTTGCGTCTTTGAGTGGGGCTAAATAAAAGCGCGAATCACCAACTCAATGCAAGTCTTAACTGTTTCTTTTTCTTTCCGGGCTACAATGCGATAAAGGCCAATTGGCACAATAGTACACATTCAAATAACTTAACGCAGAGTAAAAACCAACCTCAATTCTTAAAAGTAAAATATCTATATAAATGTCAAAGGAAACAGAAAATAAGGGGTTAAAACCTACAGGAAAACTAAAAATAAAATCGATCGCAGAAGTTTTATGAAAAAATTGATTGCTTAAAAAGTTGTAAGCTGCTTGAAAAGTTTTGATGATAGAGGGACAAACTTAATTATCTATAGTTCCGTCTTTTGGATAGAATTTTAAAGTTCTGGACCCGCGAGCAGTAACAGTAACGGTAACGGTAACTCGACAGTAAGGCACAGATATATTGTTTAAGGATATAGGATGTGCAGCCAAAATTAACACAATCACAGAACCCACACAGATGTATTGCTTGCATACAGCATGCTTCACACTTGTTATTCGACTTCAGAAAAGAAAACTTCAGTGAAATTGAAAAAATATTCATTTTTTATAAAATGAAAAGAAATCATCTTAAAACTTTTCAAGTAACTGTAAAAATTTTAAGAATGTTTAAATTTGAACGACGTATGCAATTTCTGTCCCTCTTTCGCTAAAAACAACGAGTAGGCGTAAGCAAGACAAAAGGCTGTTTCAAAACGGAAGTGTATACATATGTACCAATACACACAATCCTAAGTGTGTGTTTTTGGGTCACCTATAGTTTCGCAATCTATAAGCGCCCTTGAGGTGATTTTCCCACAAAAACGGCGCTATAAAAGTAATCCATTTATTATAAACTGATTGATTAATGAGGGGAGAAGAAAACATTATGTGAGCTAACCAAAAATAGATGTAATTTATTTTTTACTTTACGATCAGATTCATTATGCAGGTACTGTATTCAATGAAGGCATATTATTTCTACTAGCGATAAGAAGAAAAGATTCAACCTGCATTTCAACCCTTCAAGTGATTTATTTCTCTCTTTTTTTCATGGACTAAATAGATTTCTTTCTACAATAACTATGTTTTCATCTCACTGAAAATTGAGGGAGACTCAAAGCAACGGAAATTTCATGTTTTCTTTCGTCCGTAAAATAAACATGTAAATATGGCGGCAACATTGAATGTATTTATCAATCTTCCTTATGTGAGCTACTTGGTATATAATCACTTCACATCACCTAGAGTTGTAACATCTTTCGGTTCACAGATTAAGTTGAAAACCACTAATTTTATAAAAGGAAACTGTTTTAATGTTATTATTCTCAATTTTTATCTTTGTGGAGTATACAAATATTTAAAATTATGTTGTTGAATCCAAGCCTGAAATTGAAACACCGAATGTGTCTCCAGCTTCAGATGACTTTGAAAAATGGTGGATTGTAAACGACAAAAATTGCTACATATTAATGGAAATGCCTAATTATAACAGTGGAAAGATTAGGAAAGGAAAGGGAATCGATTTGCTCACTGACAAAGTTGGAATTCTTCGGGGATGATTCATCTTACACAATTTTATTTACAAAACGATGCACGATCCGCGAATCACCACATTTAGTATAATTTTCTGATTTAAGAAACACCACATTTATTGCATTTCTTTTAATAACAAATAAAAAACCAACCAACAAGCAAAACGAACAAGCACCGACCACGTTTTTTCACGGAAAAGTAGTCTGTTTGACTTTCGATTGTTTAGAATTGTTACCGTTTTGTCCATACAGAGAAATGGTTAGGTAGGTAGGTAGGGATTTGGATAAGATATATGAAGGTAAGAACTCAACAAATTACTACTTTAAAATCCAACATTTGATAACTATTGTTCATTAGTTTTCGATTATGGTAAAGCTAAATTAAATGAATTTATTTTATTCCAGTTACTTTAAAGTACCTATTAGTTAATTGATTTGACCCAAAATCGAAGCCTTAAAAACGATATTAATAATAACTAACATTTGAACGGTGCTTATCGGGACAAACGCATATATTATTCGTATATCTTCTGCTGTCCTCGAATAAAAAACGTTAGCATTCAAATATATAATTCACATTGAAAGGAAATATTAATTTGATTGCCATAAAATACGAGTCCATCTTCTATAACCGACCGATAGGAGCGAGGAGAAATACTCGTACACTCCCTACACGGAGTTTGACATTGGGAATCGACTTTATTTTCCACACATTTCTCCCAATATTCCTGGCCGTATATAACAAAATGATGGATTGCAACGTCGGAAGATTTTAGCATTTCATCGTCGTTCTCTCGCTTTCTTTATGCGTTTCTTCTGCTTCCTTTCTGGTTCAGTTCTTCTTCTTCCCATCTGTCCTGAGAGAGTGATTCCCCAGGGACTGACGATATATCTCAGGGACGCACTATTTATTATATAATGCTAGTTGTTACCCATCAAAAATTATGGAATGTAACTTGACTTGCTAAGAAAAAATATTAATTGCTTTAATCTATCCATTAAAAATAAAGAAAAGTATCTGCTAAAATACATTGTGAGTGTGTACTTTATTAGTTAGGTAGTTAGGATTTGAAAAATAATTTAATAATTTAACTAACAAAGTAGTTAAATATCACAAGGGTGGGCAGAAG
Organism: Drusus annulatus; assembly: GCA_022651775.1. NCBI lineage: Eukaryota > Metazoa > Arthropoda > Insecta > Trichoptera > Limnephilidae > Drusus > Drusus annulatus. The sequence goes on from JAGWCC010000629.1 coordinate 416,879, forward strand.
GATATACTGCCACACAACTTTGTCTTGGCACATACTCCTTGATTGATATTCACACCGTATCAATAAGCTCTCATGCGGAACAGTATCGTCACTGAGCGGATCCGGACGTTGGTGTGAATCCAGCTTTAAAGTTTAAAAATATATTAAGAACCAAAGGGGTCCAACTACCTAGTTGTTTAAATGTAAAAAAGTGAAATAATGCAATTTCGTTTCGTTATTTTTATGTAATAATTTGGTACAGTATACATGTTGTTGTGATTTTGAATTTTTGCGGCAGTTAAAATCTATTTATTATGGTATTATGTTCGTCTATTGGCCTCTTTGTAAAGCCAAAAAGTGGCAGGGGAGAAGCCCGGCTGCAACGGCCAGGAGGTTTAGTTTTACATTTGATCGCGAATCAGACAGTTAATATTGGACCGAGTCAAAACCGTGTTTGCTGCCTATGGTGAAATTATAAATTCAAGAGACGCTACGATCCCCGCAGCAGACATCGAGGAGCGAATCAGCTCGATTTCTCGGCTGGTACCCACCGCGGCTGTAGGACTGGACTGAAAGACTCCGAGCACGCAGTTTCCGCACGTTTTCCAGTATCGGTGATAATTAAACAATTTAGTATAATAGTTTGTCTCTACGAGTATCCAATTCTAACGTTATCCACCAAGTAAATCAAGCTTTTCCAGGGCGTAGAATCTCTATTCTCAAATATAATCCAAGAGAGCATTTGCCAGTGTATTGTTCTTAAAAATTCCTAATACCCTGCAAAGAATGGGTCCATTTTGTAACTCTTAATTTTAACAAAGAAGAAGAAGGTCCTATCTAAATCAAAATAAACGAATTTCAAACACAACAAACCCGTTCTATCTGCTGGAGCTACCCAGGAAGGCATTTTAAAGGTAAGTGCATCAGTAAGAACCACGAGGTTTCTCTGCTATTATATTTGGTGCCTGTGTAAAAGCAGCCTTCAATTCGCGCCGTAACAATGTAAGATTGATAAAATGATTTTTTTTATCTTATTAATAAAACTCTTAGGCCATAAAACGTAAGTTGCAAAGTGACCATAATACCAAAACTTTACTTGCATAAATATTAAGATTAAGGGATATTTTTTCACTTACCATCATCGAAATCGATATTAAAAAACTCATCTGCAACGATTGTATACAAATTTGCTCCAACATCCGCTCGTCATTCAACCATTGTCACTTAAACCTGTCGGGTTTTAAAAGAAAAAAACAGTTACATACAAAGTCATTTAAAACTTTTGTCCGTATGTGTCACTGTTTTTCACTATTTCCATTGATTGTTTGTGATTTATATAGGATACTAATCTACCAACGTGATGGCATACCAGCGCCCTTGAGGTGATTTTTCACAAAAACGGCGCTATAAAAATCGTCCAAATATTATTATTATTATTATTAACTCGATTCTTACCAAAATTTTGCTTGGACCCCTATGGTTTTGACCCCGTCATGTCCTTTTTCAAAAAATAATAGAACATTATTTTATTTTCTGACACATTTTATTTTTCGTTGATAAATACGTATCTGAGGAACAATACAGCATACTTAACTCGCTTTTAAAAACTTGTTTTTTTTACTCATTCCGTTATTCCTTGCGCACATAGCATTATCTACTTGAAGGAAAATAAGAAAGCTTCCATATCACAGGGGTCTGGGCATTTAATTCAGACCCGGTCTATTGAAGTATCGATACCCGAAGCAGCTTAACCCTAGACACCTAACCTTCGTCGCATCGACGAATATACAATACTAAATACGCTGTATTTTTTATCCGCGCACGCCGATGATCATGTTTTCGCTTGTCAACTAAGTGCTTGCCACGGTCTCTTGGGAGAAACTCGTGTCCGGCGGGTAAGTACAACTAGTTGTAGTACTTCTTTTGCAGTTTTTAACCAAGGCTTCAAAACGATTGTTTGATGCTGATATCACGAGTTTATTATTAGAAGAGGAAGACATTTTTGCATTGAAGGAATCGTCTGATCTCTCCGTCTTGTCTCCAAAAAAGAAGAAAATGTGGATGTTGATGATGTGGAAATTGATATTGAAGACGACCCGTCCGACCGACGAGGATAGTCAACGAAATATTAATAAGTTGAAGTCAAAATCATCGCCAGTTCAATCGGAAGAGAGCTCAGGTAACCGCAGTCGGAACCGCCATGTTTGTGCCACGAGTAAAGGGCGACTTCAGGCAGAGCAGCTGCAATCAATATGGTACGAGTTGCCAGAGGACCAGTTCGTATTGTAAGGAGTGTGGTGAATCCACTGTAATTATTTTGACTGATTCATGACCGATCAGATATTTGAATAAATTTCAGAAAAGACAATTTCGGGAATAGCAATAAAAAAACCAAAACTATCAGCAAATTACATCTACGCAGAATGCACAAGCAAAAAAGTGGTTAGAGCACTCATTGGTATTCTGGTATTAGCTGAAGCTTTGAAAGACAACCATCTGACCCTTGATGAATTGCTCAACACAGAGTATTCTGGTACAAGATACGTGTCATGTATGAGCAATAATTTGACAGCAATTTGTGCTGAACATAAAGTTGATTTTTGCGTGACTTGCGCTTCTAAAAATTAGTTTTGGTTTTTTTATTGAACAACGGAAATCTTACAAGTTTAGTTCGCCAAAGAATAAAATACCATTTCAGGTTATTTTTTTTTCAATATATATATTTTTTTAAGTATGTTGTCACTTATGATCTCATAAAAGTTAGAGCCTTACTGATAATTGTTAAAAAATATAAATGTTTTTGACAAAATTTTAATAAATCACTCTATTTATTTATACCTAAATTTATACATTTTATACCGTTGCCTCGTATATGTGTCAAATATATAAAACAAAAACATATATACCTAATTAAAAATATCCACCCTTTAAATTTTTTGTCGTTTTTTTCGTTCGTCATTTCATAGAATCGACGAATGGTTAAGTTTAATGGGGTTCGTACGAACGTTAGGTGTCCAGGGTTAAAGAAATATTGTTATAAACTTTTGTTTAATAATTTTTCCTACCTTTGTTGCGTCAATATTTTTCCCGTTCGCCACTTCTGCTAATAAATCGAATGTACCTAATTAGTCAGTAAAACGCTTAGGCCGGTACAAATACAAGCGGCAAGCGGCTTACCTGCGCTTTGTGCCGCGGTAGAGTATTGCTGGTCCTCTCAAACATTTCTCCACCATAATGGAAATACAAAAGGGCGATATCCAGAATTTCTTTGCGCACTCTCAGGAATGGGATCGTTTTGCACAGGATTATCAGAAGACGATGATGGCAAAGTCTTACGAGAACCTTTATAGCTCAGCGGAGTTCTCGTGAGACATTATAGGTACTTTAAGCCGCGATCAAAATCCAGCTGCCGTTCTCCAAAGCGGATCGTCACACAAAGAAAATGATCCCTCCCTTGTGCTATCTCCTACCAGAATGTGGGGGGTTAAGATCAAGTCGGAGGAGTCCAAGCACAGTATAATGATAGAGTGCAATAACACCGCGGTACTGCCGAAGACGTGGTTCCGCGGCAGCGCCTACAAAGCTCAACTCTCCGACGACCGTTACGACGTTTTCAGGAAGGATAGAGCCTCGGCTCCAACAGGGGTGGATGCGTACTTTTGGCCGCGCGACCTGTTTAGAAAGCAAATATGTGAATAAGGACATCGGGCGTCATAAGGCGTCGCCAAATAAAACTTAGACTTTTTATGAGGTTACCTACGGAGAAAATTAATTGTTTTATTTGTTTTTAAATGTAAAAGGCGACTTTAATTTAAATTCTTGTGCGAGCAATAAGATCACCCGAATGGATCTCTTGTATTTTGTAAATCTCTTTGAAAATGCAAAAAAAAACTTTGTTATAAATGTTAAAAAGAAATGACACTAGACATTGTTATTAGCAACTTCGATTAAAAGTGTACAAATCTATATATTCATCAGTAAGTGGAGACTCTTATCATCCATCTTTGTGTATAGAAACATCATATTACAAACACGATATTTTTTAAAGTAATATCAATAATAGTGCTAGGCGCGGATGGAACTTCGAATACGGGGGTTTCAAAAGCCTATATTGCCATTTACAATCTCATGTTGACAGCCTCCGAGAGAGAGAAATTGTATTATGTTCGCTGCTACCTTTGTTTGTTTTATAATTTATAAGTATTGTGTTATGTGTTTCAAAAGAAAACGTACTCCGAGAAACGGTAGGAAATATTCTAAATGGTTTTCTGGTGAGATATTAGCGACATAAAGCTCAAGTTCAATCATTTCAGAAAGTGGAAGAAATCAGGACTGGTGAGTGAACGCATAAAGATTATATTAATACTATCGAAAAAAATATCAAATGTGATCCCAAATCTTTCTGGAAAATATAGCTCGTCAAAGAGGAGTGATAGCGGGTTTGTTACTTGAAATGGTCAGTCTTTTTGGGAGCTGATATTTCAGAAGCATTTGAGATCAAATCAATCATTTTTTAGTAAGCAAGCTGCGATTTTTCATACCTGAAAACAATGCATCTGTCACAGCAAAGTACGCTAATATTTCAAACATCATAAGAATTAACATTGCAGCGGCTGTTAAAAAACTAAAAGACAAAACTTCTTCCCGGACCAGATTTTATCCAGTCACTTGTATTAAAAGGCTGTTTTGAGCCCTTATTAATAATAATAACCTCTTTGATATAATAACCTCTTTGGTATTCTTTCACTAAGCTCCGGAATATGTTTAGAATCCCAAAAGTTACGCCACTTCATAAAACTGGTGATAAATCTTCGGTTTCCAATTACAGACCAGTGGCGATTTTTTCTTCTCCGGCTAAATTGTTCGAACTAATAATTTAGAAATATATTTACGCCCAAGTGGAACCCTTTATAATTGACAAGCAGCATGGTTTTAGGTTTGGCACATCTATTGTGTCAAACCTAATGATTTTTACAGAGTACGTATTTCAAACTCTCGATAGTAATAATCAAGTATCATATAAAGCTTTTGACAAGGTAAATCCGCTTATTCTTTTAAATAATCTCGACAAATTTGGATTTACAGCGAAACATTCAAAATTATTTCTAAGTTATTTAACGTATGGTAGTTTCCACTAAACGAAATTTATCACAAACTTTGGCGTTCCACTGGGGTCAAACCTTGGTCCTTTACTATTCTCGCTATTTATCAACATTTACCGTTCCATAAAATATTCAAAATTTTTGTTATTTGCGGATGATATAAAACTATTTATTTTAATAAAAACCTTGGAAAATTGCTCACAGATCAGAGCGATATGAATTCTATCGTCGATGGAGTCACGCCAATCAATTAGAAATTAATTTTAAGAAATGCTTGACTATGTGCTGCACCAAAGCAAACAAACGATAAATACAAAATGTCTCATTCGTCTCTATAGCATATCGTTAATTCGAAAGATTTGGGAATAACCTTTGATACGCACCAAACATTTAATACCCATATTGTATCGATATGCTTTAAGAATGCTGGGATTTATACTAAGCTACAGGCATTTGTGCAGCTCGGCCGCAATTCGTTTACTGTACTATTTATTTATTTATTTATTGTTTTACTTAAACGTACATTTTTATTGGTTGGTTTATTGCCTATCCCACTAGGCATAAGTCTGTGTTAGGATGGCAATTTGAAAAAAGTTTTTTAGCTATATAGTAACATGTTAATATTGAAAATATAGTTTATACATAATAAAAATAATACAAGCAAATGACAAATTTGAAGATACAGAATCTACATAATAAGAACTACATTAAACTTGGTTTTTAAGGTGAGTAATGATTTTGCTTTTAAATGAACTTTTGGTTTGTATGTTTCTGATGGTGCTGGGCAGGGAATTGAATTGCTTCCATGGCGTTGTACTTAAAGGTTTTTTTGTCCGTAAGCGGTTTTGTAGACTGGGATATTAAATAATTTTATGTGTGACTGCCTTAAGGTTCTAGAAATTATCCTTTGTTCAAACACATGGACACTATAGCTTAGTATGTAGCATTTTAGAAAGCGGCTTAATAAATATGGGACCAGTGGATTCTACTCACTCTCGAAAATAGCACTCACTCACTCATTTCATTCATTCTATGACACACTAGATTAGCTTTATAAAATGCCCGACCCTAAAAAAATACATTTCTCTTACATAATAACACGATATTTTACAAATATTGCAACATAATTCTATAATAAGTCTTGTAACTCCACTATTATTATATACTACTTTAAATTTTGTATTTTTTTAGGTAATGTATTCACTATCAATAATTGTAAGATTGTTACGACGTAAAATGCATATGTATATATTTATATATATTTGTATCGTATCCACTATCAATAATTATGGGATTTAGTGCCATGCAATTACCTACTGTCAATGTATCTTATTTGGAAAAAATAATTTATCAAAAGAGTTTTACGGTCGATGTCTGTTGTATCATCTAGCATTGTGTAACAAATATCAACATATTTTATATTATTCTACTTGGCTAAATTTATCAGAATCGCGTTGTATACATTTTATGTATATTTAAGCAGTGTATTTGTATTATTTTTTGTTAAAACTCTATCATTCACTTTTATTGTTTTTTTTATTTATTTTTTCTTAAATGCTTTATATCTATTCATACACATGTTTATAAGGTTTCTTAGAACTTAAACAAAACAAAAATCTTAAATTCGTATATGTATATGTACATAAGATTTGCTTTTACGTGAACTATATGTAAATGCACGCACTGTCACCTACCTCAGAACAGATTCTAATAACCTAGAGAGGCAGAGAAAGTACAAAATAAGTTTTTGATATATTAGTATCTCGAGTACTATCCTTGGTTATATTCCCTAGCCTTCCTGTCTGGAATGTCAGGTATTAACAGCCTCAGAAACGGAAGGAAAATTGCTTTGCTGATACTAGCACATAACCTTCTAAACGGCCATATCTGCATTCCAGATATAATACAAAAAAAGAGTTTTATGTTCCGGACAATTTGGCAAGAGCGCGTAGACACGGGGCTTTTATTTTCCCGAGATGCAGAACTAACGTACTTGGTAATTCTTCTCGGAAAAATGATTTTCCAACTAAATAACTTGTCTCCTGTATTTCTCAATTGAATATTGTCAAATTTAAAAATCGTATTAGAGTTTAACTTTGTATGATGTATGTTTATTATTGGTAATAATTATTGTAAATGTACATTTAAAATAAAATAAATACTAAACTTTTTTTTAAAGTGTGTCAATTAATTCCATTAATCCGACCTAAATGGCGAGGAATAATGCTGACAAATAATAGCCAATAAAACAGATGGATTTTAAAACAAATTAAGATAAGATAATTAGACTGATCCCAGAAATGGAGCGCGGATCTGCTCACTTTGGGAAATCCATTTTGGAAAATTTTACCGAATTAATTTTTGAGAATTCACAAAATTTATCCTAATAAGAAGCGAAAGACATAAAACTGAAGAGAAAACGTCATTAGCAATATTATTCAGTAAACAAAAAATATATTTGTTACTGCATTGCATTGATTATAAAACGACTCGATAATTATAGTTATTTTTTATTTTAATTACATGAAAAAATAGGTAAATGATTTAATAATACCAACTTTTTAAACTTTATTCCACTGTTTAAAAAAAACAATAAAAACACAGTACACCATAAAATAATATAAACAAATAAAAAAGAAAACCAATGTTTTTTTTTACAATAACTCCACACAGGAGGCCTTGAGGAAAACAATTTCCCTAAGGGCCTATGTCATCTTTGGGGATGCTGTGCGGAGGGTTTTTTTGAAGAAAGGAAGGAGTGAACTTGGGTCTTGAAGAGGCCCATGTTGAAGGAGGGAGGAAACACAGAGGCCGGCAAATCGTTCCATAGCCGAGTTGTTGAACATAGAACGAGTCGTAAAAGCGACCCGTTCTCATGTATTGAATGTCAACCGTGTACAAATGTTGGGCGTGCGTTTGGCGAGTTTCCCGACTATGCACCGGTGCTGAAGGGATCAATGACGCAAGTTCCTCGGAGCATCTTCCATTGAAATACCTGTAGAACAAGGACAGCATTCCCACCTGACGTCTGTGCTCCAAAGTTTGCAATCCGTTTGTTAAGATAGGAGAATCTATCAAACGGGCCGCCCGTTTCTGCACAGAGTCAAGGGTTTTTTTCAGGTATTTAGGGGCTCCAGACCAGAGGTGGCTGCCAAATTCAACAGTGGGGCGTACTTGCGATTTGTACAAGGTCAGCAGTTGTGTACTATTTGAAATGTCTGCGGGCCCTGTACAACACGCCCAACTTCTGAGAGGCTAACTTTACTCTGGCTTCGATGGAGCCCCGGTGCCTTAACTGGTCACTAACACTAACAAGGAAGGTTTTTTGGGAAGATTATTTCCGTTGAAGGAGACTAAATTATCATTTGGATCCTTTTTAGTCGTAATCAGACATGATTGGGTCTTTGAAACATGAAATTCGACGAGATTATCCTTACCCCAAGAGGAGATTCTCTCAGGGTACTCGTCCATTATATGCTTCAAAGCCCTCCGAGCTGTTTTTGTTTCTGTGCCCTTTGGGGGCTTGTCAAACAAAAAACCATCATGAACTGTACTGTCATTTGCGTAACAATGTATTGGTGCACATGACAAAAGGTCGTTGATGTGCAACAAAAACAAAGTTGGAGACAGAACCGATCCTTGGGGGACGCCAGCATTCATTGAATGAGAGGAAGAGGTGATACCGTCAACAACCGTCTGAATCGACCTCTCCCAAAAAAAATCGGAAATCCACGTACACAAGGATGCGGGAAGTCCGTAAGATGGCACTTTGTTGACAAGTTCTCGGTGCCAAACCCGGTCAAAGGCTTTAGAAATGTCCAGTGCAACCGTTTGGGTCTCACCGAAACATTCCAAGCACCACCCCCAAACATGCATCACATACGCGAGAAGATCACCGCAGGACCGGTTCCGCCGAAATCCGTATTGACGGTCGTTAATTACTTTGTTCTCCTCGAGGTATGTGAGCATTTTGTCGTTGATCACACGTTCCATCACCTTGGATAGAATCGATGTGATCGCTATGGGGCGGTAGTTGGCCGGGTTGGAGCGGTCACCCTTTTTGGGAATAGGATGAATGAACGCTTTTTTCCAACCAGAGGGCACAGTTCCATATTTCAGGGACATTTTAAAAAGCTTTTTCAAAATTGGAGCGATTTCTGCAGCACACCTCTGCAATACCAGTGCAGGTACTCCGTCAGGCCCACTAGCTTTATTAACTTGTAGCCCTCGTAAGACGTGGAGTACATCCCGATGCCGGATTCTCAGCTTTTTCATAAAGAATCCGCAGTGAGGAACCGACGGCGGGACAGCACCTTGATCATCGAGGGCCGAGTTATCCGCAAACATTTTCCCTAATAAATTTGACTTGTCGGTGGCGGTGTTTGCTAGTGGGCTGTCGGGTCTGGTAAGAGGCGGCAGACTGGATTTGCAGAAATTACAACCTATGGAGCCCGCTAGCGACCAAAAACGCTCTGCTGCCTTTAGGGCAGGCAGCCAGCTTTCTGCTGATCTACAGGTCGTGCTCAAATTTTGAATTATTAATGATTTTCTTGCTCTCCTTTGCCAATTGGTTGTAAACTGATCTGCTTTCGGACGTTCGAGATGTGTTGTAGGCTCGGTAAGCCGCGTTTTTTCGTCGAACTGCATCTGATGTAATAAGAAAAAAAGCTTACGCGTAGATCAATGCTTCTCTCGTGGGTTTCGTTTAAATATTTTAATTAATGCGTAGGCACATTCATGTGTATCATATTTTACTTAATTAATATAAGAATAAATAAGCAAAGACCAAAATACGCGATAATTGAAAAAGTGTACACTGTCTCATCTTAATGGGATACTCTACACCTTTCAACTGCTAATTTGCATTTGGGACTAATTGCTTTTTGTCCTTGGCCCGAGCTGAAAGAACTTTAGAGAATTAGTCTAATGGGTTACTAGAGAAACTCATTCCCGAACAGCCCCGGTCTTGAGCCAAACGGCGCCTGGCGCGGGCTTCATATTTTGGCGCCCTTTGTCCAAGCCTAAATTTAAACTTTTTTTCGATATTCATTATTTTCCAGACGCCTAATTTCAATCTAGCTTCGAGCAACCGAGCATCTTCCTGAAGAATATTTACTCTAAAAACTTTATTTTATTTATATAATTTTTGTTTTTTTTTTAATATAGAAATATATCAATAATATTAATATTTTCAAGGAAGTATGAGATTGATAAAAATTCCGGTTACTAATAAGGTTTCGGTAGCTCAAGTGGCAGAGACGTTTTTTCCGGATAGAGAAGAGGTTCCGAGTTCGTGTCTCGGTCGTGACCTAATTCTTTTTATTTTCTGTCTCTTTCTGTTTCATATTTCGTTGAAGATTATTGATATTATTTCAATAATAGTAAAATGATCGATGTCTAAGTACGATTAAATCGTATTCTAAGTCACAACATAAATTACGTTCAGTAGAAATTGTAGCTAGACCAACCAACCTGTATTGTGTCATTGTAATGAGCAAATAGTTGTTAATTAGTTTAAATTAAATAGAATTAGAATTCCGTTTTACAGATTTGATAATACCAAATTTTTAACACTATGGGTTCAGGGATTTTTATTGGTTCAGTCTGAAGATGCCCGTTATAAGATGAAATCGGTCCGGTTTTATTAAAAAAATGGTGAAATAAAGTTCAAAATTTGGTATTATTAAATCATTAAAAACGTTATCACTTATTTTTGAAAAAATAAATTTTAGACAGCGGAAACTTCATTGGTTATTCCAACGCTGCAGAAACTTCTTCTGTTTTTGTTTTTGTTTGGTACAACTATTTGTTTTCCCGAACAAATTAAATAAATAAGCTGAGCTGAAAAAAGGTTGTGTAGAACTCAAATTCAGAGGTCGCGGGTTCAAATCCTAGCGTGCACTAATATATTTTTATTTAACTAGCAGGTGTTATTTCATATTAAATCATATAAAATAATATCGAGTGTAATTATAGCATGTTCAAGAGTGGTTAGGCATGGTGGAAGGCTGAAGGGGGTTGGAAATATTCGGAGATAGGGAAGAGGAAGGTGCCTGGCAGAATCTGAATTATTTCATCAAAGATGTATGCCTTGTTGTGATGACACAGTAGGTATATATATTGACAAATAATGTGTTATTAATAGGATGAAAACTTGAGTCGGAATTATTATTAATTAGACCTTACCTAAAAACAATTAAATGAACAAATAAAAATGATTTTTAATGTAGGTATTTGAAAGTATTTTATAAGTATTTATGGGCAGTTACTAATAAATAAGAACGTTTCAGAGGATTCCTGAAATTCACAATTTTATTCTAGAAATACTTTTTTCGGACGAAAAACAAAAGCATTGAATCAAGCGAATGAATGCATCGTGCTTCGTGCTTAGTGCTACCAATCAAAAGCACGTGATATCGTCTCGTCGCTTCAATAATAATCAAAGGGATTGTCTATAAATCGGAAAAAAGCGTTGTATAAAATACAAATGACAAAAGCATTCCATAAAAACCATTTTCATTTTATTATCGTGATGGAACGAGATAAGAAATTAATCAAAATATTATTATTGTTTGTCCAAATATGAAAACAACTTAAGCTTTATTTTTTGTTTTAACTAACTACGTAGAAACATATTAGGTGACCCGTTCTTAGGGAATAAAAACAATATTTACATCGATATGGTACATTATTAAATTATTTCTATCAAAAAACTACTACGGAGTTACGGACTTGAGGTCATCTGTGAAATTCAGAACCAAAGAGGTCTAAGATTCATATGATTTTACGTTTTTTGTTTTGTTATCAAAAATAAAATTAATGAATGCCGTTAAAACAAATTATGCTTTATTTTAAGTTAAAATGATTACCTCTTTGATAATAAAAATAATGATTAAATTCTAAACGCCTCGTCTTACCGTTCAATACAATCTGCATGTTGATTCTGGTAACATTGGCAAAATTCGTAAAAACTCGCATTTGATACCCGTTCCACAACTATACAGTGAATTATTTTTATAGCGGTATGAGCGATAAGACGAAAATACTTTAGTTAGTTACTTCAGATCTGGTCACCAAACACGGCTAAAGCCATTTCAAGCGATTTCGAATAAACGTGCCGCAAATATACCACATATTATTTTGTTTGAATTTTGTTGTTTTGATAATTTCTTAATTAGATATCATCTATCTATCTCACTGTTAATTCTGGACTATAATAATCATTCTCTCTCCTACTGGAGGTTAGCTATCATCATATAATGTTCACCCTCCATGCTGAAGTTCTGAACATATTGATTGACATATCTATTTAAGACCTGACGTAATTTTGTGTGAAACACAATCTAGTTTATTTTATCTCAATGCTTCAGCCAATTCTGATATTTTTTTAATAATATTGTAATAAATAACTTAATTAACGCTGATATGCATACAGGAAGGTTACCTATTATAAAATACCTTTTTGGTTAATGGCTTTTCAGAAAATTAAAGACATTTCGAATAAAATTACTTTATTAGATTCCTAGCGATATTATAATCAAAACAAAATGTAGGTTGTGCTAGGATAGCTTTTAGAGAATAAATTTGAATTTCAAAAATAATTTAAGTTTGGCGTTTTAAATTATATTTTAGCAAATTGAAATACCAATATTTGAGTGTTCATGTTCTGAATCCGTGAAATATTTCCTCCGTTTTAAGACAATACAAAACTAATTAAAGTTGGAGACCTATAGATAAAGCAGGAGTTCATCCCGAGTTAACCTTGACCCACTCTTCTAAAAATAAAGTAAAAACTTTATTGTAAAGTCAACTTCAAATCATAACTTTTTGTATGAAAATACTGTTTGGAAACTGCTACCGCTACCGCTACCGCCGTATTCGCCACGACGCGCAAGAATGTATGCATTCGTTTTAAAGAAAATGTATATCGGAGATATGAGCATTACAAGATCATCGCACTTGTTAATTACCCCTATTCAAAACCAAACATTATAAGAGCTTTAAGGCTGATTCACACCAACGTCCGGTTCCGCTCAGTGCCGATATTGTTCCGCAAGAAAACTTGTTGATATGGTATGAATATCAATCAAGGTATGCATGCGTAAATGTGCCAAATTTTGTGTGGCAGTATATTCTTCACTTGTTAATTACCCCTTTAACTACTTATTTAGTTAAATAATTATTTTTGAAGTGTAAAAATACTTACAACGCAGATTTTTTTTAAACCGTTTTTTATCACTAAATAATATTTTTAATAATTAATAAAAATATTATTTAATGATAAAAAAAATGGTTTAAAAAAAAAAATCTGCGTTGTAAGTATTTTTACACTTCAAAATAATTATTTAACTAAATAAGTAGTTAAATATCACAAGGGTGGGCAGAAGGATATACTGCCACACAACTTTGTCTTGGCACATACTCCTTGATTGATATTCATACCATATCAATAAGTTTTTTTGCGGAACAATATCGGCACTGAGCGGAACCGGACGTTGGTGTGAATCAGCCTTTAGCCATACTTGATGACCAGATCTGAATATCTAGTTGTTTCACAAACTTCCCCTACCCAACTGTCTTCAGCCTCACAACATTCCCCTGATTGGTAATACCACAATAAATATGTATCGACTGTGTCTATGTGAAAGGTGTTATTCCACATTTCTTCGCAAGCAAACTTAGGCCTAGCGATTTGAACCACTGCCACATTTTATACTGTCGCAAATCGACGATTGGCGCCATTGTGTTTTTGCCGCTACCACTTTAAATAATCGCCTCTGAAAACCACCGACTTCCGGCCCGTTTCAGCATTTAATCAAATTATGATCAAGCGCAAGCATAACAGCATGACCGTTATGTTACGAGTATCACCAAGGCGATTGAACGATTCACAATTGAACGTTATGTTCTCACAAAATGTATACGAGTATATTACTAGAGGAAACTTCACTGGTTAATGCAACAAAGTAATCACGTAATATGTCGGAACAAATGTATGTTTTCCCAAATAAAATATTTGTTTTAATTTGAGGCCAGAAACTGTTTTTTATTTATTATCATTACTATCCGAGCATTTTAAAGTCAGTGCCTTGAAGCTTGGCTACATGCTCACGGTACCAGTACACCGACGACCAATGTAAAACTTAACGGCAAAAATATTGGTTAATATCGAAACTTATTGGAATGACCCAAATTCGCACCGCAAAAGCAGGGGCTAATATTTAGACAAAAATAATTTTGTTTTTAAATATCAAAAATAATACATGTACAACACTTATTTTGGATTTGTTAATAATGTTTAATCTAAAGACTAAACCTACGAGTGTTTTAGATCATAATTCGCGGGGTTGGATTTCTTCTTTGCACAAAGGTTTGTTAGAACAACGATGCGGGATCACGAACCGTGAAATTTGCGTTGATACCTTCGGGAAAAATTTGCATAGGGTTATTTGGTAAAATGTATTTCGCAAAGTTTTCAAGAAGTGCGCATCTTACGTACTACTAAATCAAACATTTTGACACGTTAACAACGATTAAATAATGCATTCATATAGAGAGGAAGTGTTTTGCAAAATATTTAGTAGACCACACAACAAAAAATAAAGGGTGGAGGTTTTTTAATAATTGGTAAAAACAAAAATAATTAACGGTTCAGGGTGATATTTTTTTATTCATAGTGGAAAAAAACCATCTTGTGAGAAACAGCTGTTAATATCACTTGTGAAAAAAACAAGAACACAGCACAAAACACACGCTAAAGTGTCACTATGGTTGTTTATATATGTCACGTCACCCTACTAGTTTCTCAAATAGGGCCGGTCCCGTGTAGGCGCAATTGAAGTAGTCCGCTCCAGAGAGCGAATTGCTAAGCCGCTGATAGTACTTGATTACAGTACTTTTTTACGCGTTCAGCGCCATCAAATATATATGAAAAAACCGTACTATTTATGGGCGGTAATCAAACCCGCGATTCCCTGGTCCGACGGAGAGGATTTCATATCCGCGCCTCTCGTTTGATACTTAATGCGAGTATCACACAAAAAAAAGACAAAATTATGCAAAAACAAGCAATGCCAATGAGAGAGAAATTAACGCAAAGTTAGTTAAATGGAAGGATGAGACAGCGCTTTACGAATGAATGGTTCTGTCGCATTCTTTCAGCAATACCAGCCATTCTTTTTTTTTCACAATGCCCATGAATCTGAAGCATATTTCCAGCAGCGTAAATATATTTTTATTTTTCCCATACTGATTATAATTGTTAAGTTCAGATCTAGCTACTTGCAAATCATTTTCGATTTGTGACGCACGTCAGTGTTTTTGTTTTGTTGTGCTTTTTATTAACAATATTTATATATTTTTACTAATCTCATGTTCCAAACACATAATATGCAAGTCAAAAATTTGAAAACATCTGTAGTTTCATTCGGAAAACACCAGTTGTTTTTTTACTTCAGAGAGTTAGCGAGAGCCTAAGAAAACCGCAAATAATTTTCGACCCCAAGGCCTGTATTTTGCCCACAAAGTGGTATATTTTAACAAATGTTACTTTTGGAGGATTTTTTCATTTGATCGTCTTTGGTCCATCATTCTTAACCGAATTCCAAAGGTTATTCCATTCGGTCCCATACAGCTTGAGAAAACGGAATCAAGGCTCGCATTTTGTCCTTAAAATTGATGATTTTTTTTACAAAGTTTTTTTTTCATTGAATCTGCTGCAATTCATCATTCTTAGCACAAACCAAAAGTTTAAGTTTATTCGTTTATATTGGAGCACAAAATACAGCACTTAATTTACAAACCTAAAGCACGCGTTTTGAAAACGGAAAAAAAAAACAACAAAAAAAACTTACAAAAAAAAGAAATGTGACTATAATTTAAGAATTTGGTGAAGATGGCAAATTTTTGATGACAAAATAATATGTGAATATTTATATCATTACATGTGTAAATTTTACCTGCGGCGTTTAGCTCAGGGCCAGGTCTGTTATCAAATAGTAATCGACTTATATGGTATATAAATGCACACATAACGTTATGTGGAAATACACTAATAATAAATAAATATATTGTATACAAACGGATACTTCAATGGTCTATTGTCTCTTTCTCTGTCAAGGCGTACGGCGTCAATACCCTGATAAAGTGAAGTAATGGATTTTCAAAGAAAATGTTCTAATGCAAACTGTATCTAATGCAAAACACATTGATAGCTATCAAAAGTATAAATATTATGTTTAACAACAGATTCACGGGATTTTTTTTATTACCAAACCTTTTCCGTAAGCTCGCTAGATGACAGCACTTCTATGACCCTTTCGAAAACTTAACAAACACACCATTACAAACTATTTACCTCAGTTCAAAAATCTTTTTTTAAAGTTAACGCTGCTTTGTTGATCAGTTTACATTATTTGGCAATTGACAATTTTCTAGCTAATTCATAAATGGGTTTATCAAAAACTTCGAAAAGATGTGGATGGTTTACAAAACACCCAGTATAAGTGTATGGTAGGTAATGTGGCTAAACAAATAGTAAAAATATTTGAACCAACTTAAAGCTGGTTTATTCAAATGGAGTTTATAAAACCGGAGTATATAAATCTAATTAACATTGGTCAGAACAATGATTCAAACACAATATAAAGCAACACCCTTTCACTTGAACAGATTTAGTTAATTCGCCTAGATTTTAGTGAAGCGTCGGCCTTTCACTGTTGAATTCAAAGGCCCCGATAAACATTGCTTCATGAAGTATAAAAACTGTTAAATTATAATTTCTCGTATCGTCTTGCTTGTGAGAATCGCGCAGTTCGGGAGTTCGCAGGTTTACTGAATTAGAATAAAATATGAAATAATGTTCATTCTCTTTGTCTTGTTAGAGTTGGGTTATAAAAGGTAAGGTCAGGTTATGTACCATTAAAAAAAGGATCTCTGTTTTATCATTTAAGTAGTTTTTCAAAAAAAATCGACCTGCTGCTAGCGTTGTTACTGACAAACAGAGACAACCTTTAGAATTTCAGAATAGAATGGAAAAAGATGACAAAAGTTAACGGTAAAAACTGAAGAGTTGAAAGTGCACAGTTTGAAATGTCGACAGATAACAGAATAAGCAGCGTGCTCCAGAATAGAGATAGTCAACAAGAATTTAATGACACGGCCCTACGCAACTCCCTGCCTGCGCAATCAGAGGGTACCTATATAGAAAGAAACATACCTTTGAATTCACATCGTCCCCTTTTTCTGATCGGGCCGGGAACCCGTTGCCTCGACACAGCATCGAGCTTGGCTCCAACTCACGACTGTTCTAAAATCCACCAAAAACTAAAGCATCGACTACACTCAGCATCAAAACGCCACACTTCTGGGCAATTTGTAGCAACAAGCGCAGAGCGTGTCAATGCCCATTTCCCAAGCCCACACATCCGCGTAAAAACAGATGGGCGTATTTTTAGTCCCATTGTGAATGCGGCTACATATGTCTTGTGTAGCCATAAATATTCGCACATTGCCATACCCGAAAAGTGAGATGCAAATAAGGTAAGCAGTTACCTTTATTAAAAGTCCCGGAGAGCTTGGCCGCGGCTGTCACAGATCCGCATAATCGTATATCATATGGAGTTTATTGAATCGCGATTGCTCGCACTCTGAATTTTATTCCCTCTTGTATATTATATAACTTTATCCTCCGGGTTTATGGAGGGGGCGAACGTGTTTTGCTTTACGAAACGGTGTACACACAAATCTTCCGACGGGGATAGGGTAGGTACCTAAAGGGGAAGATACGTCCGTTGGGCGATACCGAATGGGGTTATGTTCAGACAACGCGGAGAAACGATCAAGATCGGAAAATATTATTCCCAAACTAATAAATTTTGAGGGCAAAAAACGATGAATATTTTCCAGTATTTGGATACTAGCTTTTATTCGGGTCGGTACCTGATCACTTTTTCTCCGATTGAATTTTTTGGTGTTCTGCTTTTTTATCTATTTTTACACATAGTATCTGTTGGACAGCGCCAACATTCTAATTTACTTGCCCGGATTGAGTGGGGCTATGGCATCCCAATTCGGGTTATGTTGTTAGGCTAAATAAAGTTGGAGAGGGGAAGACATGATAAATAGAAAGGTTAGGTTAGGGAAACTGTATGAAAGAAATAACGGATACTGAAGGTTTTTTTAATAAATAACGAGAATAATAGAAAAGGATATAATAGATACAAGATCAACAACAGCCTAAAGAATATTTTCGGAGAGCAAATATAATGTATTAAAAGGTAATAGAATTAGAATAAAATAGAAGGACGAAGGGTGTATTATGCCTAGTAATTGATAGAAACGCGCTTCCGAGTCTAGAGGGACACGTGTGGAGCAGAAAAATATTTTAACTTGTTTCCTTTCCCGAAATGTGTTTTCCACTACAAAACTAAATGCCGGAACACGGGTTACTTCCATATTTGTTATTAGTATAACATTTATCCTGCCGAAGGAAGAGTTTTTTTTCCAAAACCATGCATCTGCTTATTGTCGATTCCCACCGTTGCATGTTACCGTCATTGTCTTTCGAAACTATATGCAAATGAATATTTGTGACGCGGGCGGTTCACCACGCGCGATGAATATTGCTAACGCGACAGTTTTCCTGGAACTTAACCACCCCGTATTGGAATTCTTCAGGTACCCACATTATCAAATTGATGACTACTTGACATATCAACAAAAGCCAAATTGAAATTAAGGTAAGTACTCAGGAAGGTTGGGAAGTTAAATAAGAGCAATTATATGTTCTTATATCATCATTTAATCTTAATAAGCCATAAAACAACGGTAAAGGCTCTTCTCCTACCTAAACGAAACCTCGGAGGTAGGCACCAACTAATTTTATTGGTCGTTAATTCAAGCGGTATTTATTTTTTTATCTCCCAAGCAGGTACTAGCGGCCAAATACATTGGTACCCGAGAGTGATTCATCACAGCCTTTGTAATGATTTTAAAACTTACATATGTTTAACAATAACCAAAACTTCAACCGTGGTTTCAGTTTGTTATCATAGGATATATTCTCACAAGTGAAAACATTTTACTGATTTAGAAGTTACACAACATTCAACATTAAATTGAACTAACATTGGGTCTGGGAGGAGTTATATAAATATATTTCAAATGTGATTACCGCACAAGAGTCCCAACTGCCATGGGCCACGTGACTATGGCATCCCAAGTCGGAAAACGTTGTTGAGGCTGAAGGAAGTGGGGAGGGGAAAGAGATGAGGAAGATGAAGGTTGGAATGTAACTGACTATTCAGATCTAGTAATTTAATACGGCAAGGACCAGTTCAAGCACGTTTCGATTCTAAAAGGTGGTCCATCACTAAGGCAATACTGACATTATCTACCACTCTGGAAAGTGCCACAAATATAATATAATTTATACGAATTATATGTACAATAGCACATAAATTAAATTCAATTTATTTGCGCACGCCGGAATTCGAGCTTGTGACCTCTGGATTCATAGACGAAAATCTTAACCACTCGGCTACGGAGATAGTTAGTGGTAAAAACTATGAGTAAAATTAAATTATTTTCCGAGTCAATATTTTTATTAGCTTCACTACGATTTGCACTATTTTTCTTATTGAACAATCAAAAAGCCTAAAACAAACATTATGGAATATTACCTTTCGTTTTACAGTTAAATAGATATTTTAAGGCACCATCGATCATGGTAGAATTAGCGTTGCGAACTGAAAGTTTTCGCGTTGACTTGAAAATTTTCAGATAAAAAACGCTGTACAAATTTGATGTCATGACGCGAGAAGTCGAGGGTTTCTTGCCAAGACAACCAAACAGATTTTCTGCTTTATAGTTATAATCATCTTCACGTTATAATATTATAATATGGCCTAGATAACATATTAGTCCTCAACATAATATTATGTTTTTTTTTTTCGAGCTAAATTGTAATATTTTGTATAGGTATCTCAGCCAGAGTTGACACGAACACAATACTCACAGAGATGCATTACTTGCATACAGCACGGTTTAAACTTAGTTCTTATTGAACTTCGACATCAGAAAAATCATTCCAGTTTAAAAGTTAAATTTCAATAAGGTTCATCCTTATCCGATACGATATATCGACTAGAAACTAGGCCAATATTTCGAATTCGCCGATAAAATGTTATTTTTTTCGAACATAATGATTAGAATTAATGTTCATGTTTGAATTAAACCTATTTTTGTATGCGGTAAAAAGAACACACCGTAAAGGCTGATTCACACCAACGTCCGGTTCCGCTCAGTGCCGATATTGTTCCGCAAGAGAGCTTATTGATATGGTGTGAATATCAATCAAGGAGTATGTGCCAAGACAAAGTTGTGTGGCAGTATATCCTTCTGCCCGCCCTTGTGATATTTAACTACTTAGTTAATTAAATAATTATTTTAAATTGTAAAAATACTACCATCGCAGATTTTTTTTTATCAAGAACCATTTTTTTTATCACTAAATAATATTTTTATTAATTATTAAAAATATTATTTAGTGATAAAAAAAATGGTTTAAAAAAAAAAAACCTGCGTTGTGAGTATTTTTACACTTGAAAATAATTATTTAACTAAATAAGTATTTAAATATCACAAAGGTTGGCAGAAGGATATACTGCCACACAAATTTGTCTTGGCACATACTCCTTGATTGATATTCATACCATATCAATAAGCTCTCTTGCGGAACAATATCGGCACTGAGCGGAACCGGACGTTGGTGTGAATCAGCCTTAAAACTTCGAACGAAGTAAACTTACGCTTGTCCTTTTTTCACTAAAAACAATAAGTAGGCGTAAGCAAGAAAAGGGGTTGTTTCTCAATGACGTTTCGCAAGGACATCAGTGTTGGAAGTGTGTACATATGCACCAATACACACAACTTACTTGCGCGACTTATACCTACTTCCGTGAGTAGGTTCACGTAGTGTGTAGTAGCACCACACAAACAAATTTCATAAACGGCGCCATTCATCTTATTTACATTTCGCAGACGATGTCTTTTTTACGAGAGGCGTGTAATATGGAATGACGAAATATTATTTAATGATAAAAAGCAAAAAAAAAAATTCCCAACCCAGGGCAATGACTAACAAATATCTCCATAATTGGTTTCATCGGATGTTCCACGTTTTCTTAAAGACAAAATTCTTATTATTTACTAGTGATATCAACAACTGTTTTACGAAACGTGTTTTCATTTGTATAATGTTCAAATATAGAACCAACAATATGGTGTTGACATAATACTTAATGACAGTTAAAATGATCATTTAAAGCTCAACAGCTTATGATGAAAACGAATTTGGGACTTAAAATAGTGGGTTGACCTAGAAAATGCTAATAATAAAAAAAAGCATTTTATTATTAAAATTTCTGGCACTTTCTGCTCTTCAGTTAAGATTATGAAATAATAATAATAATTGAATGATCTTAATAGCGCCGTTTTCGCGAGAAAAATCACCTCAGGGGGGCAATGAAAGTACAGTGGAATATCTCTAAGTCGACATCTTCATCATACCCTTGAAGTAACAATATATGGAGGGATAGCTAATTTGTTTTACCCAACCCATCCGAAATTGTAATAAATCACTTTTTCCGAGTTTTTACATCGTACACCATGAGAGAGAAAGAGACAACAAATTTCTTGGACTGCTTCTAAATACTGTCGTAATGATCTTAAGCTGGTTATTTTCGCTGGTTAACGGCAGGACTCCGCCCACATTTTTTTATTTTGCCACTAAACTTGACACAACTAAACGGTTTTTTAGGTTAGATGCTATATTTTTGTTGATAAAAATACTGTGAAAAAGTGGCTATACGAATACACAAGAACATTATGTCGATATGTGATATGAATGGATGTATAAATACCGTAGCCTTAGTCTTAGCCACGCCCATTTGCGCCGAGTCATATTAAAAGCATCAAAAACAAGTCCAAAACTGACTTCACTGGCTTTGGCTTGGGCTACCTCTTGTATACTCTAAGATCATACCGGAAATATCTCAGTTATTGCCAGTTTTTAAACAAGGTTTGTGGTTTAATGTGAGAAAATAATCGTTGAAAATAATTTTTTTTTCGTACAGAATAAAACAAAAAGTATTATTTTCTACTTAACCATAAAAAATATGAACTTTTTAAGATCTGCATTTTTTTTCTTTCTGATTCGAAAGACATAAGACACAATTAATAAACCTACTTTCCCTCCTCGCTATTCGCACACGGCTAAGAATACTTATGAATGTTACAATAAAATAAATTATTTATTCAGGCTTTAGCTCAGGATTGTGGAACTTTTCTGGATTTGACCGGTTAATAACCGAGTGGACAAACGCGTCGGATTCCCACCCGGGCGTCGTGGATTCAATTCCTATGTTATCTAAGTCCTCCATCATTGCACAAGGAACATTTTCCGCTTATTTTGATTGTTGGATCCGAAGCTGCAATAATTATGTTATTGTGAAAACGTTCTCTCAATAATGTGTAAGCGATATGATATTATTATTGATTGCCGAAACCGGAAGATGATTTACAATAAACACATCACCTGAAAATGAGCCCAAGAAAAAGGTGTTTATAAAATTAATTCCCTCTGAAATTCCGGCCAAAAATGTTGGCAGATTAATTTTAGGCAGCGAAAAACAAAGACTATTATGGGTCATCTTTGCAGAGTGACTGTCTCCTTTGGGTGAAAAAACTTTAATATAATTTATTTTAATTTCGGAATAAGTTCCCATGTAGCAAATTTCCAATTCCTCCAAAATCAACATCTTTATTTTTACCACTTTCCAAAACTACGTAAGATTCTACGAAATCTTGTTTCACATTTTCAATATCCTTAAATTTTATTTGTAAATATTTTTGTCATTCAATTACCCGAAGCCACCGCGTCAATTAATTGAACAATCAAAAATATCTCGAATTCCAAAATTAACACTTTTATTTTGAACAATCACATTAGCCGCCATTTTTTTATGTTTAACAGCCAAGTAAAATCGATAAACTTTACTAAAACAACAAAAACGTACACAAATACTGAAAAATAAAAATTATATTTTGCTACTGGTATCCCAGTGAAAAATATATTTCAAAAGGCAATGTTCGATATATTCAAATTCAAAGTTTGAAAAAATGTAGTAGCCAATACGAAACGAGAATATGTGGAAACGAATATCTTACGAATTTTCACTTCAATAATGATATGTTAACCTCAAATTCCTAAATGTCTGAATATATGTAACACAGGATTAAGGTTTTTAAGAAAACGAATACAATCAAACCAATTCCATCAAGTAGTTTAACCAATAAAAGATGACAAAATATCAGGCTCGATTCGACCAAAATGTTGGATCCGAAGCTGCGATAAAACATCGAATGTGTTTTCAGCTTCAGATGAATTTGAAAAATAGTGGACTGTAAACAATAAACAATACTACTTGATGGAAGTGTCTAATTATGGATGTGGAGATATTATTGGAATGAAGGAAAAATGGACAACCATTTACTCACCGATAAGTTGAAGTCTTCTTACACAATTGTATTATTAACGAAACGAGTACACCACACTGAATTTTATTCTCATTCATAAAACACCAGTTATTTCAATATTATTTGGAGAACAACAAACCACGAACAAGGGAAAACTAATGAGCAACACGTTTTTTCACACAAGTTTGTCTGCCAATTGTTTCGAACGTCAATTGTTTGTTTTTTCACGGTGTTGTTGAGTACATAAATCGAATATTGCGAAATATTTGGGTAAGTAGCAACTGGACGAAAAACATAAAAGCAAGAACCTAACAAATCGTCACTTTGAAATCCAACAATGATGAAAGTAATAGGAGTTTTTCAAATATTCAGGTTATTCATAGTCGAAAAAAAAATTCTAAAAGATTATTAATGATTTAAAAATAAAAATATATTTTTGTTTTAAGCCACTTTATTTATTATAATAAAGTGTCATAAAACAAAAATATTTTTATTATAAATAAAGTGGCTTAAAACAAAAATATTTTTTATTTTTAAATTATAATGTCAAGCTACAAAGTGATTGCTTCCTTCGATAGATTATTAATGACATTAAAAAGTGTGTCCTAAGGCACACAAGTCACCTCTATCTAAATTTTAGAAAATAAAATTTGTCATAATATTTCCAAAGAAAACCAAAAACGTTTCTTTTGTGGCAAAAATATATGAATCAGGTAAAAAAATCTATCGATTCGTCTAGATTGTTTCTGTGCTCTCGAGTTTCCCACTCCAAACTACACTTCTTACGGTCCTGCACTGCATGGAGGGCCGAAGACACCGACTTTCCGGATACTCGATCAGCTCAACGCATCAGTGATCTTCCTGCTCCCGCTTTGCCGGTGACCATGAGCTTTTCCATGTTTGAGTTCTCAGTTTCGCACATAGAATCTTAAGACACGTTGCAAGCGCAGTGAATAACTATGTGAATTTTAGTATTGTGATGTTTCAATAGGCGAGAAAAATATTGTTACACAACACAAGTGTTAGCCCGAAAAGCATCCGGTGCAAAGTATTGTACTGTGTCTCCATTATCTTTGTGAACGCTTTGTAAACGTTTTGTGAGAGCTTTACGAAATATAAGTTCTTTCATATAAACCCTTCACAATTTACTTATTTGCACATTGACAATTCGACCAAAACTTACATACGCCTCACCTATATTGGCTACATCAAATAAAAAAAGTGTCAAATCATTTCAGAATGCATTGCTTCATCAAATGTCCCAGGTTCGTCAGGAATAGCATCATTAACACGGGCTCTAAAATTCCTCCACTCCGAAAACACATAATAGATTTAGCCAAAAAATTTTACTCCAAATAAGATTCAAACCCGAATCCTTCCATTTCCAACCTTGGCCGCTGGACCCCCAGTACAGACCCTCTTCGTCTCCGTCCCTAACCTTGGTGAGTGGGCTCAAATAAAATATTGCTATAAGCACACAAAACACAGTCTATATAATTTTACTTTAAGTACTTGTATGTAAACATATACACAAAAAATCCCTACAGTAGCAAAAGGCAGCCCACTCACCGGGTGTAGAAAAGATTATCTCCTCATAAACGCACCTCTAACCACAGTTGACACAGGAAGAGGGAAAATATTCCCTGGCACTGTTTTAAAATTTCAACAATACAATATATATGTACCCTTCACGGTGAACGCTTCAAATGAACTAACAGTTCATTACTTCATTCGCTCAACGTAGTAGGTACTGTAGCGTGTAGTGTAGGAACTAGGAACTCGAGTGACTGCTACATCGTTCGTTTGTGAAATAAGGTTGTACATACAGTGCACAAACATTTATGTGTACAGTGATTTCACGAGAGTATATTTATTATGTAGTAGTTATAGCTTATGTTTGGGGACTACGGTGGGTAATAAAAAAACCACAGTTCAAAAATCACTTCCAATCTAATTTCCGTCACAACGAGTTTCCAACAAAAAAATCTTGGAATTAAAGTTCTACATAATTATAGATAAGGCTTTGTAGAAATGACTATAACACACAAGTGAACATTTTAGATCTAGATTTCACATTGAGATCAAATAACATACCACTTAAAGTTACATTGATTCTCTTTTGGGCATAAATGAAATAGATAAAAAATAAAATAATAAAGGTACATTCTTAAAACAACATATTTTTAAAGATAATTTATAATTTTCATACACAATAGAGCAGGATTACCAAGAATATTTATCACAATTTATAATATTCTAGGAATATAAAGGCATAAAAAAGGATAGTACCAATCAGTTGATTAATATCACTTAATCAAATATATTTTAAGGCAAACATTCCCGGGTCATGAATAACCTGAAAATATTAGAAAAACGGAAAATCTGGTTTGTGCAATGATGGAGAACTTAAGTAGTAGAGGAATTGAACCAACAATGCATGGGTGGGAACCCGAGGCATTTGTCAACTCGGCTACTGATAGATCAAAACTGTTACAAACACGACCATGTTAACTTAACATTACAAAAGTACTATGAATCATTATTTAAACGGTTGATTACAGCATTAAAACTTGTACAAAAATATATAGTAAACTATGGCGAAGAAACAATACGTTTTATTTCTAAAAGCAACGGAAATATTTTACAGACAACTTTTTGGCTCTAAAATATGTCAAAAATAACTTGGACCTGTTAAAAATTCCACAAACGCTTTTATTTAATGAAAGAATTAAAATAATGTTGAAAATATTACAGGTGATTTGTGAATTATTTTTTTATAAAAAATACTTTTGTTTTCCAATTAATTTTTTTTGACAAATTACCGTTTTGAGTTCCATCTTGATATAACTCGAAACGGCACTCTTGGAAAGTGGCACCATTCAAAACATCGTCGATGAATAATCACTATTGCCCATTCACTAACAAAAACCTGTAAAAAAAAACACTTATGCAATTCAATAAAAATCAGGCTTCACTCATACGTATAAGTTTTTTCACATGTAATTTTTGTACAAAAACACACAATGGATATGTCGCAAATGCAAAGAATCTCATAAAAACATAAAAGAGTAATTTTGCATCTGCTGAACAAAACTGGTTATTGGCATTTGTATCGAGTATTTTACATTGGTTGATGATATGATGCCAATGAATTAACACAGGCAAAATGCATAATATGATTTCCACTAGATGGAGGTGATCCTCTTTACATGGTTAAAGATGACCTTAAAAAGTTTGGATTTGTGCCACTGCAAAAACCTAGAAGTCAAAATGTTCACTAATCAGTCAAAAACTTGATAAATTAAAAAATTGTCCAACACATCACTCAAAATACATCTAAAACAACTTCAAATGTCCAGTCACTCTATCTATAGCACCCTTACTGGCTGGTCCTATACCCAGCACTGTCTTAGTGTTAGGCGCTATCTGAGTTCTGCCCGCATCTCGAATCAGCGAGGTGATCAGTCCAGCTTTCTTGGCCCTATCGTAAACCACCATGAGTTCTTGTTCAGATTCTACTTTAAGAGCGATCTTAGCTTGACCTGTGTACGACCATTTATGCAACGCCTCTTTGTCCTTTTTGGCCGCCTTCATGTACGCGCCGACAGCTGCGTGGGAGCATTGCGCTGCCACCTTGCCCTTGCCCATCTTCAAGTCATTCCTAACAACAAGCACCATCTTGTATTCACCGCCTTCATCGTTGTAAGTTGGCTTAAAGCAAAAGAAAAAATAATAATTGCAAACATTAAAAAATTACATATTTTGTCTACAAAAAAAATTCAATTTAATATTGACGTTAGTTCATGTCAATACCACTACAGTATTGAAATATGATATAAGATTCAATTTTGATAATAAAGGATATTTTGAAGCCATTAATATTAATATCAATGTAGACAAATAAAGAAAGATATTGTCTATGGTGTAGTGGTATGCCATAGACGCATTACAATATCGACACTGATTCACTCTAAGTAATATGTGCTGCCATTTAAGGTTTTGTGAAGTTAATTTTCAAGTATTATTGAGGACATTTTTTTAAATTTAATAATTGTATGTTTTAAAGAAATATTATAATAAAGAATAAAATACTCAAACTTTTTTTGTGACACAAGAAAGGCATCCCCTATGTGGAATATTGCAGGGGGTAAGGAAAGGGCTATTCACACTTGGTTATTCAACATGTAAAGTTATTTTATGCAACAGATTTTGAAATATGGTTGTTCTTCAGAACTAAAAGGGAGTATCTTCGGTAAGAAACATCCTTCAGAGGAGTTGTTCCTAAGTAAGGATTTTTTTTCAGTTGGCTGAGGACAGGGAGAAGTTTAGCCGGGTGGCTAACATTCCTTAGATAAGATAAGTCATTAGCATTGATAAGCATGAATTTTTAGACTGGGTTTTAAGTGGTATTAGCGTCTGGTGCGTGTTATAAATAGAACTGTTATTAACAACAATAAGTGTTCTTAACGAATGTTGAACAAGTTGTACATTAGTGTATCAAAAAAATTATAAGTAGGGTTGCAAATTGTTATTTGGTGCATTTTTTCCTATCCGTTGCATCGTACGAATATTGAATTCCACGGACCACAGTAATTTTAATAGGATTAGATATTCTGCATTCCACCACATTCAATATGTTTAAAATGAGATGTATACATTTGGAGTAAAACGACTACGCAAAACAGTTTCTACGAAAATCTGTTACATCTCAGAAGGTAGCTTTGGAGTAATTTTTCGCAGTTTTGTCATAAACAATCATAAATATTGGGATATAAATCTCAAACACTAGCATTAAAATCAATTTATTAGTTGAAAAAACAGACAAAAATGTGTAACATAACATTTTACTCCGGTAAAATAACAATTTTTTGGATGAACTGCTTATCACTTTGATATAATTTAACACAGGTCAC
Source organism: Drusus annulatus (assembly GCA_022651775.1). Lineage (NCBI taxonomy): Eukaryota > Metazoa > Arthropoda > Insecta > Trichoptera > Limnephilidae > Drusus > Drusus annulatus. The sequence continues at coordinate 445,410 of JAGWCC010000629.1, forward strand.
AAGACAGTAGGACATGAGAATCAAATAAACAAACTGGCAAGTATCACATTAATAGATTTAGTATGGAAATGTTAAATGTCAGGATTAAAAATGAATGGCATATGTGTACACTCACCTCAGGCACATCTTTCTTAGAACTTTTACCATTCGCCTGTGAAATTTGTACGACAGATGGACGAAAATATCTTTTGTAAGCAAATATCGAGATACCCAGACAAACCCCACAGGCCAAACCAGCAAAAAATGACGTATTTACCTCCATTCTACTATTATGCTTAGAAACAGAGGTCATACACAACCCAAATTGAAAATAATTGCCGAGCGAAAGAGAACGAGATTTTAACCTCAACGGAAATTATTTGACTCAATGGCAACGGATTACGGATAGGACACGCGCGGCAAACGAGAAACGTCAAAGATGTCGGTAAAGCAGAAATCTGTAATAACTTAACCGTACTACGCCTGCGTAGTTTATATTTTGAACTCAAATGTTTTTCATTTCATTATGATTATGTTTAGAGGAGACGTCATTTTTGAGGAAAAATTGTATTTATTGAAAGGATTTAATATTCAAAGAATATGAAATAGAAAAATACACAGAAAATAAAAAGATTGGGTTCTGACAAAGTCTCAGTCTAACCTACTTCTTTTTAATCTCTATCTCTTTTTCTATTTCATGTTTTTAGAATATTTATTGTTTATTCTTTCAATAATTAACATCACAATGAAGCCCAAAGCTTTAATAAGAAAAAATTAATTGAAAAAGATTTCAAAAACGATATTCGCATAATAGCGACTTGCCTAATATGCACATTCAAATAAAAATAGTAAAAAATATTTTGCATTGCTAAATAGGTACCTACCAAGTAGAAAATTAATAGCTTCAATCTTATTTTAAATATTTTTAGTTAGTGCTTGTATGTTTCGTTTTGAACTAAGTACTTGTTTAATGATACTATGCAACAGCAGTTGATATTTTTTTGAAAAACCCTCGAAATACGTGCCTACCCGTAAACTATAAAATTAAAATTAAAAAAATGATTTTCGCTCTATAAGTACTAGGGAGCAAGAAGTGTGTGCAAAGACAGAGTTGTGTGACGGTCCATCTTCTCTGCTTACCCTTGCGCGAAAAGGTGTGATGGTCATCTAGTTTTTTTTTGTATTGTAAAATCAAACAAAATTTTACTGAAAATAAAACTACAATGAGTTTATTTTTTTATGCTAAATTCGTCTATAATTGAACCGTATAACTTTTTGAAAATAATCAATTGGTTGGCATAGTAACAAGAAATATTATTTCAATAATTTTTTATTGTGGTATGCTCTAAGGACGTCATTCCTTGTCAAATAAATGACGAAGTAAAACATTAAATTGTTCTGTGTTTTGTATAATTTGCCACAATGAAAAACTCTAGTAAAAATATGGACCTCGCTCCAATAGCTAGACTCCCCCAGGGAAATCCTGTCGGAGCAATTGGAGACTATTTTCAGTCCTTGATGGAAGATAATATTGTCAGGTTAGTGGAATATAAAGAAAAGAAAAAAAAAGTCATTTTAGAATTTACACAAGTCATTTTCTGTCATGGCACTGCACACGTGTATAAACTTCGCAGGCGATACTCTCGAATAGAATGATTCGTTCCAGAATCTCACTCGCTATGTGAAACACTCGTTAAGCGAAACAATTCTTCCCATATATATCAGTGTAAAATACGATAATGCGTTCTATGCCGAAAAAAGTACTCATTTTTTGTTATTTTTTTAACGTTTACAAATAAAATTACATACTTATAAATTGTTAAGGAGCGTAACAACCTGGAATGCGATTTCTAGTACTAACTAATTTATTATTTATGAATTTATGACATATAATTAGTTATTTTTTACTAGAAAGCTGTCTAGAGACATTTGTTTTTGCCTACGTTTCAAAATTTGGTGAAAATGTGGCACAGCATTTTCATGGAATAAATTTGTAGGACGCATAGTCACTTCCATACTAGGGTGATGCTTCTTAATGTACGATGCAACAGTTTCCCATGCTTTCGGCATCTCTCTTATTGCGCCAGAAGATTGTAGCTCTCCTACTTCCTCCTCCTTCTGAGAAATACAATGCAAGAGAAATACAATGCAAGCTCGTCAATGTCGTTGTTATCCACCTCTGACGTGAAGATGGGACCTTCCCCTTCTTGCATAGTGCGTTATGCGAAATGTCGCTCGTTAAGGGAACATTTTTTTCACCATCTGTTTTGCTCGTTATGAGAGGTTTCACCGTATTGTTTATCTGCATAGAGATATCTATTTTTTAATAATAAATCTAGAACATAACAGAAAACAACTGCCCCTCGGTATAAATAAACGTGTTTGTGTATTTAACAACATACAACCGTTGCGTTCCTAGATTACGTTTTTACGTGACTTTCTAGTGCGAAGCGTTAATATAACTTATTGTATACTGTATTTTTCTTGCATAGGAAGTTCTCTCACACACAATGGCGTGTATCAGTACACAGTACGTAAGTATAAATGAAGGGGACCATGTCCGTGGCAACGGTTTAGTTTCATTTACACCGTCCCATTTGGATGTGGCAATGATTGCCTTTCTAACGCGGGTGGTTTCCGAGGCGTAAATAATTATTGATATGATAATGCGGCAGCAGCGCTGGCTCCACTATACGTTCAAACTGTGCAAAAAACATAGGCGCCAATTCCGAAGGGGCACCGTGAAAATAAAGATCTTATTTAAAATTATTTAAGCTATTCTTTAAATCATATCAACATTTCCCCATAACATTTAAAAATTACCCACATCATAGGGTAATTATGTTTTTCATTGCTCTGGCAACATCGCTGTGCATTGAACGACTAGCAAAAATGTATGGGGAGAAGATTTTTTCACGGAAATTTTTACTTATTGTATAGTGGTTATTTGGATGTAAAGTCTGTTTTCCTATGGAGTGTTATACGTTAAAGTTCTGAGAAGCAAAGTCTACAACCAATTACCCTGCCCGTCATTTTCATACAACAGTGAAAATGAACTGTTAGAGATGGCACATATTTCTGTCACGACGACATTATACCGGTGACCTTGCGCTTATTTGATTTTTCAGAATTTGTTTACAGTAATAATTTTTTGGAGTTTATTTTTCTACGATGTGATACTTTGCTAACATAAAAAAAAAATGAATTAAATCCCATATCTCCCCCATCGACTTTTTCCTATAGCTATTAGTAACTGGTTCCAAAAGTAGTGATAGCCGATTTTAGATGTTACATCCCTAAGACACAATTGTTCTGACGTATGAATAAAATTTTGTTATACGAAAAAAACTCTTAAGATAGTTTCTTTACAGTTCATTCTCGTATGAATTCGTCTATTGTTATTCGATGTTCTTTGTTGAATCGAGGTTTTCTCAGGTTTCCTGGGGTATGTTGACATTTAATATCTGTCGTTTTAAAGCTGTCAATTTACTATGTAAATTTATTTATAAACTCTTTAAAATACTTAACCGCTGTGTGCCTTTAAGTGGTTTTGGGTTATATTAGTGTCTTGAAATTCATTTTTGTTAGTTACAGCGTCTTTGAGGTGATTTTTGCTGTCTTCGATTTCCATTATTTCTATTGTTGATAACTAACCTAAAAAAACTGTCCGGCTCGCAGAATTTAAAACGTAACGTTGATCGGTATGAAGAGCTGAAGTTGGGATCTCGGATATTTTCCATATCTCTAGTAAATAGTGTTTTGGCTAGTTTAGGATTTTACGATTGGAGCATTTGTTACAAAAACTTAAATTCGTAAAGTAATTTTGAAATGTTTGATTATTAGTGTCAAATAAAAAAAAGGAAGAGAAGGGGGGGGGGCGCACTCAATACTGCACAAGGCGCTAGGTGTCATGGAACCAGCCCTGCGCGGCAGTGTGCCAGGCTCCTTGCAACAATAACGAATGTCCCTGTTTAAAAACGTATATTCCAGAAAGCCCCCGCTATGGGATTTCGCCGGTCGAATGGGAAACCAGGAAAAGGAGAGAGCCCGCCTGGCGGCAAACGCCGCAGAGATGCGCCTGGCCGAGTGCAGACACAACCAGATAGGACGGAGAAGGGACCTCAGCGCGAGGTGGGACTCCCTCCGCGAGAGGCAGCTCAAGCTGAGGCAGTCATTTATCAAGTTCAATAAGGTACTGCTTTTATTTGACACGGGTAGCAGTTCCCTCGAGGCATTTCGCCGATAGATCCGTATTTTGCGTGTACTGTTGGGTGATCGAGTGGTAAGCTGGTAAGTAGTTTGTGACCAAATCTGAGTAGCCAGGTACTTCTCAACCTTCTTCTTCCACATCTCTTTTCCTTCCCACCACCTTCAGCCTCACAACATACATGGCTCTAGACGGTTGGGAACAGTCGCGACTGTTGTACGGCATTCCCTATATTATACTTAAGTTACCAGAAAGAGAGGGTACAGCGGAGCTCTCAGAGGTAGCACCATAAACAACATTTCAGGAAGCAACTGATTGAAAATCATTAAATCATTTGAGAAATAGGCCCAGCGGGAGATGAAAAGTTGGGCGTTGTTGAGTTATAGGAGCAGCTTGAATCTTGACGCCAACGCTGACGAAAAAAAACAGAATTAATGTAGGTATACCTAAGCACTCGCTAGTGGCCCCGCCCGTTTGGTCTCTGTGATGTAAGTGTCCATGTATTTGACTTTGAGTCGGGAGATTTATTTATTTATTATTTTACTTAAACATACATATTTTTTTATTAGTTGGTAAATTGCCCATCCCACTAGGCATAAGCTTGTGTTGGGATGGCAATTTGCAAAAGTGTTTTTTTTAGCTACATAGTAACATGTTAATATTGAAAACATAGCACATACATAATAAAATAAAAAATATAAGTAAATGACAAATTTGAAGATATAGAATCTACATATTAAGAACTAAATTAAACTTGCTTTTTAAGGTGAGTAATGATATTGTTTTTAAAGGAGCTTTTGGTTTGAATGTTTTTGATGGTGTTGGGCAGAGAATTGAATTGCTTAGTGGCGTTGTACTTAAAACTTTTTTTTCCGTAGGCGGTTTTATAGGCTGGGATATTAATGAATTTTATGTGTGACTGCCTTAAGGTTCTAGAAATTTTCCTTTCTTCAAACATATGGACATTATTAAATTGGTGCAATAGGTTATTTTTAGAGTATATTTTTTTCAAGTTTAGCACTTCTAGCTCCTTAAAAACAAATTCAATACTCGTCCTTAAAGGAACTTTAAGGATAACTTTCAGAAATAATTTTTGGATATTACAGGCTCAACTCCCGCACAACGCAAAACAATGGAATGGTTTTTTTCAATTAAATTATTATGGGCACTGGGCCAAAGGACTTGCACTTACGAGTATATGAGTGTATGATTTAAATACCAAACACCATTCACACAATTCACCATTCGAGTATATTTATATCATGTGCTCATACACCTACTCTCCATTACTTTGTAAAGGAGGGGTCCGTTGTGATGTTTGTCCGCTGCTATGCATTCATATAACCTAAATCATCATGTATCTCTCCCTTTAATACATACGTTGCTCTTCCAGTTTGTCTGTGAGAACCAGAACAAGAGGGAACGCGCCTCCGACAAGATGGGCTACGACTCAAAAGCGCTGGTCATCAAGAGCGAGGAGACGGAGGTCATCAGGAAGGAGCTGAAGGAGATGACGGGGGTGTGCGAGGAGATGGAGACGTTTCTGTCAGACCACACCATGTATGAGGTTAGTAAAACTATTAACATTAAAACTTACAATGTTTTCTTCGCAATAGTCAAATATACAGAGTGTAACAAAACGTACCCGACAACTTTACTTTTAACGTTACTGTCACTACAACTGCTGCGTGCAAATGAGAACCATACTGCGGGAAAATAACGGTGCATAGGGCATACGCACTGTTACGGTCAATGTTCTAACAAGTGGCGACATGCGAACGATTTTTTTATAGAAAAAAATTCATCTTAAATCAAAATAGTATTTACTTTTCTTACTCCAAATAATCTTAGATGTTGCTGGTTGAGGTCTGTCGAATGCACTCTGTTACACCCGTACGACAATGTATTACACGAAATTAACAAAAGCTATCGTAACCTACCTATTAGTAATCATGCGAATTAGAAAACCCCACAAAAAGTATTTGCGCGACAGGGACGTATATTTTTATATGCTTAATTAAAGACAAATCAAAGCGTATCTTTTCCTTATGTGTTTTTCCAAAACACATGATTTGACGATTATGTATTTATGCTGTATTAACATTTTTACTCAACCTATACAAATTTACGATAAATCACTTTCTCCTGGTTTTTACGTCGCAAACCGTGAAAGAGAAAAGAGATAAAACAAGTTCTCACCCAATATAGCACCGCTTTTAGGTATGTAAGCATGTTTTCCGTCTCCCGCGTCTCCAGCGACTCCGCCCACTACGTGTTGTTATGCGACATACCGTGAAAAGGTGGTTATACAAATAAACAAAAACATTATGTCGACATGTGCTATGAATGGATGTATAAATACCCTAGCCCTAGCCCTAGCCACGCTCCAAGTCAGGCAAAAATCATCAATACTGACTACACTAGCGCTCCCTCCTGATATATTATTGCTCTGAGGCTGTCCCAGACCAAGCTGCGGAAATCAGGTGGAAAAGGCTGTGCGGGGAGAAGCTAGAACCACAATAAAGAGAAAAGATAAAAAAAAATTCGAACGAAGGAAATTGATATATAATTATTAAGGTTTGAAAAAAGCAAGAGAAAATTATGACCTCGTAATGTTTTGTTGTAACAAAAACTGTTTTTAATTACCAGCATGATATGCACTGTTTTCCTGGATCCCTAGAATATCTACCTGTAATTAACTCTAACAACAGGTATTTTGATGACTGTGCGACCCCTAGAGATATTTGACACTGGTATTTTATTTTGCCGCGTACACTATTAATTCACACTATTAATTCTGTTTTTTTTTTATCAATACAATTGGGGATACCATAGTCTCACTAGCTCTAAATTAAAAAAATACAACACAAATGTTTTTGAGATAGATATAGGCATCCCCAAATGGGGTATGTTGTGAGGCTGAAGGTAGAGGGGAGGGGAAGGAGATGGAAACTAGGAAAGTTGTGAGTACCAGGCTATTCAGATCTGGTCACCAAACACTTTAAAGCCATATCAAGCAACGTTTCGATTTTGAATGGTGATCTTTACTTCATAAGTCATTACTTCAATTCAAATTTAGTTCAATTTATGTGTTGGTAGCTTCTCGTCATACCTACATGATATTCTTTCCAAGTAGCATTTTCATTTTGACGACTAAACTTCCAAGTTTAACGGATTCTAAGAACAACGATTTATCTTTGTTTGGCATCAAGGGGGTAAATAACATTCCCCGTGTAGAGTATCCTCCTCACATTTTATTTTAAATTACTTATCTTGGAGTTTTTATAAAAGTATTCCGGTGAAATGAAAAATCTCCCTCCCCTAGAATAACATCAAATTATTTACTGTAAAGCCTTGTGAAAAAATATCTTCCAGTGGTCGTTTATTAAGGCTTGAACACAAATCTCTTTATCTTAATGTATTAAGAACTCGGGTTCGCACAATATTAATTACAAAAGAAAGCCAATATAATTTTTTAAGGCGTTTCCGTAATATCATTCGACTATATTCCCATTTTCCGAGAAAGGGGAAAAACCAACGAAAAGGCTAACAAAAACGGAAATACATTTTTATGGGATACTTATTACTACTATTACTCCAGCGATTTAAAATACACTACTAGAACCCTTCATTATGAAACAATAGACAAAAGATGGTAAACTTAAAAAAAAAAAAAAAACAAAAAAGGTAAAACCTCCCCACTACCTTCAGCCTCACAACATACTCCTATTTGGGGATGCCATAGTCTCACTGGCTCTAGACGGTTGGGAGCAGTTGAGACTCTTGTGCGGTATTCATATAAAAATTAAAAAATTTAAAAAAACTTACATCATTACGGCAAATACATTAATTTAGGCACAGGTATTTGAACACCTGGTAACATTTTTATAAAAATGTTAATGCTTCCCCGTCAACTACCGATATTCGGCCCGTCAGCGTTTGTTCAAATGTTAAGATGGGTTTTTGATCAGTTGCCAATTGGGCTGTCAAACTTAACGATCTTCGGCATTTGATCAAACGCTGACGAGTCGAGAATCGGCGGATAACAGGGACCGTTCAAATGTTGAAATTTCAAAATTTCGCTAGTTGCCGATTTAACAATGACATTAAATGTGACGGGGGTTCAAAAGACAAGGCCTCACACGTATCATTTTTTAAACATGCTATATGCAAGCAATGCATCCGTGTGAGTACTGTGTTGGTGTCAACTCTGGTTGCAATACTTATAACTTTCTCCCTAGGTCAAAACTAAAGCCACTCCATTGTGTTTTATATCGATGTGTTTATTGGTATTCTTCATGGTATCTCCATTCTTGTCAAAACTGACATAAACGTTTATGAGAGGGATTATCTCCCAATCTATAAAACCGTTTATATCCATTGATACATATTACGTTCGTCCATAGCGAAGTTCACATTACCCTACATCCTAAATCCTTTAACCTTTATTATATCAGATTAGTACACAGGAAAAACATTAGTCTAGAAGGGTCTTCTTCCATATAAATGCGTCTCTAAACATTCTGATGCATGTTTCTACCCTGGTTCTCTCCTGTTGTCCGATTTTTCTTACCCTCATTATTTTTTATTGCTCTTCCGGGATTTTCTTTATTCTGTGATTATGAGTTATTTTACTAAGCACCCCTACTAATTTATAAAAATGGTACCATTGAAGTAAATTATTAATTTTCTGTTAGGTTTTATCATTTTTTAAAACGACATAAACGAAGAACGTAAGCCATAACTTAGCCATAAATGATACAGACATTCAGGCAAGGGTAATTTCTAATAAACTTCCCCGTAAAGCATGATGTAACCACGCTTTCAATTAAATAGTTGGATAGCTAACTTTTTGTTTGCCTTCGTCTGTATTTGACCCATGACCTCTGAGGCTCTAGGCTCAGAATCAAGGAGTTTACCGTTCTGTTCTGCCACGGAGATTCGTCGTTGTATCGACGTAAGTTAGAAACTCGTAGCAGTGTAAAAATGTAACCAAGAAGATTGTAACCAGCTTTGGGAAGCTTTCAATCAAGCGAGGATTAGAAATGCATTGACTGATATGGCCGGTTTACACGGGTACAGATTTTAATACAGTGGTAAGTGGTAACTAAGCGACTGTCTTAAAAAACACTAACTGCATCGTTTACTAGCGGCCAGTCACTTGATACTTTAGTTACCACTTACCACTATCCTAAACACTGTCCTCATATAAACCAGCCAATACGGATAATGACTACACTTAAATTTAACAATCAGTTGGAGGTGTTTCTCACTTTCGTTACATTCGATATTGATGCAATTCAATATTTAACGCCATTTTGCTTTTAACATTTTTATGGTCCACGTTTCAGCTTTTGAACAAATTTGAATCAGCTGATAAGCATAACAACAAGACAGTTATACTTTTCAGTCAGCGTTTAACTAATCATCGCTTATTTTTAAATGTTCTTTCACAGAATAAGATTTTAGTGAAAGTCTGGTTGTTTCCTTAGTCCGCGGTACGTATTGAAGATAATAATATGATAAGATAATGTGAATTGGCATGGTATCAATGATATTACAAACATATAGACAAGTTATTGTCATAGAATATAAACACAAAATGTGGCTAGTAACAAACACGTTCGTTCCCAGTAAATTCAAACATTGGTCATGTATGACAAAGATAGACATTCAATAAATATGTATGTATAGACGAAACAGATGTAGGGCCGGGTGGTACTACCAGGAATACATCAACAAATAGGGAACGCCGTATTAAGTCGACCTACTGCCAGCAGGTTTTTTTTTATTTTTTTATTTAAGGAGATACAGAGAGTAATTCATTAAAAATATATAAATTCACTGAAGAATTCGCCTGTATCCCAACTATTTCTCACGGATTAACAAATTGTCTTAGTTGTCTTTCTTATACTCATGTGCTGCTATGTTCACCACTCATAATAATATATTCTTGCTCTGAGGTTCACTATCTCTAATGGCGGTTAAAATCTTCGGGAAACACTGGAAATGTTTTTTATTATTAAGTCATTTGCGTGTACCTATGAATGAATTGTTATTCCTTCCGCTTTTACTAGTGTTTGCAGTGTAATGGAAACACTTTCTCTGAGACGAGAGCATTTTGGCACTTATTGGTGCAATTTCTTTAGATAAAATATAATAGTATACGACTTGTAGCGGCGCGTGACAATTTAATACTTAAGCTGTAAACTCGAAAGTACGGTAATCACCTATATTTTGCTTACCAGCTTAAGAGCTCTACAGAGTGTCCATAAGTTTGTAACGTCATTGCATGGTATAGTATTAACTGCCATTCCTATTCGACAAGCACACCAAGGACCAAGGACCAATGTAACAATAATTCTATATCCTTTCCAGGACTACTTGCAGTCCGTCGTGGCGGGGAAACGGTACTTCCGGCAGCCGACGGACATCTTAAACCGTTTCGAAACAATAAGTAAGATATCTTCATCTTCTTTTGATACATACACACTTTATTTTTAGTTACCCTCTAGTGTCTTGGGGGTGCCAATAGTCACCGGGCATATTCATCATTAGCTTTTCGGGAGTTTTAATCCTTTAAAAATCTATTATTTGCATATATATTTTTTCATATTCTTTGTTTATAGTGAATACCGCATAAGAGTCCCAACTGCTCCCAACCGTCTAGAGACAGCGACACTATGGCATCCCCAATCGGGTATGTTGTGAGGTTTTAAGGTAGGGGGGAGGGGAAAGAGATGAGGAAGAGAAAGTTTCTGGCTATTTAGATCTGGTCACCAAACACGGCTAAAGCCATTCCAAGCAACGTTTCAATTCTGAATGGTGATCTTTCACTTAGAGTATCTATCACTCTGGAACGTGCCGCAAATATCCTATTTATTATTTTATATTGATGAAATGTGTTATGTCACATATTAATAGGATAAAATTTATTTGCGCACGCCGTGTTTGAACCCGCGACCTTTGGATTCGCAGTCGAGCGTCTTACCCCTCAACCATGAAGGCCGTCAGTAGGTACAAATCACGCAGATAGGAATCCCTTACTAGGAAGCCCTGCCGTTGAGAACTCCGTCGTCTTTCTTTCTATTGCATTCACCATTTATTAGGAAGAGGGTGAGGTTTAAACGGAGCTATCAGCAAACACACCTTTATGAGCCTCTAGACTTTATATTATTTTATATTGATTAAATTTGTTATGAAACATATTAATGGAATAAAAATTATTTGTGCAGGCCGGGTTCGAATCCGCGACCTTTCGATTGGTAGCGTCTTACCACTCGACTACGCAGGCCGTCAGTTAAATGAACTGTAATCGCTTTTCAACAAAATAATCAATCCATAAGATATTTTGCAGTGTGTTAAGATCGGTACAAGTCGAGTAATAAGTATTTGAAGTTTGCCTACGTCAGTGCAGCAGAAAAAAAATATTTTCAAAGTGACATTTGCGTTTGAATTTACAGGAAAACTTCAAGTAATTTTATTTTTATTTAGAAGGATATTTATTCAGCCACACGAAAATGCAGTGAAACGACAAAAAAACTTATATTTCTTAATCAAACTTTTTTTTAGTGACGTGAGGGAGAAAAAACACCCTTATCCGAATATACCTGTAAGTAGCAATTTAAGAAAAATCGTTTATACCATTACCATTCATTTTTTTTAATATATAAAAATCATTGTCCGAGAAAATAGTTTAATTGAGAGAAATATAATTTTGTAAAACACAAGCTTTTTTTTTTCAAAAATTTCAGACAAAATACCTTTTTTTAAAGTTCAGGACGCCGAAGTTAACTGTTGGTTGGTAGTTTCTGATTCGGATTTCACAAAAAAATTAGTAAAGATTATATCCATATTGGAGAAAGCACGGCTGTGTCCATTAGATAAGTTAGTTGATTTTAGGAAATTTTACTGTCGTCAACATAACCTAACCCTTCCTCTTTCCCATCTACTTCCCTTCCCCACTACGTTCAGCTTCGCAACATACCCCAATCGGAGGTGCCATAGTCCCCCTTACCTCGGACAGTTGGGACTCTAGAGCGGTATTCAAAGTTGATAATGATGGGAAAACTATGTGGGAAGCCTTCATCGAGCGGTAGATAGTAGATACTGAATATCTAGTGATTATGTTGAATTTGATCTCTATCTGCAAACAGCCTCTATTCCAATCGTCATCTTTAAAATGTATAAATTTCAATATCGTTACCCCACACTATGTAAATAAATTGGTTTTATTGATTTTCCGAATTCTGAAACGTGAGTCTTAAAGATATTAAGTTATTGAATCATTCTAAAAGTATTAATCGCGAGCTGTCGAATTCGATCGTGGTTTTATAACTAGAAGGTTTTAAAGCCCAACCAATTTTCAATAGCTTAACGCTTAAAGTCGGGGCTTTGTTTCGAACTGCGGTTAAGTTTTCCATTGCTTTTTGATAGATTATTGTTTTAAATTAGTTTCTCAGACTTTCTCTCCTATAATATTATAAAAACATGTTTTGAACAGACGAACAGGGAAGGTCGTTTATTTATTGACGTGATAATAATGTTGATATTATGAATGAGCCTCACATATGTATATATATTTATATTATTATATAATACAGTATATATGAGTATAGGGATGTCGGTACTTAATAAATTATTTTTTCAATATTTATTAATGTTTCTTTTTTTTCTCATTTTTTTAAATGTATGTTCTAATAAATAAATACAAAAAAAAAAAAAAACAGAAATTCTAATTATTTTATTCACTACATTCGATATTCGCGCGCAAATAGAAATAGTAACAGCTGTTTTAATTTTCCCTGGATTTGGCAGAAACTACTAAACATGCGGAGGGTTAACAACACACCACTCTGAAAACTTTATAAATTTTTATATTGGGGTCAAACAATCATCGACATAATTAATAATTTGAAATATTTTTAATGTCGTCAGCAAACAACAATATATTGACACCAGAGAATGTGTTTTATAAAAATAAAACATAAGTGTGGACGCCACCAGTAGCTTGAAGTGCATAAGACAAGTGTTTATTGACAGTAAGCCCACGATTAGATTAATATTTTTTTATTGAAACATTCTAAAATTACCACTTCTAGTTTTGTCAATTTGTTTATAGGAATTTTAAGGCATGCCTTTTCAACGCTTTACTAAAATCCGTATGAGTCGAGTCCACTTGTTGTATATTAGCAAATATCTAAACCTGTGATAAAGTTTCCAAACAGTTTAAGGTTGGTTAAAGTAGATCTTCTAGAAACAAAACCATGTTGGTGAGTAGAAATATTATGATTTACACGGGATTAGCTTTTTTACATCTTTCCTTATAGACAATTGTGTGCATATTGGTCTGTAATTTTCGACTAAAGATTTGTCTCCGCTTCTAAATTTTGGAGTAAAAAGGCTTTTTTTCCATATTCGTGGTGGCACACCGGTTAAGAGTGGCTGAATAAAGAGTAGATAAAGAGGAAAAAATCAACTATCTGCACAATTTTTTTTAGGAATGTAAGGGGTATTTTACTTTTTCCTGAGCTTGATTTAGGTTTCAGTTATTTAAAACACAACGCAATGTTTTTAATCTCAATGCGGATTAGAAAGATAAAAAAGTTGATAAACATGCTGTCAATTTTTTAACTTTACACGAAGATTTCTGTTTGTGGCGCATAGTCTCAAGTGTACCGGGGTTGTTGCTCTTTTGCGTATTGTAGTAGTTCAAAAAATGTTTTATATTGTTTAAAATTGAAAAATGAAATTCTAAATATAAATATCCTAGCAAATGTAGGATAATCTAACACAATATTTTGGTAACTTTGAGAACATTTTTACGACCAGAAAGATTGTTAGTTTCTTTGTAAATTTTATTAGCTTATTTTTTTCAGTTACGAAATGAATGAGGTCCTTGTTAAACCAGCTATTAAAGTATGAAAAGTATTTAAAGCTAATTGGAACAAATATTTAAATGTCCTTATGCAGATGTTCATAAAAGGCTTTCAGGCTCTCTAAGTTATCTTATTCCAAAATGGACCAATTAATGTTAAATATATTATATACTAGTGAATTGCGATGTAATTGGCCTTATTTAAATTCTATTGAGATATTGTATGTATTTTTTAATCTGATATTTAATAGGGTTAGATGGTTGAAAGTTAGTTATTTTTGAAATAAGGATAACCCAAAAGTTTTGAATTGTTTAAAATCTACCACAGGTGCTCCATACGATTTTTAGTAAGTTGTAGTCACCGATAACAGTGATTTTACTGCTTGGAATTTTGTAAGACAATTGTTCAATATCCTCAAAATAACATTTGTATGCGCTTATATCTGAACATGACTAGACACCTTGAGTTTTGTTGCTCATGCCTTTTTTAGTAATAGCGGTTCAATTTAAACATATTTTAACGACACAAGGATTGGTTTCCATATCTGTGGACAAGAAAGTAATAATATCAACTACGCGGATGACATGGTGCTGCTGGCACTCTCCATCAACGCGATGATATGACTTGTGCAAATATGCGAAGTATTCGCAAACTCGCATAACTTATTTTATAACCCTAAACAGTCCGTAATCGTCGTATTCAAACACAATAAGGAGCCACAAAACATTCCACCAATCTGGTTAGAAGGTAACAAACTGCTTGTGGCCTCAGAGGTTAAATACCTGGGACATATCTTTACAGAAGATTTGAGCGATATTGAGGATATGGAACGACAAAGAAGAGCTATAAATATACGGGCCAAAATGCTATCAAGGTGGTTCTACCACTGTAGTGACAATGTCTGGAAACTGCTTTTAAGACGTACTGCACTGCCCTATATACATCTGAGCTGTGGACACAATACCCAACAGCGCAATGGAACAAGTTGAGGGTTTGCTACAACAATGCCTAGAGGCAACTTCCAATATTCAGCAGTGCCTCTACAATGTTCACCGAAGGGATGGTGCACTCATTCCCCGTCTTACTTCGCCACCGACTAGCCAGCTTCTGGGGAAGGACACGTAATTCAACCAACGTCATTGTCGCGGCTGCATCTGATTGGCTCAGCTCTCCTCTCAATGAGCGATGGATGCAGATGATGCGGAAACCAACTTGAAGTTCGCTCTAAGATTTCTACCAATTCAGCGCCCTTGAGGTGATATTTCACAAAAATGGCCCTATATACATTGGCTAAGCATTACTATTCCTTCGTGAGTAGTTAATTCGTTGCTTGTTTTGATACCTTATTTTAATTGAGACTGTTTTTTAGCACAGTTTGAGGAGCGATGTCGTCTTGACACCCAGTCAGAATATGTTCAGATCAAATGGGACATCCATCTTTTTTAAGGCCTTGACAGCATTTTCTTCGGAGGTACTTTCGGGAACGTCATACATATTATATTTTAATTTGGATAAGATAAATACGTGTGAACTCTCTTACAAGACGACAGTAATAATGTTTTGTTGTCTCAAGTAATATTTTGGCCTTATGATTAAGTGTGGAAATGTGAAAAATAGAATTTCTCAATAAATAAAGTTTCTCATGTTCGTAAAAAGCCGACTCACTGTAATTTCCCATAAATAAATTAAATCAACTGATTTTTTGCAAAGGATTTTAATGAAAGGCCTTGGAAGTATTACATCTTTTCATAATAATAACCTATTGAATTTGAGGTTTCAATCTTAATATTGTATTGACAGTAATCCCAGGCAAGTATAGGCCCAGGCGTCTAAACTCTCGTCAAGTTGACTGTTTCGTCAAATTGAAAGAAAAAAAACTTCTTTAAATACCATTATTTAAATTTAACTGTTTATTTTTTCTTTTATTTAAATTCTTCAAATTTGTTTTTGCAAAGGTTATTTATCTGCTGCCACTTGTGCACTTTGTTTTCATTTTTCTTTGGAGCCCAATCTTTAATTACATTTTTTCTATTTATATTTATCTAAATATGATCTGTAAATATTTTTTAATCTGTGAGAAATATTTGGAATGCTATGGAGGCGAATTGTTCAGCTAATGTATAGTATTTTACTAATTACTGTATGTTTTGGGTTTTTCTCATTAAATAATTACATTTTTTAAGTTTGACGTCGTCGCAACTCTACATTCAGGGCTATTTTTTTAAATCTTCGATAACATAACAATCTCAGATTCTTAGTCTGTCGGCGGTTTGTAAAATTGTAAGTTTGGTTGTTCGATCAGTCGTATGTTAAGCTGTCAAGCCTTAAGGCCATAAAAATTTAACGAAACACTGACAGGACCGTTAAACGTAAAAAAATCTTAACATTGGATTTTGTAACAACTTATGTGGAATAAAATAAAAGTATTTCTCTCTTGAGCATTATATATTTACATGTTACCATGATTAATGATTTTCTGAAAATTCTATTGATTTTCTTTTAAATTTATCACAATTTTCCTACGACTATCTTGCTATTCTAATTTATATATTATCTTGTTAAAGATACATAATGTTAAATGCTTCTTGTTACAAGTACAAGTGAAACAGACACTTAGATAAATAAATATTGCATATTCGTAAAAAGCATTTACTTTGTGGCTTGCCATATTTATAAATAGAACACATACACTTTGTTTATAACCACTTTATTATTTAATATTAAATAATGTTAAATTAATATTAAATAATAAAGTGGTTATAAACAAAGTGTATGTGTTCTATATATAAATAAATATTGATTTGTTTCAATTTGTATTTTCACACGACATTTATTCATTATTATATTTTAAACTGTTGTATAACAGTTTTTACGTATATATATTTTTTTCAGTTTCAAAGTAATAAAGCAAAACAATTATTTAGTTTTAATTACAACCTTACACGGTTAACTTTGTAGTCAGTGGGATCACTAGTGTAGATTTTGTCGATGCAAAAAATACATGAATATAAAAGGTAGTTGGATCGTTCGTTAGTTTCTCATTTGGCCGCCTACAATATTAAGTATGTCAAGCTGTAAATATGCACTACCTTAAATAAATACGTTTAGCCTAGAATTTGCATTGGGCTCCATTGCCGTTGTCAGAGTTCAATAGTACCTTTACTAAAATATGAAGTGATATCGACTTCTAATAAGTACAGTCATCCTTTGTTTCCGAATACTGAGTAGTGCATCATCATTCATCGCCCTAAATGCATTCCCCATTCCTTATCATTGCAGCGAACGCCAAAAAGGTGCTGGCGGCGCGGCAAAAGCAGGACTTGGAGGCCATGGTCTCCATTCACTCGGAGATGAACGTCCTCATGGAGAACAACATTCTGAAGATGATGGGTCTGAACAATGCGCTGGCCGGACTGAGGGTAAAACTGTGACTTAGCTATTTTGTTCTTCTTCTGACAAACCTCTACTTAGCACCACGATGAAAGATTATCGCAATGTTACTCTACCAGAAAACTGATAGCGCGACGGCCTAGTTCGGATTTTTTTTTACGTCAAGATTTTTCCTGTATATTGGTGTATAAACACCGTGTCAATATGCTTCGATGAGTTTAAAAAAAAGTTTTTTGATAAATAGATGTACAAAGTACCGGTCAATTAGGTCACCTGCTGGAAGATTTTTTCGGGATATTTTCAACATTTTGTTTGGCACATTCGACACCTAAAGTAACGCCTTCAATTCGAATTGAATGAGCATGGACGGTTCCATTTACGTGGTTTTTACCTATTTGCAAATATTAACAATTGATTTTCACATAGCAGCGCGTCACAAATTTCGCTTTATTTTGCATTTCGTTACTCTAAGGAACATAATAATAATTAGCGTTGTGACCGCTCCGTGCGAACTACTGCAAAGAACTACTTCCTTTTGCGGCAGTTCAAACTTCATTCATTTCTCATTGAACAAATACTTCAATTGAAGTTGGTAGTTCCGATTGCACCATCTATGCTCATTTGTAGTTTACTTCGAAAACTTCAATTTTAATTCTTTGATCGTTTGCACGATTGTAGTATTGCACCATCCACAGATCAATTTTAGTTTATTTCAATTGTAGTTATTCGTTCGTTCGCAAGATCGAACGATTGCACAATCCACAGTTCGACCGGTTTTAGTGTGTTTTATTTGTTCATAATTTTATACAGGACTATTATTGTGATATTTATAAGACTTTGGTGACGGTTGCTTTTAATTTACTAAAATATTTACAAACTTTGATTTAAACTTTTATAAAAAAAATAAAAATATTATTTAATAAAAATAATTGTTATACTTTTACATGTTCCTCTTAGATGACGCTCCTGTAGTTTGCAAACCTCATACGGCTGCTTCTAACGGGTTTATATAAAGCTTAGACTGACTAATATTTCAGAATTGCAATCTGTGGTAATTCAATTGAAGGGTTTACCGCGAAGGGTTTATTTTAAAGAACTAGTAGTTTCTGAAGCGTTCACAAAGCTTTGAAGTTTTTGCCAACACTAATAATAATATTGATTTATTAAGTATGACCGCAATTAAAATGAACACACATTGCACATTGTAAATGGGTCCTAAAAGGGCTTAAGCTGACTTTACAACTCTTTTCGACGAACTCCGTGGTGAAGCAGTAAGTTTGTGGGCTCCGGACCGAGATTCAATAAGTTCGAAAAATGACGTGGACAAATAAAATTCTATTAATTTAAAAGAGTTATTTCACACGTTTCAAAATTTTGAAAAAAATGACGTATTGTATATTTGCATGTTGTTCCAGGGTGGTAGATAAGTTTTTACTCTGCGTATTGGTATTAGCCGTGTTTGGTTACCAGATCCGAATACCCAGATACTTCCCAACCTGTATTTCCACTGCCTCCAGGCAGTTGGTCACGCATAGTAATCACATGCTTCACGTACATTTTAAAAAGAATCTCTGCCCAACAGGCTTATCGTACTGTTTAATAATACAATGAAAAAGCAGTAACTTGCACTCAGCGTTGTAGGTAATTTAAGTTGAAGCCAAAATAATGAATGCCCCGCCTCGGGCGGTTGTAAATCCTGATACCACCCGTGGGTGGGAAATAATTAAATAAGATTAATGATAATGAGGCCTTGTCGCGTGGTGTTGCACCCCCGAAGCACCCAAAGAATAACCCCCTCACGATTTCCTTAGAGAATGATAAACATAAATTTGAAAGATAATGGATCATATTTATTTGACGTCTCTCGCTTAGTGCTGCTGGATTTTTCAGGGAACAAAGAAATCTTAACGTGGTGATTTTTTTTCGTCTCTGTGGAAGTTTTGGATTAATTTTGATTGTTGATACCTAGCGAAAATTGTTTTTTTTCGATTTGTTTTCAATTAGGAAATCCAGTATATATATAATCACTTTTTACAAATTGTACAGACTTCCATAAATTCTTGATTTTTTTTCTTTTATGGCACGTTTACATTGTAAAACAAATGGTTGATTTTTTTAAAACCCGCTTAGATGACCCAATTTGAGTTGAAATTAAGGAGTGCGGTGGAGTTTAATGTCATATGACGTCACGTGCTCTCAATTTCTCTGTCCGTTAACGTCCTAAGCAGTTCTTATGACGTCAGACCACCGAAGAGATACTCCGATAGACGCGTGATGTGAGTGTGTCTGTATGTCCGAAGTTAGGTCATGTTTTCCTTACTTCTGGTGAAATTGAAAAACATTTTCGAAATATTATCTATTCTATGTCATATTTCACCTCAAGTGCGCTTCACACTAAATTAATTATGCTAATAAGACTAACTAACAAGGAGAAAATAATATATAATATGTATACAAATTAAAACTATCTAAAATATTGTCATAAATCATGGGAGATAAAGGTTAAGATATGGGTATTACAGTGCATGTGTACATCAGCAGATTAAAAAAAATCAATTTAAAATGAAGCGAATGAATTCACATTAACATATTTGTTAAATCAAAGAAAAGGAAGTAAGATTGAGGACAGTTAACATGTTGGTACTCAAAAACATTAATATTCAAAGTTCATTTAGTAAACGTTTCTAAAAATGCAAACAGTGTAAATATAACAATTAACAAAATAACAATAAATATTTTATGACAATGAGTCCATAGTTTTCAGTACACTAAGGATTTTGAGTTCAGGCACTAAGGATATTGAGTTGTAAGGATACAAGTAAAGGGAAAACCGAAACAAACCAAATTAAGGACATTTTTCAAGTTTTTTTTTTAAGTTACGTTTTGTACGTAAATTTTTAAACAATTTGGTTTTTAAGTCCCGTTTGAACTCTGATAGGTTTTGAATGTTGCTAAGTTTTGGGGAAAGCTTATTCCGGATGACTGGACCAGATACACCAAAAGCGCGATCATAGTAGACAGGTTTATTTGATCGAGATGGTTCAATTAATCGATTAGCAGTATCAACATCTGCTGACCTCAAAGTAAGCTGTCTACTATTTAAGGCTTGTCGGACACACAGTTCCGATATATAGGCTGGTGCCATTCCCTGCAGTACTTTAAAGATCTTAAGGCAAATCTTAAACTCTATTCTTTCAGGACATCGAAGCCAATGAAGGCGATTCAGAAGTGGGTGTAGTTATGTGACAATATTTGAACTCACTATATATCATTCTTGCCGCTGCATTGAAAACAGACTGCGTCCTGTTGTGTTGTTTCTGAGGGAGGCCAGCATATACACTATTACAATAGCTCATACGTAAGACGACAAATAAATTTATAAGGGATTCAGCTACATCAGAAGGAAGGTACCTTCTGATTGATTTTATCTATCTTACATGGAAAAATCGAGAACTCACAACCTTTGAGATTTGCGACTCAAGAGATGGACAATTGTCAATCAGATCAGATCTGAAACAATCCCCAAAAGGACAGTTTCTGTAAAATGAAACTGTCTATATGCCGATTGTTTTTTTTTGCAAATAAACCAGAAGAGTTCAAATACGTCACCAATTCCTTAGTAACAAATTTTCTCTAGCAATTTTGCTAGAAACGGTAACTTGGCTATAGGCCTGTAATTATCCGTATTGTCGGCATCAACATTGGAAAGATAGCATCAACGTAGCTGGAAAATGATTTCGAATTAAATGTTTTTTTATAAAGGTAAATTGCGAATTCAGGGGAAAATTACCACTAACGATAAAGCCACCCTCCGGGACAACGATTGGTTTTTAATTGGAATAATTTTATTATTCAGTTGGGATGTTTGCACTTTTGGTTAAATTGTTGCTGTTACTTAATACCGAATCAATTACTTTCGTTATAAATTGCAAAATTGGCCCATTTAGTATTGACCCCTTTACATTTCCGTTCGTTTGACTCGTATTTAACAATTAACACGTTAACACGGTAGGCTAAATAAAGCATAACGTAAATTGATTTTGAATCATTTGAATTGCTGCGTATCCCATTCGTTGAATTCATTGTCACTCTTTAAATGCTCGTGCTATCGTTGAGAGCTCCGTGTTACTATTTTTTCTGTGACGCCCATAGTTCACAAGATAAATACAAATGAATATGTTACAATAGAGTAATCAGCGGATGATTTTTAGTTCAAAATTGCAGACGTGAGCACAAAAACTAATTATAACAAACGTGTATCAATAAGAAGCACAGAAGACACACAGGTTTCTCCAAGTTTCATTTGAGTTCCCATTAGCAAAAGTCACCTCATAAATCGCAATGTAATTTGATTTGCATTTATTCACTTTTCCGCAAAAAAATATGTTTAAAGATGTACCTGTCAGCCCATTTGTGAATATTCGTAAATAATAATAAATATTTATACAAATACAGTTTACAGTAATAACAAAAAAATATATAAATAACAACAAAATTAACATATAAAATACATAGGGTGTATAAAGGTGTAGGTACATTTATATATATTTTAGCAAGAGATCTATACATTGTAAACAGTATATACATATATATATATATATATATATTCCAGAAACATTAATTAAATATATATATAGGCCATTACCGTTATTGTATATTTGTACATAGTTATTACCTTTTCTTTTATCCCTGAGAATTCCAGGGAGTCTTCACGAGAAGATTGTTCTACTTCGGCCAATCTGACTTCGAGGCTCTTGATGACTCTGTCTTTATCCGTTAGCTCTTTCCTCATTGATTCTACTTCGGAAACCATTTTAATGATGGTCTCCATCTTAAGGTGGAGATCATCATACTGCCGACTGATAAACTCTCTCGAAGTTCTCGTTTCCAAGTTTTCTTGATCGATTTTTTTTTTATTATTGCGACCTTAAGCGCTTCTAGCTTTTTTCCATGTTTTTTTCTATTTTCTCGAGTAGAGACTCAATATTAAAAGCATGTGCTTCAGGTGTTAGCGTAGTTGGAGTACCTTTGCTTCTAAGGTTTTTTTCGGACATTTTTTTTTAAAAGTCAAACACTGACTATCACTCTTTCCAATTGACAACTTGACAATACGATATAAGATAGATTTTTTTTACAAAACGCGTACACGTACTAACTGTTATTAATTAAACTGTACACTTGTTTAGAATACTTTACAGTTATTGCTTTGTTTAATTACCACTTTTTCACTATTTAAATTAGAGTTGACATGATGGATATATGGTGGTAGATACTCTCAGTATCGCCCTGGTAAAAGACCACCATTAAGAAGTGAAACGTTACTTAAAATAGTTTTAGCCGTATCTGATGACCATCTCTGAATAGCAAGGTACTTCCAAACCTTCTTCTTTCTTTTCCCCATATCATTTCCCTCCCCACTCCTTTCAGCCTCACATCAAACCCCTATTGGGCATGCCGTATTCCCCTGGCTCTATTTATTAAAAAAACATGTTTAAAATCCTCGTGTAGATGTTGGATGACCACGGGTTTGACGACACAAGTTAGCACTGACTGTTATCAAGACAAGCGGTAAATCCAAGTTTAAATCCCAGCGACACCATTTTTTAAATTTTTTGTGTGTGTTTCTATTTCACTGATTGAGTTTTATTCATATTGGTTTAGTAATTATGAACATTACTTTCTATTATTTTGGCCAAGTTTTTTTCTATTCTCAAGCCAAAGTAAATATTAAAGACTCTCTTTGATTTGACCTTTGATTTTCTTCAAGTTTCGTTGTGCTTCACAATTCTTATCAAATATACAGGGTGTCCCAGAAGTCGACGTCAAGCCGAAAGCGGGTGATAGGCAAAGTCATAAGTGTTATCAGAAAAATATTTTTTTAAATTTAAGTCATGCATTTTAAAAATTATGGGCATTTAAAAAAATCGAGAAAATCTACACCCTGTGATGGTGTTTTAACTCCCGTTGCTACAATTTTTTTTTTCAATTTTTTTATTTTTTATTATGTAATTCTGAATAATGCTTCTGTAAATTGTTGCATAAATTTTCAAACCAACTACCCTAGCTTGGAAGAAAATGACACTTTTTTGCCAACTAAGTTTTCAAAATGAATACTTCGCCCAATTTTAACTGTCTGTACTGAAAAAAAAAAGTACTACGCTAGCTTGGCAAGTTTCTTTTAAAGTTGGCGCATTTAATAAGGATTCCAAAATTGTATAACAATTGCTAGTAATCCAGCATGTTTCTTGGGTATATTTTTTTTTTGTAAAGAAACCCAGTTTTGGTCAATTTTTTCTTAATTATTTAAAGTGATTTTATTCTACTCAAGGCTTTCCTCGAGGGCGTAAATTTAAGATTTTAGTTGAATGAGACGAAGAGAGTAACTCTACGAAGTGTGAGCGAGACAGATAGTGACACCACTTTTATTGACATGTGAGACGGATAGATATTACACCATTCGACTAGTGTGAGCGAGACAATAGTCGCCATTGTCCATCTTCATTGACGCACATACGTCGTACTACAAGCAGTCGGAGAAGATGGAAGTACTTCAGTACGTGCAATCGAAGCCAGCACAGGAGTATCCAAAAGTACAGCCTACCGAATCTTGAAAAAAAAGGAGTTACACCCGTATCACGTACAGCGAGTACAAACTTTACTACCCCGGGATTATGTTCCAAGAGTTGCGTTTTGTCAAACGATGATACGAAGACACCGGGAAGATCCGCGATTCTTGGAGAAAATTTTATGGTCTGACAAGTCGACCTTTAAAAAAGATGGTTACAAAAATCTACACAACTTACACGAGTGGCATGTAGAAAATCCGCATTCGATGAGACAAGATGGATCGCAGTATCGTTTCAAAGCAAACATGTAGACCGGAATTTTAAATGGTAAAATCATTGGACCTTTTGAGCTGCCAGAGGTCTTGAATGGCGAAGTTTATTTGGATTTTCTACAAAATCATTTACCAAATTTATTGGAAGATGTGCCACTAAGCATCTACAGAGAGATGTGGTTCCAGCAAGACGGCTGCCGAACGCAATATGCCCACTCAGTTAAAGAACATCTCGATGAGGAATACCCGGGCAGATGGATAGGGCGGTCTGGTACTATCTCATGGCCAGCCCGTTCTTCTGACTTGAACCTACTAGATTTATTTTACTGGGGAGCTGTGAAGGAAAAGGTTTATTTAAAACCGAAAATATAGCTGAGCTGCGGCAAAAAATAATGGAAGCAGTTGATTTTATAAATAACGGACAATTCGCCCGCCTGATACACCGGTCTTTTTTAAGAAGATGTCGAGCATGTATTGCGGCTGAAGGAAGGCAGTTTGAACATTTGTTGTAATTTAATAAATCTTAGAAATTAAAAATTATGTTTAATTTAAAACTTTCCCAAAACAGAAAATTCAATAAACTGAAACCAAAAAAGAAGAAGTCATTAATGGCCTGTGGTGCCCTACCTGGAAACAGGACAATAGCGACAGCAGCAAATGGTGGACTACCTGGAAACAGGACAATAGCGACCATTGTCTCGCTCACACTAGTCGAATGGTGTAATAGCTATCCGTCTCCCACGTTAATAACAGTGGCGTCACTATCTGTCACGCTCACACTTCGTAGAGTTACTCTCTTCGTCTCATTCAACTAAAATCTTAAATTTACGCCCTCGAGGAAAGCCTTGAGTAGAATAAAATCACTTTAAATAATTAAGAAAAATTTGACCAAAACTGGGTTTCTTTACAAGAAAAAAAATATACCCAAGAAACATGCTGAATTACTAGCAATTGTTCTACAATTTTGGAATTCTTATTAAATGCGCCAACTTTTAAAGAAACTTGCCAAGCTAGCGTAGTACTTTTTTTTTCAGTACAGACAGTTAAAATTGGGCGAAGTTTTCATTTTGAAAACTTAGTTGGCAAAAAAGGGTCATTTTCTTCCAAGCTGGGGTAGTTGGTTTGAAAATTTATGCAACAATTTACAGAAGCATTATTCAGAATTACATAATTAAAAAAAAAAAATTAAAAAAAAATTGTATCAACGGGAGTTAAAACACCATTACAGGGTGTAGATTTTCTCGTTTTTTTTTTAAATGCCCATAATTTTTAAAATACATAATTTAGATTTAAAAAAATATTTTTTTGATAACACTTATGACTTTGCCTATCACCCGCTTTCGGCTTGACGTCGAGTTCTGGGACACCCTGTATATATTTATATATATATATATATATATATATATATATATATATATATATATATATATATTTTTTTTTTTTTTTTTTTTTCAGTACAGGTATGATAAGACCTGCACGGAGACTAGAAAATGGGAGCTGGTGCTGAACAGAGCGAAAGAGACCACGGCTGGGAAGCAGATAGAGCTGGCCAGAGTCCGTGATAGTCTCTGGGACTTCTATTGCAACATCTGCAAACAGAAGGGTTTGTTGTTTCATTGCCTTATTTTTGTATTTAAAAAAAAACATCCCGATAATTTTATGGTACAGAAAAATATAGAAGAATCTTGTGGTCGAACGTATAGTTACGGGTATGTTTGCTACTCGTTTCAGGGTGGACGATGCATTTGTTCAAAATCGTCTTACTGATAAACCACTTCAGAATCACAAATAAAAATGAAAAGGCTTTAGCCAGTTTAATGACCAGATCTATAGAGCAAGATTTTCGCAACCTTCGACCCTCAAAATATTTCTCGAAATGAGAATTTCGTGGCTCCAAACACATTAGTGTTTTGAATTAAAATTACGTCATAATGTTGACAGGCGGGCGGTCCGTTCCATAGATTCTCCTATCTCAACAAACGGATACCTCTTTGGAGCACGGACGTCGGGCGGGAATGCTGTCCTAGGTCTACCGGTATTTCAATGGAAGATGCTCCGAGGAACTTGCGTCGTTGATCCCTTCGACACCAGTGCATAGTCGGGAAACTCAGCGTTTTTACACGGCTGACATTTGACATGAGAACGGGTCGCTTTTAAGGTTTGTTATTGTATTCAACAGCTCGACTTGAATGATTCGCCGGCCTCTGTATTTCCTCCCTCCTACAACGCAGGCTTCTTCAAGACCCAGATTCACTCATTCCTTTCCTCAAAAAGACCCTCCATACGGCATTCTCTAAGATGACAAAGGCCCTGAGGGAAATTATTTCCCTCAGTGTCGAGTTAATATCAACAAAAAGAGTCATGATTGCGCAGCAACGGATCGACCTTACAAAATGTCTGCCTAACAGTCTATCGAATTATTACATATTCGTAAAAACCATGAACTTTGTGACTTGCCATGTTTTTAAATAAAACTCATAAACTCTGTTTAAAACCACTTTATTTTTAATATTTTGTCGACCGGTTTCGGAAGCACCCTTCCATCTTCAGTACAATATTAAAATTAAAGTAATATATAGAATACTGAGATATATACAT